>JAJHIY020002111.1:1825000-1852500 GCA_022114975.2 Lampris megalopsis
TCAGATACAATAGAAACCAGTCTCTGGACATCCATTTATCTTGTCCCACCCCACAACCTGCCACGGTCAATGTGTTTCCTCATTCATCAGCAAGTAAAATAAGCCATGACAGAAGTGTTGGCCATTAGGGCGCCCGGGTAGCGTAGTGGTCTCTTCCACCGCCTACCAACGCGGAGGTCAGCGGTTCGAATCCACGTGTTACCTCCGGCTTGGTCGGGTGTCTCTACAGACACGATTGGCCGTATCTGTGGGTGGGAAGCCCGATGTGAAGAGTAGGGTAATTGGCCAAGTACAATGGGGAGGGAGACACCAAAAAAAAAAAAATTTGTCGGCCATCAGCAGGGATGTTGGTGGGATGCTTAATAACAGTCAGCTAGCTTAATAACAGCCAGCTAGCTTAATAACGGTCAGCTAGCTTAATAACAGTCAGCTAGCTAAATGTGGCCATCACTAAGTGGCAAATGTCTGAGCTTAGCGGCATTCTTAAAAGCACAATACGTGGGCGTCCAGTTAGCGTAGCGGTCTATTCTGTTGCCTACCAACATGTGGCTCACCGGTTCGAATCCCTGTGTTACCTCCGGCTTGGTCGGGTGTCCCTACAGACACAATTGGCCGTGAGTGCGGGTGGGAAGCCAGATTTGAGTACGTGTCCTGGTCGCTGCACTAGCGTCTCCTCTTGTTGGTTGGGGCGTCTGTTCGGGGGGAAGGGGCAACTGGGGGGAATAGTGTGATCCTCCCACGTGCTACATCCCCCTGGTGAAACTCCTCACTGTCAGGTGAAATGAAGTGGCTGGCGACTCCACATGTATTGGAGGAGGCATGTGGTAGTCTGCAGCCCTCCCCGGATCAGCAGAGGGGAGTGGAGCAGCGACCAGGACGGCTCGGAAGATTGGGGTGATTGGCCGGATACAATTGGGGAGAAAAAAGGGGGAGAAATCAACAACAAAACAGTACAATATGTTGTTTCTGCCTCCATGAAACATACATATGATGAGCAGATTATCAGAATGTTATAAAAACTAGTAGAAACAGAAGACTAGTATATGACTAGTAGATAATATGACCAGTAAACCACATTTTGACTTGTAAATATCACAATTTGCCCCAATGACTGCTGGGATAGGCTCCAGCATTCCCGCGACCCTGAGAGCAAGATAAGCAGTTTGGATAATGGATGGATAGATATCACGACTACTAAATATCATAACATGACTAGTAAATCCATTATGACTTATGAATACCATAGTACAGGTAGTATTTTTCATCAGGGGTTACTGAGTGGTCCTTACTGAAGCAAAGTACACGACTCACTGCCCCCCTCCAGATTTCTACATTCAGTGACATGGGAGCTGGTCCAGCCGACTGGTTTTTGTGTTGTTTTTCACACTGCTGAACAATGAAGATGAGCAGCGTGGTACAAACGGCACACTGTCTGTAATAAAGTTCATCTGGGGGGAACACCCATAAATGAATGTGTAAATCTTACGGGTAATGTGAAAAAATGGTTAATGTGCAAACTACCCGGTTAATGTGCAGATTACCCAACAGGGCGGGTAATGTGCACATTACCCGCCCTGTTGGGTAATCTGCACATTAACCAGGTAGTCTGCACACCACCCGCTGGGGCGGGTAATGTGCACATTACCCCCAGAACGGGTTATCTGCACATTAACCAGGTAGTCTGCACACCACCCACTGGGGCGGGTAATGTGGATAGAACGAACCTGCAACTCATCTTTTTACAATATTTTGATATTTAAATCAGCAGTAGGCCTTTAGCCTAATGACTCATGAAGTGAGGCCATGTGAGGAATCACAAGTTGTGGTAAATGAAGAGCAGACGTTGGCGATATCATTCTGTCTTTAGATCAACGTTTCCCCCCCCACTCGTATGCAGATGCACGTGCACGTGGGTGCTTTACTTGCACAGCAGCGAGCGAGTCTAGTCTACATGGACAATCTGTTTGCTCCCTCCCATATCCTGGGTTAGATTAGGATGTGATGGATGAAATATGCAGGCTACTAGTAGCATATTAGCCAGGCGAGGCAGGGGATCGGGCACATTTTGTCTTTCTTGGTGGTTGTGTAAAAGTGCATGTGAAAGGTATGGCCTGTTCATTCATGTGTCTTGCCTGATTGGCAGACAGGAAGTGCATTTTGACATATGTTTTCGCTGCTTCTGCTCCTACATACTGGGCTTATAAAACGGATGTGGTTCTGGTTTCATATCATCTAGTCTTAGTATTTCCCCCCCGCCAGTACCCCTCTCCCATAAAGTGTTATTTACCAGTCTGTCCACGGAGGGATGTCATTTGGGATTGGTTGGATGACGCATGTCTCCAGCGAGAGTAGGCTATAGCAGCCTGATGGGAGATGGCCGAGACTGATATTTCTTTTCACCCTTGTCAAATGTGTAGGCTATTCTTTCATATCAGGGATCAGATAGAGAGCGAGGAGGAGGAGGAGGAGGAGGAGGCCTCATGTTTGTGTTCTTTGATGCTAATAGCCTCGTTATACAAGGGGGGAAACGTTGATCTAAAGACAGAATGATATCACCAACGTCTGTACTTTCATTTACCACAACTTGTGATTCCTCAGATGGCCTCACTT
The DNA here is from genome assembly GCA_022114975.2 of Lampris megalopsis. Taxonomy (NCBI): domain Eukaryota; kingdom Metazoa; phylum Chordata; class Actinopteri; order Lampriformes; family Lampridae; genus Lampris; species Lampris megalopsis. Next base: position 1,827,611 of record JAJHIY020002111.1, read on the forward strand.
CATGAGTCAGTGGGCTAAAGGCCTACTGCTGATTTACATATTAAAATATCGTAAAAAGATGAGTTGCAGGTTCGTTTCATCCACATTAACCATCCAAACGGGTGGTGTGCAGACTACGCGGTTAATGTGGATAATGTGGTTCGTTCTACCCACATTAACCGCCCAAGCGGGTGGTGTGCAGACTACCTTGTTAATGTGCAGATAACCCGTTCTGGCAGGTAATCTGCACATTAACCGCCCCGTTGGGTAATCTGCACATTAACCGGGTAGTTTGCACATTAACCGTTTTTTCACATTACCCGTAACATAAACACCAGATGTACGAAGCAGTCCTGGTGAGAAGACGAGCCTCCGTCACGCAGGTGTGACTGTGCATGTGTTGTGTTGTGTGTCGTTTTGTATGTCTGAATGAAGACTCGTGTGATGAGGACAGTCCGACACACAGACCAGCGGCTGATGGCCAGCAATGAAGGCCACATCATAATGTGAGCGAGTAATTATCAGTGACCTATTTAACTCCGATAACAGCTCCAGTAGGGAAAAGGGGAACCAACATAGACCAGCCTTCTCCTTCCTGAGCCAGGCCAGTCTCATGGCGCCATCTACTGGACATCATCTAGTGGACTTTACATTACATTACAGTCATTTAGCCGATGCTTTTATCCAAAGCGACTTACAATAAGTGCATCATTTACCGTAGGAAGTCAGGAGAACTACTAGTTCATCAGAGGTCATAAGTGCGTCTTCTCCCTAAACAAGCATCTCAGAGCAAAACCAGTGCTATAGTAAAAGCACAAGAGATTTTTTTTTAAATGAGTGAATATAATAAGTGCTAAGAACAAGTAACAGGGCAGTAGTTCTCGAAAGGAGTTCATGGCAGTGGTATTCCCTGATGGCAGGGGCCTCTTCCAGCAGGATAATGTGCCCTGTCACACTGCACACATTATTTGGGAACGGCTTGAGGAACATTATTAAGTGTTCAGTGTGTTGCCCTGGTCTCCAAATTCTCCAGATCTCAAGCCGATTGATTGAGCATCTGTGGGATGTGCTGGACAAACAAGTCCGACCCATGGAGGCCCCACTTCGCAGTTTACAGGACTTGAAGGATCTGCTGCTAATGTTTTGGTGACAGATACCACAGGACACCTTCACGGGTCTTATAGCGTCCATTCCTCGGTGCTGTTCTTCCGACCCAACAGCCACGCCACTAACCACTGACCAGCTTCCAGACCCCGTGTGTAAGGTGGAGTAAAATCAGTTCTGTTGTTACCACCATTAGTGTTACAAATGACTCGCAGATTAACAGTTCATCCCACAGAACATGTAACTGCAGCATCATTCAGCATCACACACGCCATGTGTGATGCCACATGGTGTGTCAGAGGACACTACGCACCGGCAGCGGTTTCTCCAGCGTCTCAGAACCATCTGCCATAATCTAGTCCACAGCCAGAGCTGGTACAAAACCATCTGCCATAATCTAGTCCACAGCCAGTGCTGGTACAAAACCATCTGCCATAATCTAGTCCACAGCCAGAGCTGGTACAAAACCATCTGCCATAATCTAGTCCACAGCCAGTGCTGGTACAAAACCATCTGCCATAATCTAGTCCACAGCCAGAGCTGGTACAAAACCATCTGCCATAATCTAGTCCACAGCAGAGCTGGTACAAAACCATCTGCCATAATCTAGTCCACAACCAGAGCTGGTACAAAACCATCTGCCATAATCTAGTCCAAAACCAGTGCTGGTACAAAACCATCTGCCATAATCTAGTCCAAAACCAGTGCTGGTACAAAACCATCTGCCATAATCTAGTCCACAGCCAGAGCTGGTACAAAACCATCTGCCATAATCTAGTCCACAGCCAGAGCTGGTACAAAACCATCTGCCATAATCTAGTCCACAGCCAGTGCTGGTACAAAACCATCTGCCATAATCTAGTCCACAGCAGAGCTCGTACAAAACCATCTGCCATAATCTAGTCCACAGCCAGAGCTGGTACAAAACCATCTGCCATAATCTAGTCCACAGCCAGAGCTGGTACAAAACCATCTGCCATAATCTAGTCCACAGCCAGAGCTGGTACAAAACCATCTGCCATAATCTAGTCCACAGCCAGAGCTGGTACAAAACCATCTGCCATAATCTAGTCCACAGCCAGTGCTGGTACAAAACCATCTGCCATAATCTAGTCCACAGCAGAGCTGGTACAAAACCATCTGCCATAATCTAGTCCACAGCCAGAGCTGGTACAAAACCATCTGCCATAATCTAGTCCACAGCAGAGCTGGTACAAAACCATCTGCCATAATCTAGTCCACAGCCAGTGCTGGTACAAAACCATCTGCCATAATCTAGTCCACAGCCAGAGCTGGTACAAAACCATCTGCCATAATCTAGTCCACAGCCAGAGCTGGTACAAAACCATCTGCCATAATCTAGTCCACAGCCAGTGCTGGTACAAAACCATCTGCCATAATCTAGTCCACAGCAGAGCTGGTACAAAACCATCTGCCATAATCTAGTCCACAGCCAGTGCTGGTACAAAACCATCTGCCATAATCTAGTCCACAGCAGAGCTCGTACAAAACCATCTGCCATAATCTAGTCCACAGCAGAGCTGGTACAAAACCATCTGCCATAATCTAGTCCACAGCCAGAGCTGGTACAAAACCATCTGCCATAATCTAGTCCACAGCCAGAGCTGGTACAAAACCATCTGCCATAATCTAGTCCACAGCCAGAGCTGGTACAAAACCATCTGCCATAATCTAGTCCACAGCCAGAGCTGGTACAAAACCATCTGCCATAATCTAGTCCACAGCAGAGCTGGTACAAAACCATCTGCCATAATCTAGTCCACAGCAGAGCTGGTACAAAACATTATTTATACATAACCATTCACCTAATGATTATTTTATCAATTAATCCATGCACCCAAACAATTACTTTTCATAAATACGCACGCACACACACACACACACACACACACTTGAACATTTGGATTTACTTGTGCTTTTTCCAAACAACACTATAAGCTGCAGAAGCTCTTTCAGTGTTGACGCAAATAGTCAGTCCATTTTATTTGTACAGCCCACTACCACAAATAGTCAGTCCATTTTATTTGTACAGCCCACTACCACAAATAGTCAGGTCCATTTTATTTGTACAGCCCACTACCACAAATAGTCAGGTCCATTTTATTTGTACAGCCCACTACCACAAATAGTCAGGTCCATTTTATTTGCACTGCCCACTACCACAAATAGTCAGGTCCATTTTATTTGCACTGCCCACTACCACAAATAGTCAGGTCCATTTTATTTGCACTGCTCACTACCACAAATGAGCCTCGGGGGGCTTTAATAGCCTCAGCTAGGCTAACTAACAACCATCCTGCCCATCAGAAAGCAACACTGATAATAATACCATGCTAAGAATAACAGTGAAAGTAAGAACAACACGGTGGCTCAGCAACGCTGCTGCTGCTGCTGCTGCTGCTGCTCCATCACCTGCTGCTGCTGCTGCTGCTGCTCCATCACCTGCTGCTGCTGCTGCTGCTGCTGCTGCATGAACAGCTCGGACATCTTTCTTGTCAGATCTAAAGCGCGGCCTGTGTATTATTGAACAATGCCGTTACAGTTTGTGTTGTTTTGTTTTTTGTTGCATCCCCCCCCCTTTTTGTCCCCAATTGTATCCGGCCAATTACCCCACTCTTCTGAGCTGTCCCAGTCTCTGCTCCACCCCCTCTGCTGATCCGGGGAGGGCTGCAGACTACCACATGCCTCCTCCGATACATGTGGAGTCGCCAGCCGCTTCTTTTCACCTGACAGTGAGGAGTTTCACCAGGGGGACGTAGCACATGGATCATGCTATTCCCCCCAGTTCCCCCTCCCCCCTGAACAGGTACCCCAACTGACCAGAGGATGCACCAGTGCAGTGACCGGGACACATACCAACATCCGGCTTCCCACCCGCAGACATAGCCAGCTGGGTGGTGTTGATATCTGGCTTTGGCTTTGCATGGGAGAGTTTTAACTTGCACTTGTAGATGTAGCGACCAACTGTGTTAACTGACGGTGGTTTTCCCAAGTGCTCCTGAGCCCACCTGGTAATATCCTTTACAGAAGGATGTCGGTTTTTAATGCAGTGCCACCTGAGGGGTCGAAGGTCACGGGCATTCAATGTCGGTCTTGGGCCTTGCCGCTTACGTGCAGAGATTTCTCCGGATTCTCTGAATCTTGTGATGATATTATGGACTGTAGGTGATGAAATCCCTAAATTCCTTGCAGTTGTACGTTGAGAAACGTTGTTCTTAAACTGTCGGACTATTTGCTCACGCAGTTGTTCACAAAGTGGTGAACCTCGCCCCATCCTTGCTTGTGAACGACTGAGCCTTTCAGGGATGCTCCTTTTCTACCCAATCATGACGCTCCCCTGTTTCCCAGTTAACCTGTTCACCTGTGGAATGTTCCAGACAGGTGTTTTTTGAGCATTCCTCAACTTTCCCAGTCTTTTGTTGCCCCTGTCCCAGCTTCTGTGGAACATGTTGCAGGCATCAAATCCAAAATGAGTGAATATTTGCAAAAAACAATAAAGTTTAGCAGTTTGAACATTAAACATCTTGTCTTTGTAGTGTATTCTACTGAATATAGGTGGAAAAGGATTTGCAAATCATTGTGTTCTGTTTTTATTCACGTTTTACACAACGTCCCAACTTAACTGGAATTGGGGTTTGTAGATACTCTTGCTTCCATTTCCTATGAAGACTTCCTCTTCCATGTGCCCGTCACCGTTTACCGTCGGATTAGCAGCTTCAGACACAAGAATGGAGTTACAGTTGAGAGACGACATCTCCGACCGGATTATATTTATATACACATGAGGTGTCAGAGGCAAAGTGACAGTAGTGACAGTTCTGAGGACTGTATACACAGTACACACAGTGTGACTTGTTCTCTTCTCCTGGATCGCCACCTTGCTGTGGTGGAGAAGTTTACGTGTACTAATGAGCCCAGGTGCTATGCTGTCCGGAGCTTAGCTCCTGGTAGGGTCACCTAAGGCGGATAGGTCAAGTGGGAAGTTCCACACGAAGTGCTACTACTACTACTACTTTCGGCTGCTCCCGTTAGGGGTCGCCACAGCGGATCATCCGTTTCCATTTCTTCCTGTCTTCTGCGTCTTCCTCTGTCACACCAGCCACCTGCATGTCTTCCCTCACCACATCCATAAACCTCCTCTTTGGCCTTCCTCTTCTCCTCTTCCCTGGCAGCTCCATATTCAGCATCCTTCTCCCAGTATACCCAGCATCTCTCCTCCACACATGTCCAAGCCATCTCAATCTTGTCTCTCCTGCTTTGTCTCCAAACCGTCCAACCTGAGCGGTCCCTCTAATATAATCGTTCCTAATCCTGTCCTTCTTCGTTACTCCCAGTGAAAATCTTAGCATCTTCAACTCTGCCACCTCCAGCTCCGCCTCCTGTCTTTTCGTCAGTGCCACTGTCTCCAAACCATACAACATAGCTGGTCTCACAACCATCTTGTAAACTTTCCCTTTAACTCTTGCTGATACCCTTCTGTCGCAAATCATTCCTGACACTCTTCTCCACCCACTCCAACCTGCCTGCACTCTCTTCTTCACCTCTCTACTGCACTCCCCGTTACTTTGGACAGTTGACCCCAAGTATTTAAACTCAAATGCCTTTGTCACCTCTACTCCTTGCATCCTGACCATTCCACTGTCCTCCCTCTCATTCACGCATAGGTATTCTGTCTTGCTCCTACTGACTTTCATTCCTCTTCTCTCCAGTGCATACCTCCACCTCTCCAGGCTCTCCTCAACCTGCACCCTACTCTCGCTACAGATCACAATGTCATCCACAAACATCATCGTCCACGGAGACACCTGCCTGATCTTGTCCGTCAACCTGTCCATCACCACTGCAAACAAGAAAGGGCTAAGAGCCGATCCTTGATGTAATCCCACCTCCACCTTGAACCCATCTGTCATTCCAACCGCACACCTCACCATTGTCACACTTCCCTCATACGTATCCTGCACCACTCCTACATACTTCTCTGCAACTCCTGACTTCCTCATACAATACCAAACCTCCTCTCTCGGCACTCTGTCATAAGCTTTCTCTAAATCTACAAAGACACAATGTAACTCTTTCTGGCCTTCTCTATACTTCTCAATCAACATTCTCAAAGCAAACATCACATCTGTGCTGCTCTTTCGTGGCATGAAACCATACTGCTGCTCGCTGATCGTCACCTCTCCTCTTAACCTAGCTTCTATTACTCTTTCCCAAATCTTCATGCTGTGGCTGATCAACTTTATACCTCTGTAGTTGTTACAGTTCTGCACATTGCCCTTGTTCTTGAAAATCGGTACCAGTATGCTTCTTCTCCACTCCTCAGGCATCCTCTCACTTTCCAGGATTGTGTTAAACAATCTAGTTAAAAACTCCACTGCCATCTCTCCTAAACATCTCCATGCCTCCACAGGTATGTCATCAGGACCAACTGCCTTTCCACTCTTCATCCTCTTCATAGCTGCCCTCACTTCCTCCTTGCTAATCCGCTGAACTTCCTGATTCACTATCCCTACATCATCCAACCTTCTCTCTCTCTCATTTTCTTCATTCATCAGCCCCTCAAAGTACTCCTTCCACCTTCTTAGCACACTCTCTTCGCTTGTCAGCACATTTCCATCTCTATCCTAGATCGCCCTAACTTGCTGCACATCCTTCCCAGCTTGGTCCCTCTGTCTAGCCAATCGGTACAAGTCCTTTTCTCCTTCCTTAGTGTCTAATCTGTCATACAACTCACCATATGCCTTTTCCTTTGCCACCTCTCTCTTCACTTTACGCTGCATCTCCTTGTACTCCTGTCTACTTTCTTCATCTCTCTTACTATCCCACTTCTTCTTTGCCAACCTCTTCCTCTGTATACTTTGCTGTACTTCCTCATTCCACCACCAAGTCTCCTTGTCTTCCTTCCTCTGTCCTGATGACACACCAAGTACCTTCCTAGCTGTCTCCCTCACTATTTCTGCAGTGGTTTTCCAGCCATCTGGCAACTCTTCACTACCACCCAGTGCCTGTCTTAACTCCTGCCTGAACTCCACACAACAGTCTTCCTTCTTCAACTTCCACCATTTGATCTTCGGCTGTGTTTTCACTCGCTTCCTCTTCTTGGTCTCCAAAGTCATCCTACAGACCACCATCCGATGCTGCCTAGCTACGTTCTCCCCTGTCACCACCTTGCAGTCTCCAATCCCTTTTAGATGGCGTCTTCTACATAAGATATAGTCCACCTGTGTGCACTTTCCTCCACTCTTGTACGTCACCCTGTGTTCTTCCCTCTTCTTGAAATATGTATTCACCACAGCCATTTCCATCCTTTTCGCAAAATCCACCACCATCTGTCCTTCCACATTTCTCTTCTTGACTCCATACCTTCCCATCACCTCCTCATCACCTCTGTTCCCTTCACCAACATGTCCATTGAAGTCCGCTCCAATCACCACTCTCTCCTCCTTGGGTACCCTCTCCACCATGTCGTCCAACTCATTCCAGAATTCTTCTTTTTCATCCATCTCACACCCAACTTGCGGGGCATATGTGCTGATAACATTCAGCTCCACACACACGAAGTGCAATCCAACAAAAACCTCAGTGGCGGAACTGGCAGAAGATGTCTCCTGGTCAAAACGGCAGTGAAGTCGGATCAAGGCGGTAACAGAGGGTGGTCCCCATCCTCGCCACATAAAAAGCTGTCACACGCAGGCTTCCTCCCGCAAGGGAATCAACTCATCAACATCCTGGGTCAAAGCCCTAGGGCAATCAGGGAGAAGTGACGGGGGCAAGATGGTGAAGTCTGGTAGCCGCTAGCTACAACCTGGCACACAGGTGGTGGGGGTATCATCAGTTGCTAAGCCCTGGGACTGAGGCAGAGGGGCTTCTCGGCTGTTGCACCCATGACTCAGCAGCCTTATTTAGGATTCAATCCGCCCACCCCTGTAGGGGAGGGGGCTAGAAAAGGTGCCCTAAATATAGTCTACCTCATAACTCCTGTCTGGACCAGCACATCCAGAGGGATCACCACCATGTGGTCAGAAACATAACCTCGTATATTTGGGAGCCTGGAACATATGAACCCTCATGGACAATCAATCCAGCAATCAACCTAAACGGCATACTGCCATCATCGCCGGGAAGCGGAGGAGATCCCAGATTGATATTGCCGCAATCTCTGAAACCAAACTGGCCAACCAAGGGCAGCTGAAAGAGGAAAAGGGTGGTTACATTTTCTTCTGGAAAGGAAAAGCAGCTGATGAGCCGAGGATCCACAATGTTGGCTTTGCCATCAAAAACAGCCTCATTGGGAGTCTGGGTAGCGTGGCGGTCTATTCTGTTGCCTATCAACATGGGGATTGTCAGTTCGAATCCCCATGTTACCTCAGGCTTGGTCAGGCGTCCCTACAGGCACAATTGGCCATGTCTGCGGGTGGGAAGCCGGATGTGGGTATCTGTCCTGGTCACTGCACTAGCGCCTCCTCTGATCAATCGGGGCACCTGTTCAGGGGGGAGGGGGAACTGGGGGAAACAGCGTGATCCTCCCATGCGCTACATCCCCCTGGCGAAACTCCTCACTGTCAGGTGAAAAGAAGCAGCTGGTGACTCCACATGTATCAGAGGAGGCATGTGGTAGTCTGCAGCCCTCCCCGGATCAGCAGAGGGGGTGGAGCAGCGACCGGGACAGCTCAGAAGAGTGAGGTAATTGGCCAAGTATAATTGGGGAGAAAAGGGGGGGGGGTCTAACAAAAAAAAAAGAAAGATACATATCACTCGGTCCCCAAGGCAGCTTTGGGGTACTCTGATCACTGCTCGGTTCATCCTATTCCAACCTACAACCAGAAAGTAAAATCAGCAAAGCCTGAGGTTAAAACAGTTTAGAACTGGACCAGCGAAACAAAGCAGAAACTGCAAGCTTGTTTTGACTGCACTGGTTGGAGAGGATTTGATGATGCAACTGGCAACCTGGACAAACTGACTGACACTGTGACATCTTACATCATGTTCTGTGAAGACATGTGTGTCTTCCAAGACCTGCACATACAACAATAACAAGCCATGATTCACAGCAAAACTAAGACTACTTCAGCAGGCCAAGCAGGATGCATACAGCATATGGCGCAGGAATACACAAGTATTATGTAAATACGACACTTTGTAAACAGCCCCCTCTTGTCAACATGTCTCACCTACATATCTACCATGTGCACTGCCTCTTTAAACCAGATGTGCAATACACATGTTTGTGTATTGCACATCCGGTTTAAAGGTAAATATGGTATGGTATAATTTATAATGGTATGGTATGGTATATATGTGCCCTGTGATGGCCTGGCAGCCTGTCCAGGGTGTCTCTCCGCCTGCTGGTAGGTGATAGGTGTCAGCATCACTGCAACCCTGAGAGCAGGATAAGCGGTTTGGATGGATGGATGGTATATATGGTATATATAGTATAGTGTATGGGATATATATCAATATATCATACTATATGGGCATAGGTTGTTGATTACTGAACTGTATAGTAGCGACATATGTTGTGCAGACATGCTTGCCTTCAATGTCTTGTTGTTAAATATATTTGTTACGTTTTTTTCTTTTCTTATTTGTTTCTTTTGTTTTCTTTTTGTGTGTGACTGCTGTCTGGAAGTGCTAGAAGCTGCTGTGTACCGGAGACAATTTCCTCGCATGCACAGTCACACTTGGCCAGTAAAGTCGATTCTGATTCTGATAAGGACCCAAAAGGAGGACAGTCATACTTGACGCCGAGTGACCATCGATGATGATACACAGTGTAAGTTATTAATGTTATTTGGTGTTAAGTACCCTTATGGCCTGGGGAAAGAAACTCCTTGTGAGTTTCTGTGTTAGCCTTGTGACCGTGGAGGTGTTTGCCAGGCCACAGCGGTTGGGCAAACAGCACATCTTATGACAAAGGTGAGTCGCATGGAACCAAAAACAAAACAAGGGGCTACAAGTTCATCGTATTAATTTGACTGCTGACACAGCTTACTGAAGACCAGGGGAAACTGTGAATACTGTCATGACAGAGAGCGGAAAACCTGCACTGTGACAGGCAACTACACATCCCCATTCAAAAAACAACCAGCTGAATTACTGCTACAACCAAACAATTTTTTTTAAAAAAACACCAGAAATGATCAAGTAGGTTGAACCAGTTCATCTGGACACAACGTTTATTGACAGAAACGTTTCATCATCATCTCAGTGACCACTTTAGTCTCACCTGACTGCAGGTGTCCCCACCCTTATAAACAATACAGTGTCTCACCTGACTGCAGGTGTCCCCACCCTTATAAACAATACAGTGTCTCACCTGACTGCAGGTGTCCCCACCCTTATAAACAATACAGTGTCTCACCTGACTGCAGGTGTCCCCACCCTTATAGACAATACAGTGTCTCACCTGACTGCAGGTGTCCCCACCCTTATAAACAATACAGTGTCTCGCCTGACTGCAGGTGTCCCCACCCTTATAAACAATACAGTGTCTCACCTGACTGCAGGTGTCCCCACCCTTATAAACAATACAGTGTCTCACCTGACTGCAGGTATCCCCACCCTTATAAACAATACAGTGTCTCGCCTGACTGCAGGTGTCCCCACCCTTATAAACAATACAGTGTCTCACCTGACTGCAGGTGTCCCCACCCTTATAAACAATACAGTGTCTCACCTGACTGCAGGTGTCCCCACCCTTATAAACAATACAGTGTCTCACCTGACTGCAGGTGTCCCCACCCTTAAAACAATACAGTGGCATAACCACCCAAACCAACGATCAGTTTCATATGCAAATATGGGTGTGACCATTAACTAGAGTTACAATGGCCATGTGTACTGTTCACAGAGGGTTTGGGAATGTTTGCAATCACAGCATTGTAAGATGGTGACAGATGTACTCTTAGACTCCCCCTCGGGTCAGGGATGGTTGTTCCCTCTGTAGGTATCCCCACCCATACATTGGGGAAACTAAAGAGACTCTAGCCAAGAGGATGGCACAACACAGGACAGGACTCCACAGTCTACACCATCTACAGGCCAGTAGCCACTCTTTCAAGGATGAGAATGTGACCATCCTTGATAGGGAGGAACGCTGGTTTGAACAGGCAGTCAAACAGGCCATCTATGTGAAGAGGTAACGGCCATCCCTGAACGGGGGGGGGGGGGTCTAGGAGTACATCTGTCGCCATCTTACAATGCTGTGATTGCAACGATTCCCAAATTCTCTGTGAATAGTACACATGGCCATTGTAACTCTAGTTAATGGTCACACCATATTTGCATATGAAACTGAATGTTGGTCTCAGTCGTTATATCACTGTATTGATTATAAGGGTGGGGACACCTGCAGTTAGGTGAGACTGAAGAGGTCGCTTAGATGATGATGAAACGTATCTGTCAATAAATGGTGTGTCCAGATGAACTGATTCAACTTTCTTTGATTTTCTTACCTGGATTATTGAGCATGCATAAAGATAACCAGAAGTGATGCAGCGATCCAGTCCTGGTTGATTACAGTGATAATATATTTGCCTTAATGGAACCCAGCCACTGAGGATGCACAAGCCAGTGCATTCTTAGTGCCGGTCCCAAGCCCAGATAAATGGGGAGGGTTGTGTCAGGAAAGGCATTCGGCATAAAATCTTTGCCAAATCCATACCAGATCAGTCGGGGCCCTGGTTACCAAAGACCGCCACCGGTACTGTTAACCAGCAGGGTGTTGGTGGAAACTATGCTACTTTTGGGTGAAGGAGAAGGAGAGGGAGAAGGCATGTCCAGAGGCAGCAAGAGAGGAGGAAGGGTAGGAGTGTAGAGGTTGGCACTATGACTGGTAAAGGGAGAGAGCTGGCTGACATGATGGAAAGAAGAAAGGTAGGCATACTGTGTGTGCAAGAGACCAGGTGGAAGGGGAGTAAGGCCAGGAGCATCAGAGGAGGGTTCAAACTGTTCTATCATGGTGTGAATGGGAGGAGAAATGGGGTAGGGGTAATTCTGAAGGAAGAGTATGTCAAGAGTGTGCTGGAGGTGAAGAGAGTGTCAGACAGAGTGATGAGTATGAAGCTGGAAATCGAAGGTGTATTGCTGAATGTTATCAGCACATATGCCCCGCAAGTTGGGTGTGAGATGGAAGAGAAAGAAGAATTCTGGAGTGAGTTGGATGAAGTGGTGGAGAGGGTACCCAAGGAGGAGAGAGTGGTGATTGGAGCGGACTTCAGTGGGCATGTTGGTGAAGGGAACAGAGGTGATGAGGAGGTGATGGGAAGGTATGGTGTCAAGGACAGAAATGTGGAAGGACAGATGGTGGTGGATTTTGCAAAAAGGATGGAAATGGCTGTGGTGAATACATATTTCGAGAAGAGGGAGGAACACGGGGTGACGTACAAGAGTGGAGGAAAGTGCACACAGGTGGACTTTATCTTATGTAGAAGGCGCCATCTAAAAGGGATTGGAGACTGCAAGGTGGTGACAGGGGAGAACGTAGCTAGGCAGCATCGGATGGTGGTCTGTAGGATAACTTTGGAGACCAAGAAGAGGAAGAGAGTGAAGGCAGAGCCAAGGATCAAATGGTGGAAGTTGAAGAAGGAAGACTGTTGTGTGGAGTTCAGGCAGGAGTTAAGACAGGCACTGGGTGGTAGTGAAGAGTTGCCAGATGGCTGGACAACCACTGCAGAAATAGTGAGGGAGACAGCTAGGAAGGTACTTGGTGTGTCATCAGGACAGAGGAAGGAAGACAAGGAGACTTGGTGGTGGAATGAGGAAGTATAGCAAAGTATACAGAGGAAGAGGTTGGCAAAGAAGGAGTGGGATAGTCAGAGAGATGAAGAAAGTAGACAGGAGTACATGGAGCTGCAGTGTAAAGCAAAGAGAGAGGTGGCAAAGGCAAAGGAAAAGGCGTATGGTGAGTTGTATGAGAGGTTAGACACAGCATGAAGATTTGGGAAAGAGTAATAGAAGCTGGGTTAAAAGGAGAGGTGATGATCAGCAGCAGCAGTATGGTTTCATGCCATGAAAGAGCACCACAGATGTGATGTTTGCTTTGAGAGTGTTGATGGAGAAGTATAGAGAAGGCCAGAAGGAGTTACACTGTGTCTTTGTGGATTTAGAGAAAGCATAGGACAGGGTGCCGAGACAGGAGATGTGGTATTGTATGAGGAAGTTGGGAGTGGCAGAGAAGTATGTAGGAGTGGTGCAGGATATGTATGAGAGCAGTGTGACAGTGGTGAGGTGAGTGGTTGGAATGACAGATGGGTTCAAGGGTTCAGATGGGTACAACCGTTACAAACTGAGAGCTCCAGTGCTAACATTTAGCAACTTGATAACAGAAAAATGTGTATAACAACAGTCGTAATGTGCTGATCATTTATAAAAGGCAATCGAAGAGTTGGTGTATTAATGAAACTTCGGTCAGATACAATCTCCTACCAGCAGGAGTTTCCACACTTACAATCATTTGAAACACAAATGAGGAAGACTTGCAATGCACAATAAGCAAGCCCAATATGGTATAATAACATTATTCAAGGGATTATAAAGTCGCAGCAGCAGTGGTTAAGTTCACTGTGGTGTGTGCTGATTGAGCAGACAAGAGTACCTGGTGAGGCTCCAGACCAGAGCCAGGTTGTCTTTCCCTCCAGAGATAAAATGGCTGCTGTCATCGGTGAACTTCAGGCAAGTCAGGTCCTGATAATGGCGACTCAGGATTGCCAGCAGGTTGCCAGAAGATACCTGCAATAACCAACGTTAATAGTGATGCAGAACCACAAGCATCTCAACACTGGCATTCACAGTTTGACTACTGGTGCTGCTGCCTCCAGACTGGCTCAGTGTCACAGGTAGCACGATGGGAAGTGTTCCTGGGTGGGGAGCGGTAGGAGGAACATGATGTAATCAGTGACACCTACAGGCGGTCGGGTGCCTGTACATCTGAGGGAGATCTGAGGGGAAATAGGGTGGGCCTTCACACGTGTTACGTTAACCTCGACAAAGAAAACCTGCAGCTGGCAAATGTGAAGAAACAGTCAGCAACTCCACAAAAAGAAGCCTACGTCCTCCCAAACCATCACAGGGGAGGTGTAGTGGTGGGGATCCAGGGACAACATGGGGAGTGGGAAAGCCATACTGGGATGAAAAGGGGAAAACATCTAAAAATAAAAAAGCCATGTGTAATGCTTCATTCTGCACTACACATTCCTCATCTGTGTACTAACAGAGACTTTACTGGAAAATCATGCATACAGAACCAGGAGCCAGGAGCCAGGAGCCATGAGCCATGAGCCAGGAACCAGGGACCAGGGACCAGGGACCAGGAGCACTTTGTTTCAGTTCATGCACTCGCGTACATGAAATGAAACAAAATGCCGTTTCCCCAAGCCCACAGCAGTGCAACACAAAGACAAAAACACATCCAAAAACTACAAGAACACACATACCCAAACTAACACATATATCCACACTAAACAAAAAATCACTGTCCAGGAGAACGAACGCCAGCCAGGATGACTGTTGGAACCACCGGTCTGCATGGGCTAGCAGTTAGCTTAGCCCGCCCCGCTTCAGCATCCTGTCAGAACGCCCTCGGCGTTTCCTCCTTGGGCGCAGCTCCAGGCAGGAGCCGTGGTCCCCAGGCCCACCGGACAAGCAGACCAAGCTCTCCCAGCCGATCCAGTGCCAGCTCTACCAGCCAGACACCCTTGACACACCTCCCCACACTCCTCACGACGATACCAAAAACAATCAACACCAGGTGAGGCCGCCGCCAGACCGCCCTCAGTATTATTGGAACTGCTAGTCTGCATGGGCTAGCAGTTAGCTTAGCCTGCCCCGCTCTCCCAGCGCCAGCTCTCCTAGCCATCAAACGAAGACTAAACTTAAGACAAAGACGTGGACAAAGATGCAGCATGGACGGTACTGGGGGAGGCTGCCATAAATGTGAATTCGCACCGCCATCTTCCAACACTGGCACTGGGTGAGGCCGCTGCAAACATGAATTCATGCCGCCATCTTCCCACACCGGAACTCCCCAATACAACTCCAGTGTTCTTCTGTTGGATATTGAACAGCTCTAACAGATAGAGAGCCTTGCTTGAGGGCACCTGGATGGTACCTGCTGAAAAAAGCTGAGTTATATCTCACGTTCCCTACCAATGGCTTCAAACCAGCAACTTCCATGCCTGCTTCTCAAACTTCAGGCTTTGAAGCAAGCAGGTTAATAATATGAATGGAGGCTGAAAACCCAAATCAATCTCATCAGACAAAACCACTTGGCAGAAGTGGCCGAATAAAGTTGAAATCTAGAGTGAGGGCTGGGTGATACTGACAAAACCAAGAATCAGGGTATTTCTGACTGTATACCTTAGAATTTATAACGGGATGATATTTAGGGGATGACTACTGGTGCTTTAATAAGATATTTAACACAGCAGATGTTGATCGATGATCATTAGTAATGTGGATATGATGACCAGGCAGGTGGACACAGTCGTCACTAATTTCACTTAAACAATGGAGCAGGTTCAGAAAATATATCATTTTACTCTAAGTCCCTAAAATCATAATTATGAGTAATTATAAACATAATCCACTGTGTCTCTGTCTATGCCGTTATGCTCCATGTTACATCTGGAGCTTCAGTTTCTGCATTGGTTGAGGTTTCCATGTTGTCATGGCAACAGGTTAAACATTTTCAAACAGTTTTCTATAATAGTTCACAAAAGTTTCCCATTTTAATTTCTCACAGCTCCGACATTCAGGGATCCAACTGTAAAAAACATGGAACTTTTAACTCTGTCTTGATGCTCATAGCCCAGGCCAGGAACCAGTTCATCTGGACACCACCTCTACTGACAGAAACTTTTCATCATCATCTCAGTGACCTCTTCAGTCTTACCTGACTGATGGTGTCCCCACCTTATAAACAATACAGCGTCTCACCTGACTGATGGTGTCCCCACCTTATAAACAATACAGCGTCTCACCTGACTGCAGGTGTCCCCACCCCAATCAGGGTCACAGGGAAGCTGGAGCCTATCGCAGCAATCATTGGGCGGCAGGCAGGGAGACATCCTGAACAGGCCGCCAGTCCAGCACAGTGCTCACACACACACACACACACAGGGACAATTTAGTATGGCCGATTCACCTGACCTACATGTGTTTAAGTCACCTGACCTACATGTCTTTAAACTGTGGGAGGAAACCGGAGCCCCCGGAGGAAACCCACGCAGACACGGGGAGAACATGCAAACTCCACACAGAGGACGACCCGGGACCACCCCCAAGGTTGGACTACCCCGGGGCTCGAACCCAGGACCTTCTTGCTGTGAGGTGACTGTGCTAACCACTGCGCCACCATGCTGCCCCAGGCGTAATCATTGCATCACAAAAGAACACTCACAAACTACAAGAGACCAAAGCACTAAAGGAAAGACCAGCACCCCCCACCCCCTCACCATTCCACCCAACAGCACTACTGCACTACCGACACCTCTGCTGAAACCCAGGTCTTAGCTGCACTTCAAACAAAATTCAACAACTATTCACAGAGCGCAAAAGAACATCAAATCAAGTCCCCTTACTCGCCACATTCCACAACATGTACATCTGCTATTTAGACAGGGGGGGGGCGGGGGCGGCGCTGGGCGGGCAAATGACGGCTGTGTGCATCTGAAACTACCAATGACACCTGCGCTGCGCTTTGCACCGCCTGTAAGACAGGGCCCCAAATGCGCCAATTGCAGCGGCAAGCACCCCTCCATCTCCAAAAACTACCCCACCTATGTACCTAGCCCTCACCACCACCCCAACTCCCACACCCCACTGAAACGTCACCCTTGCAGCTGACACGTCTCCTCTATTTGTTGCTGTAGTAATAAAAGAACAATGAAGTAAAGTCACCTGTTTATTTTAATTACGGATCATTAGAAATATGCTACGTTTTAGAAGTAGCAAGCAGTCACGCTGCTCGTGTGTTCAGGGTTTTGTTGGCGCGCACCAGCAGGCCTTCAAAACTCCTTCGGCCGACACTGTCTCATCCAGCTCTACTGGATGCGGCTTACAGCCAGTGAGGTGGTCTTAGAGAAGCCCACCCAGGCCCGGACACTCACCTCCCACAGGTAAACGGCCTCTGCGATGCCAGCAGCCAGGTAGAGTCCGTTAGGAGAGGCAGTCAGGCAGGTGATGATACCAGGACAGACGATCTTCTGCTGCAGCTGGTCCTGAAACGCACAAGACGACACCGTGAGCTGCCGCGGCACACCAGCCACTCGACCCGCACAGCGCCGCACGCCGCTATGAGCAGACCTCCCGGTGAGGGACGTCCTCAGCGGGACTGCGTGTGGTGTCAGGGCTGTCCACACTCCATCACACCACGTGTGTACACTGACCACAGTCTGTACTCGTGATTCATTACAAAACCACAGCAACGTGGTCCACAGAGCCGGTGTTCACAAGGCGACACACAGCGGACAGTGGCACTGCCCCGCACTATGAGCAGTACATGTCCAGAGGGGCCTCTGCTTCCCACACAGACCCAACGCACACACTACACGATGACCCCGCCGGTGGGTGGGTGGGTGGCTCGGCTCGGCTCGGCTCGGCTCGGCGGACCCTACCTTCCTCTGGACCTCCCACACGTTGATGAAGTTCTTCCCGAGCTGCGCTCCGAGCACGTACTCTCCGTTCAGGACGGCCAGGCTCCTGGAGGAGGTGTTCCCTCCGCGGTACGAAAGCAGGTTTGTCCCGGAATGCAGGTCGAAAACAGCGCAGTTCCACAGCTGAGCGCCACAATCTGCGCTCACCACGATCTCCATGGGCGCCGCCATCTTGTCTCCCTCACACGCGCGGGCGGCAGACCAACAACACGAGTAAAAAAAGGAAACACACGGCACGGCCTATTACGTCATACTGACACTGGGGGGCGCTGTGGGACATGCAGTTCTGCGCCGCCTGGAGCGCCGCCTGGAACAGCGGGGGGGGGGCTGAGGGCAGCGGTACTCCCCCCTCACACACGTGTAAAAGCAGATTTGAATTACTCTTGTTCGTATGATAACGTTGAACTCTTACCGCGCTTCAAAGGTCAAAGCCTCCGGACACTTCCTGCCGCGCGGCCCCGGTTTCCTCTTAATGGCGCCTCGCTTCCCGAGAACTACAACTCCCCTGTCTCCGCTGCGAAACCAAGGTCTCCCACAAGGCGGCGCTGCTAGCCGACACTACCGCCATCCGAGAAAAACAAGACGCCTGAATTCTCCCGCTGTACAAAAGACAACAAAAACACAACAAAAACACATGTTTTCATGCGACAAGACCTGCGGCGCCATGTTTGTTTACCCGCTGATTTCACTCTTAGTTAAGTGTTCCAGCTCCGTGTCTGGGTATTAGCTGGGTGCTGGGTATGTGCTGGGTGCTGGGTATTAGCTGGGTGCTGGGTATGTGCTGGGTGCTGGGTATTAGCTGGGTGCTGGGTATGTGCTGGGTGCTGGGTATTAGCTGGGTGCTGGGTATGTGCTGGGTATTAGCTGGGTGCTGGGTATTAGCTGGGTGCTGGGTATGTGCTGGGTGCTGGGTATTAGCTGGGTGCTGGGTATGTGCTGGGTATCAGCTGGGTGCTGGGTATGTGCTGGGTGCTGGGTGCTGGGTATTAGCTGGGTATGTGCTGGGTGCTGGGTATTAGCTGGGTGCTGGGTATGTGCTGGGTGCTGGGTATTAGCTGGGTGCTGGGTATTAGCTGGGTGCTGGGTATGTGCTGGGTATGTGCTGGGTGCTGGATATTAGCTGGGTGCTGGGTGCTGGGTATTAGCTGGGTGCTGGGTGCTAGGTATTAGCTGGGTATGTGCTGGGTATTAGCTGGGTGCTGGGTATTAGCTGGGTGCTGGGTATGTGCTGGGTATTAGCTGGGTGCTGGGTATTAGCTGGGTGCTGGGTATTGGCTATAGTTAGAATACCGTGTACTTTTATTTTATTTTTACTTTTTACTACTTTACTGACCGCCGTGGGGAGATCCCTCTCTGCATGGAAGCCATCCTAGCTGTGCAGCTAGGAGCAGTGGGCAGCTTCCGTGCAGCGCCCGGGGACCATCTCCAGGTCGTCTTGCCGTGCCTTGCTCAGGGGCACAGGCAGGAGTACTAACCCTAACATGCATGTCTTTCTGCTGGTGGGGGAAACCGGAGCACCCGGGGAAAACCCACCGCACACACGGGGGGAACATGCGAACTCCACACAGAGGGCGACCTGGGATGACCCCAAGGTTGGACAACCCCGGGGTTCGAACCCAGGACCTTCTTGCTGGGAGGCGACAGCGCCGACCACTGCTCCACCGTGCGTGGGATTCATACATGTTTGTTCTAATCCGGAATGTGCAGAAATTGTCTTCAATTGTCAATAACTAACTCTCGAAAGTAAGCGGTCCTGAGGACACTGGTGCATCTTCTGAGGAACCAGCGGGGACATGTTTCAGAACCAGGTATTAGTACCCATTCACTAATTGTGGACTTGATATGTAAAGTGTTTGATACAAACATATTTTAACAGATAGACTATTATCTGTTTAAAGGGGACAGCTTCGGACGAGATGTAGGTAGGCCCTGTCCACCTATATTCTCAGCCTACATTTCGAGTCTTTTCACTAGGCTGTAGTTTGCAAATTCCTCCAGCAGGAGGCAGCAGCGAGGCGAACTACAGATTACCCCAAACGTGAACCACAAATGCGTCATTTTTGCTGTATCGCTGCCTAACTAATGCCGAAAGCCGCAATATCGGCAATCCCGTTTGTAACAATGTTATTACATTAAACTGTTAAGGTAGTGTGCCCACCTCCATGGCCCGTAAACATGATTCTGGTCCTGGTTCTGGCTAATCCCTCACCTGGCTCTCAGTGAGGCAAGAAATTACGAAAATCTATTAGCTGCACCTTCGTTCTGGAAAATACAATTAGGGATTATATCAAATAATGGATTAATGATGGACTACATTTATAAAGCGCTTGTTTCACACTGACTCACCTCAGCCCCCACCGGTGTGCAGCACCACCTGCTAACCACCACCGGTGTGCAGCACCACCCGCTACATAACCCAGTGTTGATGACCCACATGGCTACAGCATTAGGAGCAGCTAGGACAGTAGTAGTCCCAGTGCTGATACCGAACATCAGTTTCTGACAGGTGAGCAGCAGCTTGGCTGACAGGCGTCCCTTCATCCTGACAGACAAGCTGAGAGAATGAGGCCCCTCCTGCCGGCGGGCCCTCCGTCCCGGATTGCAGAGAATTAATGTCCAGATGCTCTGGTGGGCCGTTACACTTTATCTCTCTGTAATCTGAGTGATTTCAGAGCAGATTATCAGAATCAACAAGCTCTGGAGGTCAGATGGATGGGCGTGCTGGAGGAGGGAGAACGGCTATCGACCACTGCTTCACATGGTTCACCTGTCAGACATGCAGCACGGACACGGGGAGTCTACGAGGACCGTGGGCTGAAGACGGATCAGATATCAGGTACTGTGTTAAAATGTGATTACTTACTTGCTGGGTCTTCAGGCTTTCTGCTGTAGGACTGCAATGGACTCAAAAAATGGGAGGACAAGATCTTTAGTTTTCTTGTTGCTGTAACTCAGAACTAAACGCCACTGACCAATGAAGCTGAACAAATACATTGACTTCAGATCAAAAACTGGTGTTAGGGAAACTGGACATAATGTGAGAAATAAAAAGATTAACTGGGAGGTTTCAGAGTTATGTTGACGTAATGGGTTTACATAATCTGACCTGCCTTGAAATCTGCTGAGCTTAATCTGACCCGAAAATACTCCCGAAAAGTAGAAATATCAATGAGCCACCTGCTGTGTACAGGAGTCCTACTGTTTCATCACCGCTGAGTCCATCCTACCACATCATTTCTGATACAGGAGCCCTACTGTTTCATCACCGCTGAGTCCATCCTACCACACCATTTCTGATACAGGAGCCCTACTGTTTCATCACCGCTGAGTCCATCCTACCACACCATTTCTGATACAGGAGTCCTACTGTTTCATCACCGCTGAGTCCATCCTACCACACCATTTCTGATACAGGAGTCCTACTGTTTCATCACCGCTGAGTCCATCCTACCACATCATTTCTGATACAGGAGCCCTACTGTTTCATCACCGCTGAGTCCATCCTACCACACCATTTCTGATACAGGAGCCCTACTGTTTCATCACCGCTGAGTCCATCCTACCACACCATTTCTGATTCAGGAGCCCTACTGTTTCATCACCGCTGAGTCCACCCTACCACACCATTTCTGATACAGGAGTCCTACTGTTTCATCACCGCTGAGTCCATCCTACCACACCATTTCTGATACAGGAGTCCTACTGTTTCATCACCGCTGAGTCCATCCTACCACATCATTTCTGATACAGGAGCCCTACTGTTTCATCACCGCTGAGTCCATCCTACCACACCATTTCTGATACAGGAGCCCTACTGTTTCATCACCGCTGAGTCCATCCTACCACACCATTTCTGATACAGGAGTCCTACTGTTTCATCACCGCTGAGTCCATCCTACCACATCATTTCTGATACAGGAGCCCTACTGTTGCATCACCGCTGAGTCCATCCTACCACACCATTTCTGATACAGGAGCCCTACTGTTTCATCACCGCTGAGTCCATCCTACCACACCATTTCTGATACAGGAGCCCTACTGTTTCATCACCGCTGAGTCCATCCTACCACACCATTTCTGATACAGGAGCCCTACTGTTTCATCACCGCTGAGTCCATCTACCACACCATTTCTGATTCAGGAGTCCTACTGTTTCATCACCGCTGAGTCCATCCTACCAAACCATTTCTGATACAGGAGCCCTACTGTTTCATCACCGCTGAGTCCATCCTACCAAACCATTTCTGATACAGGAGCCCTACTGTTTCATCACCGCTGAGTCCATCCTACCACACCATTTCTGATACAGGAGCCCTACTGTTTCATCACCACTGAGTCCATCCTACCACACCATTTCTGATACAGGAGCCCTACTGTTTCATAACCGCTGAGTCCATCCTACCACACCATTTCTGATTCAGGAGTCCTACTGTTTCATCACCGCTGAGTCCATCCTACCACATCATTTCTGATACAGGAGTCCTACTGTTTCATCACCGCTGAGTCCATCCTACCACATCATTTCTGATACAGGAGCCCTACTGTTTCATCACCGCTGAGTCCATCCTACCACATCATTTCTGATACAGGAGCCCTACTGTTTCATCACCGCTGAGTCCATCCTACCACACCATTTCTGATACAGGAGTCCTACTGTTTCATCACCGCTGAGTCCATCCTACCACACCATTTCTGATACAGAAGCCCTACTGTTTCATCACCGCTGAGTCCATCCTACCACACCATTTCTGATACAGGAGTCCTACCGTTTCATCACCGCTGAGTCCATCCTACCACACAATTTCTGATACAGGAGCCCTACTGTTTCATCACCGCTGAGTCCATCCTACCACATCATTTCTGATACAGGAGCCCTACTGTTTCATCACCGCTGAGTCCATCCTACCACATCATTTCTGATACAGGAGCCCTACTGTTTCATCACCGCTGAGTCCATCCTACCACACCATTTCTGATACAGGAGTCCTACTGTTTCATCACCGCTGAGTCCATCCTACCACACCATTTCTGATACAGGAGCCCTACCGTTTCATCACCGCTGAGTCCATCCTACCACACCATTTCTGATACAGGAGCCCTACTGTTTCATCACCGCTGAGTCCATCCTACCACATCATTTCTTTTTTTTTTTTTTTAAATTTATTTCTGATTTTTCCCCTTTTTTCTCCCAATTTAGTGGCCAATCGATCCCTATTTTAATTCAAACACCCACCCTCATACTGCCTGCGTTCGCCAACTGCATCTCTCCGGCCGGCAGTCTCGAAGGAGACCGCCTCCCCACTTTTGTGACAAGGCGACTCCAAGCCGAACCACTGTTCCTCCGACACACACAGAGACGCATTCACGTGACGAACACAAGCCGACTCCGCCCCCCTCCCGAAGACAGCGTTGCCAATGATCGCTGCTTCATGGAGTCCGGCCATAGTCGGATCTGACGAGACCGGGGCGCGAACCCCGGTCCCCAGTGGGCAACTGCATCGACGCAAAGCCGATGCTTAGACCGCTACACCACCGCGGACCCCCTACCACATCATTTCTGATACAGGAGTCCTACTGTTTCATCACCGCTGAGTCCATCCTACCACATCATTTCTGATACAGGAGCCCTACTGTTTCATCACCGCTGAGTCCATCCTACCACACCATTTCTGATACAGGAGCCCTACTGTTTCGTCACCGCTGAGTCCATCCTACCACATCATTTCTGATACAGGAGCCCTACTGTTTCATCACCGCTGAGTCCATCCTACCACACCATTTCTGATACAGGAGCCCTACTGTTTCATCACCGCTGAGTCCATCCTACCACATCATTTCTGATACAGGAGTCCTACTGTTTCATCACCGCTGAGTCCATCCTACCACACCATTTCTGATACAGGAGCCCTACTGTTTCATCACCGCTGAGTCCATCCTACCACACCATTTCTGATACAGGAGCCCTACTGTTTCATCACCGCTGAGTCCATCCTACCACACCATTTCTGATTCAGGAGTCCTACTGTTTCATCACCGCTGAGTCCATCCTACCACATCATTTCTGATACAGGAGCCCTACTGTTTCATCACCGCTGAGTCCATCCTACCACACCATTTCTGATACAGGAGCCCTACTGTTTCATCACCGCTGAGTCCATCCTACCACATCATTTCTGATACAGGAGTCCTACTGTTTCATCACCGCTGAGTCCATCCTACCACACCATTTCTGATACAGGAGCCCTACTGTTTCATCACCGCTGAGTCCATCCTACCACATCATTTCTGATACAGGAGTCCTACTGTTTCATCACCGCTGAGTCCATCCTACCACACCATTTCTGATACAGGAGCCCTACTGTTTCATCACCGCTGAGTCCATCCTACCACACCATTTCTGATACAGGAGCCCTACTGTTTCATCACCGCTGAGTCCATCCTACCACACCATTTCTGATTCAGGAGTCCTACTGTTTCATCACCGCTGAGTCCATCCTACCACATCATTTCTGATACAGGAGCCCTACTGTTTCATCACCGCTGAGTCCATCCTACCACACCATTTCTGATACAGGAGCCCTACTGTTTCATCACCGCTGAGTCCATCCTACCACATCATTTCTGATACAGGAGCCCTACTGTTTCATCACCGCTGAGTCCATCCTACCACACCATTTCTGATACAGGAGCCCTACTGTTTCATCACCGCTGAGTCCATCCTACCACATCATTGTGCTTCTCATGTGTAGTTGTTTACACGATCCTGTTGAAAAGGAAGGAGAACTCGAACCAGACCCTCATTTGATTTGAATGGTTGCTTCTGAACATTTCTGAGACAACCATGTCTGTAAAATACCAGAATGACAATCAATTTTCTTCTTCAGGTCTGTAAAGTGTCCCGCACTTCATCTGAGTGAGAGTGGGAATTTCTAGCAGACTGACGTAGTAGTACCACAGACAGTATATATATATATATATATATATATATATATACCAACACAGATACAGGAAAACTGTTTTAATGCATAGCAGTACAGGTCTGTTTCGTGTGTCTGGCACTCATTAGGAGCTGATGAGTGCGAGACGTGTGAAACAGGCCTGTACTGCTATGCATTAAAACTTTCTCCTGTATCC
>JAJHIY020002111.1:1857500-1915000 GCA_022114975.2 Lampris megalopsis
CCTTCAGTGTTGGACCAGTGTAAATTAACCCAGCTAGGGTTAATTTACAGCCGATTTCAAGGACTAACTTCCCAACTAGTGTTGACTACTTAGTAAATATTAGCATTAGCTTCTACCACTCAATACATTCATTTGTATTTTCACTGGTAGCTTATTGGAGCTTGCATTAGACATAGTGATGTCCACTTGACAATTACAAACTGTTTGTTTGTACATGCAAACATACACTACTATATACACCTGTTCCCTTTATGATATAAATGACATGTTATCTGTGTACCATGTTTATCAGTATGTACTGTGGTACTATGTTAGTCTGTTAGAGGTCCTGTTGTCTGTGTACCATGTGTATCAATATGTACTGTCGTACTATGTTAAAGTCTTCCACCTGTCAATCAAACACCATCCCCACTAGGTTCCCAAAAGAGGTATTTCACACTGTTGGCCCACAAATTCTCTCCATTATCAACTGCTCACTGTCTACCAGTTTGTTCCCATCTAGTTTTAAACATGCAATAGTCTGACCTCTCCTGAAGAAGCCCACTCTCGACCCTCTTGTTTTAAGTAATTTTAGACCAATTTCAAATATACCTTTTTTATCTAAAATCTTAGAAAAGTATTTTGCCTCTCAACTAATTGCACACATCAATAATTGTAGCATCTTTGAGCAATATCAATCATGATTCCATGCCTACTGCAGCACAGAAACAGCTCTTATTAAAGTTACAAATGACTTACTGCTTACTCTGGTGCTTGCTCAGTTTTAATCTTGCTAGACTTGAGTTCCACTTTTGATATGGTCGATCATAACATCCTTTTAAATCACCTAGAAAACTGTGGGCACTGAGGACACTGCTCTTGCTTGGTTCTGATCTTACTTATCCGACAGATCTTTCTCTGTTGTAATGGGAGAATTCTCCTAATCCCCAGCCCCACTTGCATGCGGTGTTCCCCAAGGGTCAATTCTCCGTCCAATATTATTTTCCATTTACATGCTTCCCTTGGGTGAGATCATCCGTGACCATAATATAAATTTTCACTGTTATGCAGATGACACCCAACTTTATGTCTTGGTTTGCTGATCGTGACACAGTTGAACTTTCCCATGTTATGGCTTGTTTCTCCGATATTAAACGCTGGATGTCACAAACTGTCCTCTGGCTCATTGAGTCCAAATCTGAGGTCCTTTTATTCGGTCCCCCTAACCTGACTGGCAGACCTGAAAAATAATCTTGGGAATTTGTCCGCCAATGTCAAGCCCTCTGCCCATAATTTGGTTGTATTCTTTGACTCTGAGCTCTGTTTTGACACACAGATCACCAAGGTAGTACAGTCATGCTTACTCCAAATCAGGAGCACCGCAAAATTTAAAAATTTTCTATCTCAAACAGACCTTGAAAAAGTCATCCATGCATTAATTTTGTCACGTCTGGATTACTGTAATTCCCTGTATTAGAGATGGAAATGGATGATCCACTGTGGCAACCCCTAATGGGAACAGCTGAAAGTAGTAGTAGTAGTAGATTCAGGGCTCAGTCAAAACTCCATCTCCGATCTCCAGCTTGTCCAAAACACAGCAGCTAGACTGTTAACAAATTCCAACAGACAAGACCATATCACTCCCATTCTTGCAATGCTTCACTGGCTACCTGTTGGGTATAAGATTGATTTTCAACTTTTACTAGTTCCTTTTAAAGCCTTACATGGCCTTGCTCCTACTTAAATCACTGATTTATTCACACCCCATGAGCCTAGCCACTGCTTGCGCTCCGCAGGTAGTACTTTATTAACTGTTCCCTCAGCCAGCCTCGTTACAAAAGGCGATTGGGCGTTTTCCATTAAAGCCCCACAGCTGTGGAACTCCCTACCTAAGGAAATTGGGGTTAGCAAACTCAGTGCCTTCTTTTAAATCACTTCCCAAAACTTACTTTTACAGGGAGGCTTTTTAGAGTAAATCTGTTGTTGGCCAATTTTACATTTCTCTTTTATCACTTTTATTTAACTTGTTTTAATCATGCACTGTTTTATCGGGTTCAGTGTTCTGTTTTAGTTGTGTACTTGTGATCTTTATCCTGTTTTACCTTGTTCTGTTAAGAAAATCAGGTTTTATGCATGTTTTTATTATTTTTTATCTTGACTGTGTGTACTATTTTATCTTGTATTGTAAAGCACCTTGTAACACGGTTTTGAAAGGTGCTGTATAAATAAAGTTTATTGCGATTATTATTATTATTATCATCATCATCATCATTATTATTATTATCAGGGTTGCACGTAACGTTTTTGGTCTGGTTCTCATGGGAGCACCTGGAGATGTTGCTTGGACTCAGTCTTTACGCAGCACGGTTATCCTACAAGCTGTCGTCATCACGACCCTCCTGACTGCTCTCCTGACTGTCTTCCTCTCAAACATGGCAGATAAAGATGTCGGCGTACTTCTTTCTTCCTGGTTGAGTCTGCGATTAGCTGTTTGCATCCATACGTCAACAGCTGGCTTCGGGTCAAAAGTCTCTGTTGTCATCTTAGACAAGTGGATGTGCATCAGGGATGAGAGGCGAGAGTCTGACAGGCGGGATCTGTACTTGCTTTTTATTATATTGAGATGTGAAAATCCCCTCTCACATGCAGCACTGCTCAAGGGCAGTGTCAGAGACAACAGAAGGACTTTATGAATGTTGGAGTAACTACCTGGATGACTGATCTTCACTGTGTTGACCAAGTCATACACAGAGGAGGCTGCCACACGTTCTGCTGCTTGCTTTAAACACATCCATTCTCTTACAGTGGAGTGTCTGTCAACGGACAAGCTGGCCTCCTATTTCTGGAGGATGTTGGTAAGTGTTGTGTTGCCAAAACTTGGAGGTCTTGCATTTCTTGAGGCCAAGTTGGAGGATCAAAAATTAAAAATTGATCACACGACTTAAGGGATTCATATCTGCTTTCAAACTCATGAATTAGACCTCTCAATACATCAGCCTTGTCCCTGTCGTCAGCAGCATTTGAAACAGTCTCTTCCCTGTACTTGCCTTCACTGTCCAGCAGTAGTGTCTGCTGTCCAGCAGCTACCATGAGCTCATCTTTGCATTCACCCAATAGTCCATTTATTTTGCTGAAACCTGAGGGAGGTGAACTGTGACATGTTTCCAGGGTCCAGCATGTTGGCTAGGAAACACTGAAAACGCTCTGTGTGGTGTGGTCATTTAGTCGACTGGTTAACGGAGTCGCCCGTGGTGCGGGAGACCCGGGTTCGCGGCTGTCCCCCAAATTCACTACATGGCTGCCACCAAGAATATATTCCGCTGGCTGCGGGATTCGATCCGAGGTGTACTGCACCACAAGGTGACATCGCTAACAGCTCGACTAAAAGGGCCGACCGGCCAGTGAGTCTTTTGTAGTTTACAGTAGTCACCCTCTCCTGTCTTCATTCCCACGCTCCGAAGAGACTGCTGAGGATCTGCACGCTTCATGACACTTCCGGATCCTATCGCTGCCACCAATGTAACCGAGCATATTTCCGCCTGCTGCGGGATTCGATCTGGCATTGTACTGCACCCCGAGGCGACATCGCCAACCGCGCGACTAAAGGGGGCCGACCCCCTTTAGCCAAGGGCTAACGAGTCTAGCCATCCGTGGTCGTTACACTACCCCCCTCCTT
The DNA here is from genome assembly GCA_022114975.2 of Lampris megalopsis. Taxonomy (NCBI): domain Eukaryota; kingdom Metazoa; phylum Chordata; class Actinopteri; order Lampriformes; family Lampridae; genus Lampris; species Lampris megalopsis. Next base: position 1,861,156 of record JAJHIY020002111.1, read on the forward strand.
CGGGAAGCGCGTCCCTGCGCTTCAGCATACCAGCTCCCTCACGCCTCTGGGCGCACGCGCTTCCGATGGCCTCACGGTCTCACCATCCCACTTCTGAGACAAATGTAGTGAATTCAGGGGGCAGCCGGAATCCGCCGCAGCCGGGACACGAACTCGGTTCTCCCGCACCACGGGCGACTACGTTAACCAGTCGACTAAATGGTCCGACAGTCTATTTATCCTTGCACGTTACATACCCCCTGGTCGTTACATGTGCAGCAGACATGTTTTAGGTCGCTGTCATCACTGTAGACACTGGAATTTGAATGGCAGGTAACAACCTCCATATTTTCAACAGGGTCTCTTGCCTCCATGCAGACCATCTGATGTGGTGAAACTTTCCTAGCTTCACAAAGGCAATGCCATTCTCATCACAAATCTTCTTCAGTCGTTCTGTTCTTTTTGCGCCCCCTCTCTGTAAATAAAAGCTCAGCAACTTGACAAAAGAGCGATTAAATGCCTCACAGTATGGTACCATGTGATCAGCTGACTGTACAGATCTCCAGGGTGTGGGCAGTACACAGAATATGCACAAGGGAATCCTCGATCGCCACCATCTTCGTCTTCCACTGAGCCCCTAAACCACAAGTATGGAGGAGCTGCTCCAGTCAGTTCACTGTGTCCTGTGCTGCTCGGTTCACACCCAAATTAATTAACCCAAGGAAATCTGAGGTAAACTCTCCGTAGCGAGACACACACACAATGTACACAATTTCCTGCTCCACTTGTGTCTTCTGATCCATCAAAGAGCACGCCCCAAAATTCGGCTGCCTTCAGTTTTTCACTCAGTTCTGGACTGATTGTTGATCCTCTGCATGATGCAGGTCCTCCTTCTCGTGAATGATATGCACTCCTGACATTAACTCCAAGCCTCTTGTAAAGCACAACATCCTCCTCATATGAATGCATCGGGTGTGCATGTTTGGCTTTGTGAAAGGCCAACAGAACAATATGGACCAGTGCTTGACCTGTTCTTCATTCAGTTTGTCCTGCCACGTGCCAGGAGGGCAGGTGGAGTTCTGGTCCTGCTGCAGCTGTTATCAGTAGTTTGCACCGTGTTCATGTGCTCTTTCCTCTGCACCTGCTTTTCAGAAGCTGGATGACTGACATGTTGTTGTCCCTGTGTAAAGGCGCTGCTTGTGTCCGTGAGATGTTTGTGCCACATCTCTGTGCGGTCGTCCTGTGTTTGGAGCCAGGCTACTTCCTGCAGCCACGCTTCCGCCAATAGTTTTTCATGTACAGGTTCAGTCTGGCATTTCTCTGCAGGTGGCGCAACACCAAAGTAAGTAATGACTTACTGCGGCGTGCTTCTTGGACGGTTTGATGAATGGACGGGAATCCTAAAACCCGATAATCAACGTACCGCTAAGCTAGGTGTAACGTCAGCTAACTATGTGCCGGAGCGCAAGGTCTAACAGCTAACCCTGCTAACCCGGAAAACACCGCATCCTCTTCATCAAGGAGGAAGGCTGAAAGTTGTGTTTAACAACTGATTATCAAACTGACACGTGTCATCACGACTTCTTATCGGTGACACGTGGAGCAAATTCTGCTGTTCAGGTAACGTGTCCCAGACATGTCACTAGCAACACATTTCATATTACCTGCTGCGCAACGTATTCTGACCGCGCATGCGCAGCTGTGATAATCATTAATATCTTTACTCTGGTACTATGTTAGTACTGTTAGAGGTACTGTTGTCTATGTAGCATGTGTATCAGTATGTACTGTGGTACTATGTTAGTACTGTTAGAGGTACTGTTGTCTGTGTACCATGTGTATCAGTGTGTACTGTGGTACTATGTTAGTACTGTTAGAGGTACTGTTGTCTGTGTACCATGTGTATCAGTGTGTACTGTGGTACTATGTTAGTACTGTTAGAGGTACTGTTGTCTGTATACCATGTGTATGTAGTGGTATTATGTTAGTACTGTTACTGTTGTCTGTGTACCATGTGTATAGGTGTACTGTTAGAGGTACTATTGTCTGTGTACCATGTGTATCGGTGTACTGTTAGAGGTACTATTGTCTGTGTACCATGTGTATCGGTATGTACTGTGGTACTATGTTAATACTGTTAGAGGTACTGTTGTCCTGTGTATCAGTATGTACTGTGTTACTATGTTAGAGGTACTGTTGTCTGTGTACCATGCATATCAGTGTGTACTGTAGTACTATGTTAGTACTGTTAGAGGTACTGTTGTCCTGTGTACCATGTGTATCAGTGTGTACTGTGGTACTATGCTAGTACTGTTAGAGGTACTGTTGTCTGTGTACCATGTGTATCAGTATGGTACTATGTTAGTACTGTTAGAGGTACTGTTGTCTGTGTACCATGTGTATCTTCAGTCAGGGGAAACTGTTGTCCTGTGTGGTGTTGTCTTCAGTCAGGAGAAACTGTTGCTCTGTGTGGTGTTGTCTTCAGTCACGGGAAACTGTTGTCCTGTGTGGTGTTGTCTTCAGTCGGGGGAAACTGTTGTCCTGTGTGGTGTTGTCTACAGTCGGGGAAAACTGTTGTCCTGTGTGTTGTTGTCTTCAGTCAGGGGAAACTGTTGTCCTGTGTGGTGTTGTCTTCAGTCAGGGGAAACTGTTGTCCTGTGTGGTGTTGTCTTCAGTCGGGGGAAACTGTTGTCCTGTGTGTTGTTGTCTTCAGTCAGGGGAAACTGTTGACCTGTGTGTTGTTGTCTTCAGTCAAGGGAAACTTGTCTTGTGTGTTGTTGTCTTCAGTCAGGGGAAACTGTTGTCCTGTGTGGTGTTGTCTTCAGTCAGGGGAAACAGTTGTCTTGTGTGGTGTTGTCTTCAGTCAGGGGAAACAGTTGTCTTGTGTGGTGTTGTCTTCAGTCAGGGGAAACTGTTGTCCTGTGTGGTGTTGTCTTCAGTCAGGAGAAACTGTTGCTCTGTGTGGTGTTGTCTTCAGTCACGGGAAACTGTTTTCCTGTGTGGCGTTGTCTTCAGTCAGGGGAAACTGTTGTCCTGTGTGGTGTTGTCTTCAGTCGGGGGAAACTGTTGTCCTGTGTGGTGTTGTCTACAGTCGGGGAAAACTGTTGTCCTGTGTGTTGTTGTCTTCAGTCAGGGGAAACTGTTGTCCTGTGTGGTGTTGTCTTCAGTCAGGGGAAACTGTTGTCCTGTGTGGTGTTGTCTTCAGTCGGGGGAAACTGTTGTCCTGTGTGTTGTTGTCTTCAGTCAGGGGAAACTGTTGACCTGTGTGTTGTTGTCTTCAGTCAAGGGAAACTTGTCTTGTGTGTTGTTGTCTTCAGTCAGGGGAAACTGTTGTCCTGTGTGGTGTTGTCTTCAGTCAGGAGAAACTGTTGCTCTGTGTGTTGTTGTCTTCAGTCACGGGAAACTGTTGACCTGTGTGTTGTTGTCTTCAGTCAAGGGAAACTGTTGTCCTGTGTGGTGTTGTCTTCAGTCGGGGGAAACTGTTGTCCTGTGTGGTGTTGTCTTCAGTCGGGGGAAACTGTTGTCCTGTGTGTTGTTGTCTCTGCATGCCAGTGAGTTGGAACACTGTGTCATGGTTGACTTCTTGTATCTATGGGGAATGAGAAGGATTCCTGGGTGTTTAATGATGACAGACGGTCAGTGAGCCTGTACAGGAATGCAGTTATGTGAAGTATTCTGCCTTCCTTCGGGAGGAGCGGTGCAGTTCAGGCCAGGAAACCGAGATCTCCACAAGATAAGGATAATGAGGAGAAGGACTGCCAAGAAATCACAAAAACATGTCAATGTTACTCTGTGTGTGTGTGTGTGTGTGTGTGTGTGTGTGGAGGTGGTTACACAGAAGCATTCCTAACATGGAGGAGGTGCTGAGGGACTTGATAGGCACAGCTGCAGTGTACGCAGAGAATTTCACAACAGTTATCAAATGCAGTGCATCGCATCATTTGTAGCTGCTGCTAAGTCCCGGTGTCTGTCCCTGGATGCTAAGTCCCGGTGTCTGTCCCTGGATGCTATGTCCCGGTGTCTGTCCCTGGATGCTAAGTCCCGGTGTCTGTCCCTGGATGCTATGTCCCGGTGTCTGTCCCTGGATGCTAAGTCCCGGTGTCTGTCCCTGGATGCTATGTCCCGGTTTCTGTCCCTGGATGCTAAGTCCCGGTGTCTGTCCCTGGATGCTATGTCCCGGTGTCTGTCCCTGGATGCTATGTCCCGGTGTCTGTCCCTGGATGCTATGTCCCGGTGTCTGTCCCTGGATGCTAAGTCCCGGTGTCTGTCCCTGGATGCTATGTCCCGGTGTCTGTCCCTGGATGCTAAGTCCCGGTGTCTGTCCCTGGATGCTATGTCCCGGTGTCTGTCCCTGGATGCTAAGTCCCGGTGTCTGTCCCTGGATGCTATGTCCCGGTTTCTGTCCCTGGATGCTAAGTCCCGGTGTCTGTCCCTGGATGCTAAGTCCCGGTGTCTGTCCCTGGATGCTATGTCCCGGTGTCTGTCCCTGGATGCTAAGTCCCGGTGTCTGTCCCTGGATGCTAAGTCCCGGTGTCTGTCCCTGGATGCTATGTCCCGGTGTCTGTCCCTGGATGCTAAGTCCCGGTGTCTGTCCCTGGATGCTAAGTCCCGGTGTCTGTCCCTGGATGCTAAGTCCCAGTGTCTGTCCCTGGATGCTATGTCCCGGTGTCTGTCCCTGGATGCTAAGTCCCAGTGTCTGTCCCTCGATGCTATGTCCCGGTGTCTGTCCCTGGATGCTAAGTCCCAGTGTCTGTCCCTGGATGCTATGTCCCGGTGTCTGTCCCTGGATGCTAAGTCCCAGTGTCTGTCCCTGGATGCTATGTCCAGGTGTCTGTCCCTGGATGCTATGTCCCAGTGTCTGTCCCTGGATGCTAAGTCCCGGTGTCTGTCCCTGGATGCTATGTTCCGGTCTCTGTCCCTGGATGCTAAGTCCCAGTGTCTGTCCCTGGATGCTAATTCCCGGTGTCTGTCCCTGGATGCTAAGTCCCGGTGTCTGTCCCTGGATGGGCCGTGAAAATAACACACATGAAACATATTTACAGACAACACAATTAAACTATGTGTTACATACATTTTGTTGACCTTATAGGAACAACAGTACGACTCACCGGCATACACTTACAGACACATACACACACAACCTACATACATATGCATATATACACACATACATACATACCCACCCCCCCCCCCCAGCGCCGTGTACAGAGAGAGTCTGGCCTTCCTGTGATCTTCGCAACACGCGCTATGACTGGCTGAGAGCCTGTCACGTGCTTGACGGGCGCCATGCTGCCTACCAACGTCTGGCCAACAGTCAGAGTGACCACCTCCCCCGGTCGCTTCAGTATGACGTCATTGTTTTGTTTGCAAGGCATGTGTGTAGCAGATGTGGAACGGCGTGTTTGCTCACTTTATTGTGAAACATTCCACGCAGCCCCACCCACTGTTTAAAATAAAGCCATGTTTTACTTTTTTGCATTTGTACGTTAGGAAAAGTTGGGCATACTGTTGGGTCTCAGATGTTACACAGCCACCTGCCACTATTAGGGGGTGTACCCACCACTAGAGGGAGCTGCAGCCCCCCAACCCCGCGCGAATGCTACTACCTCCGACCAGGTAGCCAATGAGCAGGGAGTGGAGCAGGAGGAGAGCCAGGGGCATGATGGTACTGGAGAAGGCTGAGTTCATGACAGATCCTTTTGGACTGTGAGGTTGCAAATAAACCGGAGGAGAGGCCATTTTTTCACAGTTCATCTGGGAGAGACAGCACATGCCATCCTTGACGTTGGTGATGTCCTTTGTTGTTTGCAGGAAGTCGTCCCAAGGCATAGTAATAATGCACCGGTTGATAGAGGATCACAGAAAAGAAATGTAGTTCCGTTAGCTGCGTCAGTTGAGGGTTGAGTCCTCACGGTTCTCACCAGGAGTGCAGCGAGTCAGTGCAGTAATCGATGATTGGGTACAAATATATTAAACAGACAAACCTTAAAATCAGTTAAAATAAGCCAAAGGTCTCGAGGAGTTGTCAAACGTTAAGAAATAGGCAGAACCATCAACAACCAAACAAACCGCAGCTGGCACCTGGCAACTTTACGTCTACATTTAAATACCACGTAGACCAGCTTGTCAGCAAACTGCGTCAGAAAACTGGCTTCTTTTACAGAAACGGAACCGGCTTCCAAACAGAACCAGCTTGTTGAAGCAGCTTTCCTATCCGTTTTGGATTACGGAGGTGTAATTATGGGGATGGGCAACACGGTGGTCCAGTTGTTAGCTCTGTTGCCTCACAGAAGGAAGGTCCTCGGTTGGAAACCCAGGCCATCCCATCTCCTTTCTGTGTGGAGTTTGTACGTTCTCCCTGGGTCTGCGTGGGTTTCTGCTGGGGGCTCTAGTGTCCTCCCTCCATCAAAAGACATATATATGTCAGAGAGAATACTCCTGCCTGTGCCCCTGACCAAGGAATGGCTAAAAGAACTGGAGTTGGTCCCCGGGAGCTGCACTGCAGCTGCTCACTGCTCCTATATCATAGGATGGGTTAAATGCAGGGAGTGTATTTCACTGTATGTTTGCTTACAATGACTAAGTTTCTTTCTTCATTTATATAAATGCTGCTCATTCCACTATCAAACCCGTAGACACGGTCTATCATCCTGCCTCCAGATGTCGTACTGCTGATAGCTATGGTACTCACCATTGTATTTTGTATGATAAGGTGGGTTAGTCTCTCCTACGGAAGACCAGTCCTTTATCGATCAATCTATCCTCTCTCTCTCTCTTTTCTCAGGGCGCCGTGCTCTGCTGTGATGTCATCATGGAGGAGGTAGTTGTTGCCCAGAGGCTTCGCACCGATCAGCTCCTCCCCTCCAGCCATGGGCCCTCCCCCACAGCGAGTCCAGAAAGCTCCGCTCCTCCTTCCTTCCACCTCGCCCTTCCGTCACTGCCGGGCCCAGCTGACACCTCCTCCACAGGAAGGAGTTCAGGGAAGGAGCTTCTCCTCTGGCATCTGGAGAGAAGAGCTGGCCCAGTCTGTTCTCCTACCAGCAGCAGTGATGAGGAGCATTCTCTTTCTGAGGCCGACACAGACAGTCTGTCTGACAGCAAACCAAATGCCTCCTCACAATATCGGCGGAGGACATTCAAACCCAACCCAACACCACACAGCAAGCAGGAGCAGAGGAAACTCTATGGTTCCCCACCAAGAGACCATGAGGAGCTGCAGAGGACAGCCAGGGGTCAAAGGGCATGCTGGGATAGAGGTGGGGGTGTGTGGAGGACAGACAGTCTGGAAAGCATGGGCAGCGGCAGCTCCCCCTCCATTACAGAACGAGTGAAGATGAACCGAGATGTTGTCAAAGAGATGCTGAATCGATCTCCATCCAGCTCCACACCACCACGGAGAGACACTGTGGATCCCTGGAGAACCACAGGTGGAGTAATTTCACCACACCAAAACACACCATAATAAACCATAATACATAATGATGCACCATGCTACACAATAATACACTATAATGCACAATATAAACCATAACACACAATAATACTCAATACTACTACTACTGCTACTTTTGGCTGCTCCCGTTAGGGGGCGCCACAGCGGATCATTTGTTTCCATCTCTTCCTGTCCTCTGCATCTTCCTCTGTCACACCAGCCACCTGCATGTCCTCCCTCACCACATCCATAAACCTCCTCTTTGGCCTTCCTCTTCTCCTCTTCCCTGGCAGCTCCATATTCAGCATCCTTCTCCCAGTATACCCAGCATCTCTCCTCCACACATGTCCAATCCATCTCTATTTTGTCTCTCTTGCTTTGTCTCCAAACCGTCCAACCTGAGCTGTCCCTCTAATATACTCGTTCCTAATCCTGTCCTTCTTCGTCTCTCCCAGTGAAAATCTTATCATCTTCATCTCTGCCACCTCCAGCTCCACCTCCTGTCTATTCGTCAGCACCACTGTCTCCAAACCATACAACATAGCTGGTCTCACTACCATCTTGTAAACCTTCCCTTTACCTCTTGCTGGTACCCTTCTGTCACAAATCACTCTTGACACTCTTCTCCACCCACTCCACCCTGCCTGCACTCTCTTCTTCACCTCTCTCCTGCACTCCCCGTTACTTTGGACAGTTGACCCCAAGTATTTAAACTCATACACCTTCATCACCTCCACTCCTTGCATCCTCACCATTCCACTGTCCTCCCTCTCATTCACACATAGGTATTCTGTCTGGCTCCTACTGACTTTCATTCCTCTTCTCTCCAGTGCATACCTCCACCTCTCCAGGCTCTCCTCAACCTGCTCCCTACTCTCGCTACAAATCACAATGTCATCTGCAAACATCATAGTCCATGGAGACACCTGCCTGATCTCGTCTGTCAACCTGTCCATCACCATTGCAAACAAGAAAGGACTCAGAGCCGATCCTTGATGTAATCCCACCTCCACCTTGAACCCATCTGTTATTCCAACCACACACCTCACCACTGTCACACCTCCCTCATACATATCCTGCACCACTCCTACATACTTCTCCGCCACTCCCGACTTCTTCATACAATACCACACCTCCTCTCTCGGCACTCTGTCATATGCTTTCTCTAAATCTACAAAGACACAATCTAACTCCTCCTGACGTTCTCCATAGTTCTCCATCAACATTCTCAAAGCAAACATCACATCTGTGGTGCTCTTTCATGGCATGAAACCATACTGCTGCTGCTGATCATCACCTCTCCTCCTCTTAACCTAGCTTCTATTACTCTTTCCCAAATCTTCATGCTGTGGCTGATCAACTTTATACCTCTGTAGTTGCTACAGTTCTGCACATCACCCTTGTTCTTGACAATCAGTACCAGTATGCCTCTTCTCCACTCCTCAGGCATCCTCTCACTTTCCAGGATTGTGTTAAACAATCTAGTTAAAAACCCCACTGCCATCTCTCCTAAACATCTCCATGCCTCCACAGGTATGTCATCAGGACCAACTGCCTTTCCACTCTTCATCCTCTTCATAGCTGCCCTCACTTCCTCCTTGCTAATCCACTGAACTTCCTGATTCACTATCCCCACATCATCCAACCTTCTCTCTCTCTCATTTTCTTCATTCATCAGCCCCTCAAAGCACTCCTTCCTCCTTCTCAGTACACTCTCCTCGCTTGTCAGCACATTTCCATCTCTATCCTTCATCACCCTAACCTGCTGCACATCCTTCGCAGCTCGGTCCCTCTGTCTAGCCAATCGGCACAAGTCCTTTTCTCCATCCTCAGTGTCTAACCTGTCATACAACTCACCATACACCTTTTCCTTTGCCACCTCTCTCTTCACTTTACGTTGCATCTCCATGTACTCCTGTCTACTTTCTTCATCTCTCTGACTATCCCACTTCTTCTTTGCCAACCTCTTTCTCTGTATAATTTGCTGTACTTCCTCATTCCACCACCAAGTCTCCTTGTCTTCCTTCCTCTGTCCTGATGACACACCAAGTACCTTCCTAGCTGTCTCCCTCACTATTTCTGCAGTGGTTGCCCAGCCATCTGGCAACTCTTCACTACCACCCAGTGCCTGTCTTAACTCCTGCCGGAACTCCACACAACCGTCTTCCTTCTTCAACTTCTACCATTTGATCCTTGGCTCTACCTTCACTCTCTTCCTGTTCTTGGGCTCCAAAGTCATCCTACAGACCACCATCCGATGCTGCCTAGCTACGTTCTCCCCTGTCACCACTTTGCAGTCTCCAGTCCCTTTCAGATCGCGCCTCCTACATAAGATATAGTCCACCTGTGTGCAGTTTCCTCCACTCTTGTATGTCACCCTGTGTTCCTCCCTATTCTTGAAATATGTATTCACCACAGCCATTTCCATCCTTTTCACAAAATCCACCACCATCTGTCCTTCCACATTCCTCTCCTTGACACCATACCTTCCCATCACCTCCTCATCACCTCTGTTCCCTTCACCAACATGTCCATTGAAGTCCATTCCAATCACCACTCTCTCCTCCTTGGGTACCCTCTCCACCACGTCATCCAACTGAATTCTTCTTTCTCTTACATCTCACAGCCAACTTGCGGGTTATGATAACATTCGTCAATACACTTTCTCTCCGCTGCTCTACAAGATCTGTTGCGTTGCGCTTACAAACAGAATCTGTCATCCATGGTGGTATTTTATCAAATGATCTCTGTTTTTGCCTGACTAGCGCCACTGTTATTAGTCAGGTTACTATTGAAAAGGTTGGCCATTTCATTTACCGAGCCATTTATATGAGATATATTGGATGCTGTGACCAGCTCAGAGAAGTTACACTGGGTTTCAGTGTCTAGTAACCTTTTGCGAACAGTAGTTTCCATTGTGTTTATGGATGCTGGTACAAGCGCATCAGAAAATACACAGACGTGGTCAGAGAATGTGAAGTTTAACCCAGAAATATTAACAACGCACAATCCCTTTGACATAGCAAGATCAAGTGTATTCCCAAGACAGTGGGCGTCTGGGTAGCGCCGCTGTCTTAGAGCAGTTTGAGCCCATGTCCCTCTCCTTTATATCTGAGGTAGTTAACCATTTGAGGCCTTCACATTGCCCCCTTGACAGTATGCCACCCAGACTGTTAAAGGATGTTTTTACCACTGTTGGGTCTTGTATTGTACATTTGATAAGCACCTCTCTTCTCTCAGGCTGTGTGCCTGCTGCTTTCAAACATGCTGTAGTACAGCCCCTCATCAAAAAGAGCAATCTTGATCCCTCTGTTCTTTCTAATTCTAGGCCAATTTCTAAGCTGCCTTTTCTTCGAAAGTCTTAGAGAAAGCAGTTTATGTACAATTACAAACGCACCTAGAAATGAATGGCATTTGTGAAAAGTTCCAGTCTGATTTCACATCATGTCACAGTGCTGAAGCAGCCCTTTTAAGAGTTTTTAATGATCTTTTAACTGTGGACTCTGGGAACTCCGCTGTTCTGGTGCTTTTGGACCTGACTGCTGCCTTCGACACGGTTGACCATAATATTCTTTTATCACGTCTTGAGCTATGTGTAGGCATTAAAGGTACTGCCCTAGAATGGTTCAAGTCTTACCTGTCAAATAGAAGCTTTTCTGTCCATATAGACCAATTCTCTTCAGCTGCGGCCCCACTTAACTATGGGGACCCCAAGGCTCCACTTTGGCCCCCATTCTCTTCTCATTGTATATGCTGCCCTTGAGGTCCATTTAAAAAAAAACATGATATGTCTTTTCATTGTTTTGCTGATGATTTGCAAATCTATCTGCCTATAAAAACAAACAGCAGAGAGTCTATACAGGCTTTGCTGGGTTGTTTAAAGGATGTCAAAACATGGATGGAGTTAAATTTCCTGAAACTAAATCAAAATAAGACTGAAAGTATTGTATATGGACAGCCTGATCTGCTGGATGGTTATGATGGCGCTCTTGGCCCTTTAGCTTCCTACAGTCACTCTTCTGTTAGGAATCTTGGTGTGATGTTTGGCAGCTCTTTTAACTTTGACAAAGAAATAAGCTCAGTAGTCAAAACAAGTTGTTTTTTCTTCCAATTACGACTTCTGGGAAAAGTAAAGGCCTATCTCCCTCCAAATGATCTTGAAAGGGTAATTCATGCGTTTATTACCTCTCGTTTGGATTATTGTAACTCATTGTATGTTGGCGTGGCTCAGTTGTTGCTTCGTCGCCTGCAGCTCGTACAAAATGCAGCTGCTCACCTGCTGACAGGAAAGAAGCGACATGATCACATGACGCCTGTACCGGCCTCCCTTCACTGGCTTCCTGTCTGTTTTAGGATCCTGTTTAAGATTTTATTACTTGTTTTTAAGTCTTTAAATGGGCTGGCACCATCTTATTTATCTGAGCTAATATATTATCATACACCAGTCAGAGCACTCAGGTCAGCAAACCAGATGCTCCTACATGTTCCCAGATCCAGGCTTAAGAACAGGGGTGACAGAGCCTCTGCAGTGGCTGCTGCCCCTGATCTCTGGAGCAACTTATCAGTACACATAAGATCTGCTCAGACCCCAGAGACTTTTAAATCTTGAACTCACCAGCGTGAAGTCAGGTCTCCGTCAGAAACATAAAATCCAATTCCCGAGAGGTCAAGAAGTCATTTAGCAGGAGTGTCTTATTAGCTAGCGATCTAGCATTAATGAGAGCCAGATGGACAGTAAGCTCCTCTTTGATGCTGAAGCTGATGCTGAAGCTGATGCTGCTGCTGAAGCTGCTGCTGATGCTGAAGCTGATGCTGATGCTGCTGCTGATGCTGCTGCTGATGCTGAAGCTGATGCTGAAGCTGCTGCTGATGTTGAAGCTGATGCTGATGCTGCTGCTGATGCTGAAGCTGATGCTGCTGCTGCTGCTGCTGCTGAAGCTGCTGCTGCTGAAGCTGATGCTGAAGCTGATGCTGATGCTGCTGCTGATGCTGAAGCTGATGCTGAAGCTGCTGCTGATGTTGAAGCTGATGCTGATGCTGCTGCTGATGCTGAAGCTGATGCTGCTGCTGAAGCTGCTGCTGATGCTGAAGCTGATGCTGATGCTGCTGCTGATGCTGAAGCTGATGCTGAAGCTGCTGCTGATGTTGAAGCTGATGCTGCTGATGTTGAAGCTGATGCTGATGCTGCTGCTGATGCTGAAGCTGATGCTGCTGCTGCTGAAGCTGCTGCTGCTGAAGCTGATGCTGAAGCTGATGCTGATGCTGCTGCTGAAGCTGATGCTGAAGCTGCTGCTGATGTTGAAGCTGCTGCTGATGCTGCTGCTGATGCTGAAGCTGATGCTGCTGCTGCTGAAGCTGCTGCTGCTGAAGCTGCTGCTGCTGATACTGAAGCTGCTGCTGCTGATGCTGCTGCTGCTGCTGAAGCTGCTGCTGATGCTGAAGCTGATGCTGCTGAAGCTGATGCTGCTGCTGAAGCTGCTGATGCTGCTGCTGATGCTGAAGCTGCTACTGATGCTGCTGTTGAAGCTGATGCTGCTGCTGATGCTGATGCTGATGCTGAAGCTGCTGATGCTGAAGCTGCTGCTGATGCTGAAGCTGCTGCTGCTGAAGCTGCTGCTGAAGCTGATGCTGCTGCTGCTGCTGCTGAAGCTGCTGCTGCAGCTGCTGCTGCTGAAGCTGCTGCTGATGCTGAAGCTACTGCTGTTGCTGATGCTGCTGTTGAAGCTGATGCTGATGCTGAAGCTACTGCTGTTGCTGATGCTGCTGTTGAAGCTGATGCTGCTGCTGAAGCTGATGCTGCTGCTGAAGCTGATGCTGCTGCTGAAGCTGATGCTGAAGCTGATGCTGCTGCTGAGGCTGTTGCTGATGCTGCTGTTGAAGCTGATGCTGAAGTTGATGCTGCTGCTGCTGCTGCTGAAGCTGATGCTGCTGCTGATGGGGCTGCTGAAGCTGATGGTGCTGCTGATGCTGCTGCTGAAGCTGATGCTGCTGCTGCTGCTGATGGGGCTGCTGAAGCTGATGCTGCTGCTGAGGCTGTTGCTGATGCTGCTGTTGAAGCTGATGCTGAAGTTGATGCTGCTGCTGCTGCTGCTGAAGCTGATGCTGCTGCTGATGGGGCTGCTGAAGCTGATGGTGCTGCTGATGCTGCTGCTGAAGCTGATGCTGCTGCTGCTGCTGATGGGGCTGCTGAAGCTGAAGCTGCTGCTGAGGCATCACCCAGCGGGCGAAGGTTCCTGTTATCCATGCCGCCTCTACGGGCTCGCGTCCGTCTGGGAAGAGGAGCCTCCACCAGCAGGTGGAGTTGGCCCACAGCGGATGATCCCACAAACGACAACTTCACCCAACATTCACCCAACATTCACCCAAAACAACCACAACATCACCATTTACCCAACACAACCACAACATCACCATTCACCCAACACAACCACAACATCACCATTCACCCAACACAACCACAACATCACCATTCACCCAACACAACCACAACATCACCATTCACCCAACACAACCACAACATCACCATTCACCCAACACAACCACAACATCACCATTCACCCAACACAACCACAACATCACCATTCACCCAACACAACCACAACATCACCATTCACCCAACACAACCACAACATCACCATTCACCCAACACAACCACAACATCACCATTCACCCAACACAACCACAACATCACCATTCACCACAAGTAAAAACCAGAATCCCGGTCAAATCAATGTAAAGCTGTTATGATGCTCAAACTACCGTGACTGACAGTTTGTCTGTTTGTCTGTTTGTCTGTTTGTCCACAGGCTCCTTTCCATCCAGTGACACAGATACTGGACTGTCAACACAAGGCAGCAAACAAAGGTACACACTACATGTTTACACCACACTGTCTTGATGACGCACTACACACTACACACTACATGTTTACACCACACTGTCTTGATGACACACTACACACTACACACTATACACTACACACTACACACTACATGTTTACACCACACTGTCTTGATGACACACTACACACTACACACTACACACTACATGTTTACACCACACTGTCTTGATGACGCACTACACACTACACACTATACACTACACACTACACACTACATGTTTACACCACACCGTCTTGATGACGCACTACACACTACACACTACATGTTTACACCACACTGTCTTAATGACACACTACACACTACACACTACACGTTTACACCACACTGTCTTGATGACACACTACACACTACACACTACACACTACATGTTTACACCACACTGTCTTGATGACACACTACACACTACACACTACACACTATACACTACACACTACACACTACATGTTTACACCACACTGTCTTGATGACACACTACACACTATACACTACACACTACACACTACAAGTTTACACCACACTGTCATGATGACACACTACACACTACACACTACATGTTTACACCACACTGTCTTGATGACACACTACACACTACACACAATACACTACACACTACACACTACATGTTTACACCACACTGTCTTTATGACACACTACACACTACACACTATACACTACACACTACATGTTTACACCACACTCTCTTGATGACACACTACACATTATACACTACACACTACACACTATACACTACACACTACATGTTTACACCACACTGTCTTGATGACACACTACACCCTACACACTACACCCTACACACTACACCCTACACACTACACCCTACACACTACATGTTTACACCACATTGTCTTAATGACACACTACACACTACACACTACACACTACACGTTTTCACCACACTGTCTTGATGACACACTACACACTACACACTACACACTACACGTTTACACCACACTGTCTTGATGACACACTACACACTACACACTACACACTACATGTTTACACCACACTGTCTTAATGACACACTACACACTACATGTTTACACCACACTGTCTTGATGACACACTACACACTATACACTATACACTACACACTACACACTACACACTACATGTTTACACCACACTGTCTTGATGACACACTACACACTACACACTATACACTACACACTACACACTACAAGTTTACACCACACTGTCATGATGACACACTACACATTATACACTACACACTACACACTATACACTACACACTACATGTTTACACCACACTGTCTTAATGACACACTACACACTACACACTACACGTTTACACCACACTGTCTTGATGACACACTACACACTACACACTACACACTACATGTTTACACCACACTGTCTTGATGACACACTACACACTACATGTTTACACCACACTGTCTTGATGACACACTACACACTACACACTACATGTTTACACCACACTCTCTTGATGACACACTACACACTACACACTACATGTTTACACCACACTGTCTTGATGACACACTACACACTACACACTACACACTTCACGTTTACACCACACTGTCTTAATGACACACTACACACTACACACTACACGTTTACACCACACTGTCTTGATGACACACTACACACTACACACTACACACTACATGTTTACACCACACTGTCTTGATGACACACTACACACTACACACTATACACTACACACTACACACTACATGTTTACACCACACTGTCTTGATGACACACTACACACTATACACTACACACTACACACTACAAGTTTACACCACACTGTCTTGATGACACACTACACACTACACACAATACACTACACACTACACACTACATGTTTACACCACACTGTCTTTATGACACACTACACACTACACACTATACACTACACACTACATGTTTACACCACACTCTCTTGATGACACACTACACATTATACACTACACACTACACACTATACACTACACACTACATGTTTACACCACACTCTCTTGATGACACACTACACATTATACACTACACACTACACACTATACACTACACACTACATGTTTACACCACATTGTCTTAATGACACACTACACACTACACACTACACACTACACGTTTTCACCACACTGTCTTGATGACACACTACACACTACACACTACACACTACATGTTTACACAAAACTGTCTTGATGACACACTACACACTACACACTACACACTACATGTTTACACCACACTGTCTTGATGACACACTACACACTACACACTACACACTACATGTTTACACCACACTGTCTTAATGACACACTACACACTACATGTTTACACCACACTGTCTTGATGACACACTACACACTACACACTACATGTTTACACCACACTGTCTTGATGACACACTACACACTACACACTATACACTACACACTACACACTACAAGTTTACACCACACTGTCATGATGACACACTACACATTATACACTACACACTACACACTATACACTACACACTACACGTTTACACCACACTGTCTTGATGACACACTACACACTACACACTACATGTTTACACCACACTGTCTTGATGACACACTACACACTACACACTACATGTTTACACCACACTGTCTTGATGACACACTACACACTACACACTATACACTACACACTACACACTACACGTTTACACCACACTGTCTTGATGACACACTACACACTACACACTACATGTTTACACCACACTGTCTTGATGACACACTACACACTACACACTACATGTTTACACCACACTGTCTTGATGACACACTACACACTACACACTACATGTTTACACCACACTGTCTTGATGACACACTACACACTATACACTATACACTACACACTACACACTACATGTTTACACCACACTGTCTTGATGACACACTACACACTACACACTATACACTACACACTACACACTACAAGTTTACACCACACTGTCATGATGACACACTACACACTACACACTACAAGTTTACACCACACTGTCTTGATGACACACTACACACTACACACTACATGTTTACACCACACTCTCTTGATGACACACTACACACTACACACAATACACTACACACTACACACTACATGTTTACACCACACTGTCTTGATGACACACTACACACAATACACTACACACTACACACTATACACTACACACTACATGTTTACACCACACTCTCTTGATGACACACTACACACTACACACTACATGTTTACACCACACTCTCTTGATGACACACTACACATTATACACTACACACTACACACTACATGTTTACACCACACTGTCTTGATGACACACTACACATTATACACTACACACTACACACTACATGTTTACACCACACTGTCTTGATGACACACTACACACTACACACTACATGTTTACACCACACTGTCTTGATGACACACTACACACTACACACTATACACTACACACTACACACTACATGTTTACACCACACTGTCTTGATGACACACTACACACTATACACTACACACTACAAGTTTACACCACACTGTCATGATGACACACTACACACTACACACTATACACTACACACTACACACTACATGTTTACACCACACTCTCTTGATGACACACTACACATTATACACTACACACTACACACTAAACACTACACACTACAAGTTTACACCACACTGTCTTGATGACACACTACACACTATACACTACACACTACACATTATACACTACACACTACACACTATACACTACACACTACACATTATACACTACACACTACACACTAAACACTACACACTACAAGTTTACACCACACTGTCTTGATGACACACTACACACTATACACTACACACTACACATTATACACTACACACTACACACTAAACACTACACACTACATGTTTACACCACACTGTCTTGATGACACACTACACACTACACACTACAAGTTTACACCACACTGTCTTGATGACACACTACACACTACACACTATACACTACACACTACACACTACAAGTTTACACCACACTGTCATGATGACACACTACACACTACACACTACAAGTTTACACCACACTGTCGTGATGACACACTACACACTACACACTACACACTACATGTTTAAACCACACTGTTTTATGACACACTACACACTACACACTATACACTACACACTACATGTTTACACCACACTGTCTTGATGACACACTACACACTACACACTACATGTTTACACCACACTGTCTTGATGACACACTACACACTACACACTACACATTTACACCACACTGTCTTGATGACACACTACACACTACACACTACACACTACAAGTTTACACCACACTGTCTTGATGACACACTAAACACTACACACTATACACTACACACTACATGTTTACACCACACTGTCATGATGACACACTACACACTACACACTACATGTTTACACCACACTGTCTTAATGACACACTACACACTACATGTTTACACCACACTGTCATGATGACACACTACACACTACACACTACATGTTTACACCACACTGTCTTGATGACACACTACACACTACATGTTTACACCACACTGTCTTGATGACACATGACACACTACACACTACACACTACACACTACATGTTTACACCACACTGTCTTGATGACACACTACACACTACATGTTTACACCACACTGTCTTGATGACACACTACACACTACACACTATACACTACACACTACACACTACATGTTTACACCACACTGTCTTGATGACACACTACACACTACACACTATACACTACACACTACACACTACATGTTTACACCACACTGTCTTAATGACACACTACACACTACACACTACAAGTTTACACCACACTGTCATGATGACACACTACACACTACACACTACAAGTTTACACCACACTGTCTTGATGACACACTACACACTACACACTACATGTTTACACCACACTCTCTTGATGACACACTACACACTACACACTACACACTACATGTTTACACCACACTGTCTTGATGACACACTACACACAATACACTACACACTACACACTATACACTACACACTACATGTTTACACCACACTCTCTTGATGACACACTACACACTACACACTACATGTTTACACCACACTCTCTTGATGACACACTACACACTACACACTACATGTTTACACCACACTGTCTTGATGACACACTACACACTACACACTACATGTTTACACCACACTCTCTTGATGACACACTACACATTATACACTACACACTACACACTACATGTTTACACCACACTGTCTTGATGACACACTACACACTACACACTACATGTTTACACCACACTGTCTTGATGACACACTACACACTACACACTACACACTACATGTTTACACCACACTGTCTTAATGACACACTACACACTACACACTACACGTTTACACCACACTGTCTTGATGACACACTACACACTACACACTACATGTTTACACCACACTGTCTTGATGACACACTACACACTACACACTATACACTACACACTACACACTACATGTTTACACCACACTGTCTTGATGACACACTACACACTATACACTACACACTACAAGTTTACACCACACTGTCATGATGACACACTACACACTACACACTACACACTATACACTACACACTACACACTACATGTTTACACCACACTCTCTTGATGACACACTACACATTATACACTACACACTACACACTAAACACTACACACTACAAGTTTACACCACACTGTCTTGATGACACACTACACACTATACACTACACACTACATGTTTACACCACACTGTCTTGATGACACACTACACACTATACACTACACACTACATGTTTACACCACACTGTCTTAATGACACACTACACACTACATGTTTACACCACACTGTCTTGATGACACACTACACACTACACACTATACACTACACACTACACACTACAAGTTTACACCACACTGTCATGATGACACACTACACACTACACACTACAAGTTTACACCACACTGTCGTGATGACACACTACACACTACACACTACATGTTTAAACCACACTGTTTTATGACACACTACACACTACACACTATACACTACACACTACATGTTTACACCACACTGTCTTGATGACACACTACACACTACACACTACACACTACATGTTTACACCACACTGTCTTGATGACACACTACACACTACATGTTTACACCACACTGTCTTGATGACACACTACACACTACACACTACACACTACAAGTTTACACCACACTGTCTTGATGACACACTAAACACTACACACTATACACTACACACTACATGTTTACACCACACTGTCTTGATGACACACTACACACTATACACTATACACTACACACTACATGTTTACACCACACTGTCTTGATGACACACTACACACTACACACTACATGTTTACACCACACTGTCTTGATGACACACTACACACTACACACTACATGTTTACACCACACTGTCTTGATGACACACTACACACTACACACTACATGTTTACACCACACTGTCTTGATGACACACTACACACTACACACTACATGTTTACACCACACTGTCTTGATGACACACTACACACTACACACTACATGTTTACACCACACTGTCTTGATGACACACTACACACTACACACTACACACTACATGTTTACACCACACTGTCTTAGTGACACACTACACACTACACACTACATGTTTACACCGCACTGTCTTAATGACACACTACACACTACACACTACATGTTTACACCACACTGTCTTGATGACACACTACACACTACACACTACATGTTTACACCACACTGTCTTGATGACACACTACACACTACATGTTTACACCACACTGTCTTGATGACACACTACACACTACACACTACATGTTTACACCACACTGTCTTGATGACACACTACACACTACACACTACATGTTTACACCACACTGTCTTGATGACACACTACACACTACACACTACATGTTTACACCACACTGTCTTGATGACACACTACACACTACACACTATACACTACACACTACACACTACATGTTTACACCACACTGTCTTGATGACACACTACACACTACACACTATACACTACACACTACACACTACATGTTTACACCACACTGTCTTGATGACGCACTACACACTACATGTTTACACCACACTGTCTTGATGACACACTACACACTACATGTTTACACCACACTGTCATGATGACACACTACACACTACACACTACATGTTTACACCACACTGTCTTGATGACACACTACACACTACACACTACAAGTTTACACCACACTGTCTTTATGACACACTACACACTACACACTACATGTTTACACCACACTGTCTTGATGACACACTACACACTACACACTACATGTTTACACCACACTGTCTTGATGACACACTACACACTACACACTACAAGTTTACACCACACTGTCTTGATGACACACTACACACTACATGTTTACACCACACTGTCTTGATGACACACTACACACTACATGTTTACACCACACTGTCATGATGACACACTACACACTACACACTACAAGTTTACACCACACTGTCTTGATGACACACTACACACTACACACTACATGTTTACACCACACTGTCTTAGTGACACACTACACACTACACACTACATGTTTACACCACACTGTCATGATGACACACTACACACTACACACTACACACTATACACTACACACTACACACTACAGCACACTGTCTTGGTGCTGCTCAGTAGTCCAGGTAAGGAAACCACAGACAGTTGATTCAGGTCATCTGGACACAAAGTTTCCTGACATACACGTGTCATCATCATCTAACTGACTCACTTTGATGATGATGAAAATGGGGGAGGGGGAACTGGTGGGAATAGCCTGATCCTCCCACACGCTACGTCCCCTTGGTGAAACCCCAGATAGCAAACTGCTGTGGCCCGGACCCGTCCCACACTCGACACTTTCATCCGGCCCACAAACTGTGTGGAATGATGGCACTTGGGCGGTCCGCTCCTGTTTGCCAGATCTGGGCCAGAACCAAGCCATAGCAATGCCGCATGTGCCACATATTTGCCAAAGGTGGCCCCGTATTTGTTTTGTGGTATTTGGGCCATATTCACCATTTACCACATGGGCCACTTCAGGGTCATATCCAGATCACATGTTGCCCAGAGCACCGCATCTTTGCCAAAAAAGGCCCACATGTGATTTGGCATATTTGGCCATATTTGCTATTATACATGTGGGCCACTTCAGGCTCACATCCATTTTGTCAGGGCCAGAAGAAGACCATCAGTGCCGCATCATTGCCTGAAGTGGCCCACATCCGGATACCATCTGGGACTCCTCATTGTCCGGTGAAAAGAAGCGGCTGGTGACTCAACATGTATCGGAGGAGGCATGTGGTAGTCTGCAGCCCTCCCGGATTGGCAGAGGGGTTGGAGCAGTGACAGTTGGGTGATTCGTCTCCTCCTGATCTTTCAGCTCATAATTCACCAGGGACGTTTCTCCAGTTACTGTATACAGACTTTGCTACGCTCAGTGAGTTTCTCTTCCACTTGTCTTCTACCAGTTAACGGTTAACAATAGGCCTTTATTAGTTCATATGGAGAAGACACTTTATAACACTACCTTTGTTCTGTTACGTATGGAATCTAAGTCAAGACATTTTATTTGTATAGCCCAATGTCACAAACTACACATGTGCCTCGGGGGGCTTTACAGCAACACAACATCTTGTCCACAGACCCTGGCATCGGATAAGGAACAACTCCCTTAAAAACAAACCTTAACAAGGAGAAAAAATAGGAAGAAACCTCAGGGAGAGCAACAAATACATTTTATATGTATAGCCCAATATCACAAATTCATCATCATCATCGGCAGTCATTCAGGGTCGAGTATTACCATACTCCATCTGGGTTCTCAGGTGGGCGTACAGGCCAATCCTGGGGCCACATAATTAAGAGGATGCCTGCACGTGACAGCTTTTTACATGGGGTGGCTGATGCACCTGCAGCCACCACATGGTCCCTGGCAGGGGGTGGCCAGAGTCCAATGTCATGGAGAACCAAGACGTTTGGGGACCACCCTCTGTTGCAGCCTTCATCCACCTTCACTGCCGTAGTGACCTGGAGACATCTTCCATCAGTTCCACCGTTGAGGTCTTTGATGGACCATGCTTCATCTGAAACCTCCCCTTTGACCTATCCACCTAGGGTGACCCTACCAGGAGCCAAGCTCCAGACACCATAGCTCTTGGGATCATTGGTACACACAAGCTTCTCCACCACGGCAAGGTGGCGATCCAGGAGAGTATCACAGATTACAAATTTGCCTCAGGAGGCTTTACAGCAACACAGCATCCTGTCCTTAGACCCAAGCAACAGAGGGCTCTCTCTCCCAAGATGGACAGATATGCAATGGATGTTGTGTGTACAGAATAAAACACAATTTACAGAATACTACATTGAAAGAGGATAACAGAATTATAATGGAATTATAAAATATATGAAGAATATTATGAGGAGGATGCCAAGCAGTGTCCAGATGCCACCGGAACAGCCTAGATCCTCAGCCACGTGACCGACCACCACCACTACCACCACCATGTAGACCAGGCAGGAGGACAGACTACACATGCACACAGGGGAGACTCATA
Organism: Lampris megalopsis; assembly: GCA_022114975.2. Classification (NCBI taxonomy): domain Eukaryota; kingdom Metazoa; phylum Chordata; class Actinopteri; order Lampriformes; family Lampridae; genus Lampris; species Lampris megalopsis. The sequence continues at coordinate 1,885,277 of JAJHIY020002111.1, forward strand.
TCACACCATTCATACACACGGAGAAGAGACAACAAAAAACATTAGTCACACATCGGAACTAGAGAAGGATATAACATTGAAACAGAATAATAAAATTATACGGATATATAAGATATATACAAAATGTGACGGGGAGAATGCCAAGCAGTGTCCAGGTGGCGACCACCACCCCCATGGAGATATAGGAGGACTAAAGACTATATGTGTACATGGGAGAGACTTACATATCACCATTGACACACACAGGAGAAGAGAAAGGAGGAGACATCATTCAGAGAGAGACAAGACATGTGAGAGAAGAGAACAGTTTGTAATAATCACTCTATAATCTATAATCTATAATCTCATCTGCAGAATAGTGGTTGGTAAATTCACTGAGAAACAAACGGACCTGCTCCACAGTACAGGTCATGCGGTACTCAATTTAAAGGCAACTAATTGTAGGCTAAGATAAAAAGATCAGTTTTAAGTTTGGATTTAAAGGACTCAACAGACTCTGATTGTCTGATGCCAGCAGGCAGGTTATTCCACAACAATGGAGCCCGATAGGAAAAGGCCCTGCTGCCACCAGCTGACTTCTTTTTAACTTGGGGTACACACAGGAGCCCTGTATTTTGAGAGCAAAGAGCTCGAGATGGCATGTAAGGTTTAAGGAGATCAGACAGGTAGGATGGGGCAAGCCCATTTAGGATTTTATAAGTCAGCAGAAGCACCTTGTATTCTGATCTAACATGGATAGGAAGCCAATGAAGGGAGGCAAGAATTGGTGTAATACGGTCAAATTTCCTAGTTTTAGTTAGGATTCTAGCAGCAGCATTCTGAACCATCTGAAGACTTTTAGTACTAGAATGTGGAAGACCTGAGAACAGAACATTACAGTGATCAAGTCTGGATGAAACAAATGCATGTATTAGAATCTCTGCGTCAGCCATGGAGAGAAAAGACCGAATTTTAGCTATGTTACGTAAGTGAAAAAAGGCAGTCTTGGTGATTTCTTTAATGTGCTTATCAAAGGAAAGGCTGGGATCAAACGTAACACCAAGATTTTTGGCTGCCACACTTTATGAAACCACAGAGTTGTCGATTGTTATTGTTACTTGATCAAATTGGTGTCTGTGTCTAGCAGGGCCAATGACCAGCATCTCGGTTTTATCTGAATTTAAAAGCAGAAAGTTAAGTGACATCCAGTTTTTCACAGTAGCCAAGCAGGCCTCTAAGTTAGTGATTTGAGTATGATCATCAGCCCTTATAGGCACATACAACTGAGTATCATCAGCATAGCAATGGAAAGTTATTCCATAACTGCGTATAATTTGGCCAAGAGGTAAAATATAGAGAGAAACATAGAGGGCCAAGAACCAAGCCCTGGGGTACACCATATTTAACGTCAGAGAATTTCAATATAATATTATTATAGCAGACACAATGTGTTCTTCCATATAAGTAGGACTTAAGCCAAGAGAGAGCGAAGCCAGAGACACTAAAATTACAGTTTAATCTGTCTAACAGTACACCATGATCAATGGTGTCAAAGGCTGCACTGAGGTCCAGTAGTAGAAGCACAGAGGTGGAATCAGAGTCCATAGGTAGTAGAAGATCATTTACCACTCTGGTCAGAGCAGTTTCAGTGGCGTGCCAGGCCACGAAAGCCGATTGAAAAGGTTCATATAGATATCTGTAGGCATGCTCAAGAATCCAGGTAAGAAAATCACAGAAAGTGGAATTAGTTCATCTGGACACAATGTTTATCAAGAGAAACGTTTCATCACTCATCTGAGTGACGTCTTCAGTCAGTGGAGACTGAAGATGGATCTGCTCATTGTGGTTCAATTGTGGTGGTGCCTCCCAGTGGTCACGTCAGAGCTGCTCTGCTTGTGGACAAGAGGAGCGTGGTACTTACTACAAGTACTTTTTTATCCTGAACACACAGACAGGCAGACAGGCAGATTGACAGAGAGACACAGAGACAGACAGACAAACAGACAGAGCGAGACAGACAGACACATTGACAGAGACAGACAGACATACACTGACAGATTGATAGAGACAGACAGACAGAGACAGACAGAAAGATTGACAGAGAGAGACAGACAGAAACAGGCAGACATGCAGGCAGTCCCGTCAGGGATCAGCAGAACCCGGCTGTGTGTACAGCTTCATATGTGGTTCTTTGTTTCTGCAGGGATCACTAACATGAGCAGCACGCCAGCTCTGTGTCCACCTCAGTGGACATCAGGTCGGAGAATTAGTTTGAAACAACCTGACAAGTGTCTGCCCACGCACACACACACACACGCACACACACACGCATGCGCGCACACACACACACAGACTTCATCAGTCTAATTAGAGCAGACAGACTGTTCTGTTTAATCCGTCCTCTGTCAGCCGCTCTTCCTTCTATTACCTCGCCTCTAACCCCGCCCCTGTGTGTGTGTGTGTGTGTGTGTGTGTGTGTGTGTGTGTGTGTGTGTGTGTGTGTGTGCGTGTTGCAGGGTCTTTGTTTCAGCCGAGGAGTTTCCGCTGAGTGTGTGTCATGAGAAAGCCCGGCGGCTGCTGGACAGAGCTCGCATGAAGGCACGCTGCTTTCCTCTGAAGGCCGACCACAACCTCCTCCACCTACACAGAGAGCCAGCGTGAGTCCAACACCATTCCTGTCTGTCTGTCTGTCTGTCCGTCCGTCCGTCCGTCTGTCTGTCTCTGTTTCTTCCTTTACTCCTTTATTGTCTTTTGCTATGGGTCTTGCTGCTCTGCTCAGACAGAGGGGGAACAGTTTGACCTGCAGAGCTGATTGCCTCAGAAAGACAGACAGACAGACAAGAGAGACTAATCGATCTCATCGACAGACAGACCGACCGACCGACCGATAGATAGATAGATAGATAGATAGATAGATAGATAGATAGATAGATAGATAGATAGATAGATAGATAGATAGATAGATAGATAGATAGATAGATAGACAGACAGGTAGGTAGGTAGGTAGGTAGGTAGGTAGGTAGATAGATAGATAGATAGATAGATAGATAGATAGATAGATAGATAGATAGATAGATAGATAGATAGATAGATAGATAGATAGATAGATAGACAGATAGGTAGGTAGGTAGGTAGGTAGATTGACAGATGGATAGATAGATAGATAGATAGATAGATAGATAGATAGATAGATAGATAGATAGATAGATAGATAGATAGATAGATAGATAGATAGATAGACAGATAGGTAGGTAGGTAGATAGATAGATAGATAGATAGACAGATAGGTAGGTAGGTAGGTAGGTAGATTGACAGATGGATAGATAGATAGATAGATAGATAGATAGATAGATAGATAGATAGATAGATAGATAGATAGATAGATAGATAGATAGATAGATAGATAGATAGATAGATAGGTAGGTAGGTAGGTAGGTAGGTAGATAGATAGATAGATAGATAGATAGATAGATAGATAGATAGATAGATAGATAGATAGATAGATAGATAGATAGATAGATAGATAGATAGATAGATAGATAGATAGATAGATAGATAGATAGATAGATAGACAGACAGGTAGGTAGGTAGGTAGGTAGATAGATAGATAGATAGACAGATAGGTAGGTAGGTAGGTAGGTAGGTAGGTAGATTGACAGATTGACAGATGGATAGATAGATAGATAGATAGATATTTAGATAGATGGATGTTGTTTTACACCTAAGACAGTATATAAAGTAGGGATCGACCTATATGGTTTTTTCAGGATCGATACCGATACCAATACCGATTATTGGTATGTTTTGGAGGCACATGGCCGATATTTGGGCCGATATTCAGTTGCAGTAAATGCAAAAAAATTTGTGCCGAAATTTACAGCAACACAAACCCAACACAAGGCCGCCTTTACATGAACACGTTTGATTGAATTTTGTGTAAAACAGGAAAAGTTGAAAATAAAGTGCATGATGTTCAAGGCACTAGAACAGAACAGAACAGAACAGAACAGAACCGAACAGAACTTTATTTGTCATTGTACAAGTACAACGGAATTAGAAAGTACAGTCCTTATCAGTGCAAAGATCAGTATAAAAAGGATTAAAAACATAAAACACACATTCATGTCTACATTCTACTGGACACCAACATGTTGCACAGAAGTGAGGAGTCGAGACTCGGCAGCATTTAGTGCGGTTATGGCTCGGGGACAGAAGCTGTTCTTTAGTCTGTTTGTCCCAGCTCTTATTGTCCTGTAACGTCTGCCCGAGGGCAGCGGTTCAAACAGGTGGTGTCCTGGGTGGGATGGGTCCTTGAGGATGCCATGGGCTTTTTTGAGGCAGCGGGAACTGTATAGCTCTTCCAGGCATCCCATGGTCTTCTGGGCGGTGGTGATGACCCTCTGGAGCGCTTTCCTCTCTGCTGCTGTGCAGCTGGCAAACCAGTTAACAATCTAGATAACAGTCTGAGCGGAATTCCTTTCTAGTTAAAAATAAATATCTTCCAAAACATAAAAATGGAATGAATCAAACTGCATGGACAGCAGGAAGTAAACTAATCAAACTGAATAATTATAATATTAAAAGAACTCCACATAAACGGGTGAAAGTGCTCCAGCAGGCTTTGACTGAACTGAATAGAAAAATGAAAACTGTACATGAGTGTCATCATGTTGCCTTCCTCTTATCTTTAAAGGGATAGCTGGGGTTCCTCCAGGTGGGCTCATACGAGCTGCTCATACGAGCTGCTCATACGAGGTACTTGTACGAGGTACTTATGTGAGGTACTTATGTGAGGTACTTATGTGAGGTACTTGTGGATAGGCAGTGCAGCGCCTGCAGTAGATGGGAGTCTGTGCGCTCCCAGTGGCTGGAGGTTCAGCAGGAGTGCGCTCCCAGTGGCTGGAGGTTCAGCAGGAGTGGCTGGCCAGAGCGGAAGTTGGGGAATGGGACGCGGACCAAACACATGTTAGCCCCTTAAGACACGGCTCAGCTAAGAGATAAGTCCGTGTGGGTGTGCGCTGTTTTGAATATCGCCACCGCTGTATCCTGCCGTCATGAGGCACGAACTACTTTCTCTCACCCGCAGAATGTCCGTATTCTTTCGCATAAGTGCACCTATGCAGCGCACCTTATTCCTCCGCAGATCAGCCGAATCAGACGGGCGTCTGCGGTTGAGAGAAAGTAGTTCCTCCTCGTGAGAGGGCCGACTGACACGCTCCTGCGTGGCACTGACACCGTTACTCTGGGTAACGAAAGTAGCACACGTTACTCTTCTCGTGCAGCCCGGCGACGTGTGAGGGTTCAGCACAGCAGTGGGGACCGCTCTGTTGTCGAGTTCATGTCGGACCCGCGTCATGCTGTTTGGGGGGAGGGGAGGGGAGGGGGGGGATGATGGAGAAGCGGACGTTACGGAGATTAAAATGAACTATTTCACGTTCACTGTTCTGAATTTCACACCAAGTTCCCGTTCATTTCTTCTTTTTTCTAAACGAGCTGCTCTGAGCTGTAAGAGGCTCCCCCTCCATCCGTCCGTCCATCCGTCCATCCGTCCGTCCATCCGTCCATCCATCCGTCCATCCATCCGTCCGTCACAGGAGCTGCACCACATGCTGTGGAAGTCCATTCCGTGCTCTTACAGCACCAACTGTAGAGAAGTTGTTTCTCTTTTCACAGGGACACTTTAACGGGGCCAGTTTTAAGGAGTTCCCTCATAACTCATACCGATTATCCCACAAACAGACACCAGGCTCAGCTGTGAAATCACATATTGTGTGTACAAGCTTTGAGACTTCAGTCATGTCTCCTCTATGTCTCCTGTATACTGGAGCTGCTGGTTGTAACTGTCTTAACCGCTCTTCATATGACATCTCTTCCACACCTGGCATTAGTTTAGCCGCTCTTCTCTGAGCCCTCAGGTTTTCTATATATTTTACTTTATAAGGACACCACACCGAGCTTGCAGATTCAAGATGAGCTCGCACCAAGGATTTATATAACGGCAACACTGTTTCCTTCCACCGGGCTGACTGATCACTGCTAGCTGTTTCCAGCTTCCGCCTTCGTCAGATCGACAACTTTCATTGTCTTACTAGTTCTTCTCTCTATTCTGCCCTAACCTCCTCATTTTGTTCTGATTTAGCTATTTTCTGTGCTTAGTCCACTTATCGCTAGATTCTCCAGTTTTCTTTCTTATACGAATCTTGTGTTTAGTAGGCAGCTTCTTGTTCCCAGTTTATTACTAGCTTTGAGCTTAGCCTAGCTTAGCAGTTAGCTCTATTACATTCGCAGTCAAAGCAGCCTCGTTAAAACGATGGTTTGTGGTGACTGCTCCGTAGTTACAGACAAGTTGTCTCTACTAGAGAGACGTGTCCGTGAGTTAGAGCAGCTGCTTTCGGCTAGGATTACGTTAGACGTGACGGGCACTCCAGATAGCCTTAGCCCCGGGCCTGACAGCAGACCTGCTATTGTTAGCACTAGCTCAGTAGCCCCGGGCCTGACAGCAGGCCTGCTATTGTTAGCACTAGCTCAGTAGCCCCGGGCCTGACAGCAGGCCTGCTATTGTTAGCACTAGCTCAGTAGCCCCGGGCCTGACAGCAGACCTGCTATTGTTAGCACTAGCTCAGTAGCCCCGGGCCTGACAGCAGGCCTGCTATTGTTAGCACTAGCTCAGTAGCCCCGGGCCTGACAGCAGACCTGCTATTGTTAGCACTAGCTCAGTAGCCCCGGGCCTGACAGCAGACCTGCTATTGTTAGCACTAGCTCAGTAGCCCCGGGCCTGACAGCAGGCCTGCTATTGTTAGCACTAGCTCAGTAGCCCCGGGCCTGACAGCAGACCTGCTATTGTTAGCACTAGCTCAGTAGCCCCGGGCCTGACAGCAGACCCGCTATTGTTAGCACTAGCTCAGTAGCCCCGGGCCTGACAGCAGGCCTGCTATTGTTAGCACTAGCTCAGTAGCCCCGGGCCTGACAGCAGGCCTGCTATTGTTAGCACTAGCTCAGTTTCGTCGGCAGATGCGGCGGAGTTTGTCTCTGTTTACCGGCGTGGGAAGGCTCGAAAGAGCAAGCCACCGGTCGTGTGGCCTGGTCTGCAGTCACCTCTCCCGACTGCTAACCGGTTTTTACCACTCACCAGCCCTGTTGGTAGTCCTACCGGCCATCGTGCTTCTCCCCCTTCTGTCGATAGAGTAAAGCAACGCAGGCTAGTGATAGGAGACTCCATTACCCGCAATGTTAGATTAGCTTTGCCAGCCTTGGTTCACTGTTTACCCGGGGCCACAGTCTCCGACATAGAGGATAATCTTAGGGTGCTGGCATCAGGCCCTACATGAACATGAAATGAAAGAAATATCATTTCCCCCAGCCAACAGCAGTGCAACACAAAGACAAAAACACATATCCAAAAACTACAAGAACACATATATCCAAAACTAAAACACATATATCCAAAACTAAAACACATATATCCAAACTAAACACATGTATCCAAAACTAAAACACATGTATCCAAAACTAAAACACATATATCCAAACTAAAGACATACACCCAAACTAAGCAACAACAAAAACAAAATCACTGTCCAAGACAACGAACGCCAGCCAGGATAACTGTTGGAACTGCCGGTCTGCATGGGCTAGCATTTAGCTTAGCCTGCCCCGCGTCCGTGTCCTGTCAGACCGCTTTCGGTGTCTCCTCTTCGGGCACAGCTCCAGGCAGGGCCGTGGTCCTTGGGCCCACCGGACACAACAGACCAGGCTCCCCCAGTCGATCCAACACCAGCTCTCCCAGCCAGACACCCTCGACACACCTCCCCGCACTCCACACGACAACACAAAAAAAACAGTCAACACTAGGCGAGGCCACTGCCAGACCGCCCTCAGTGTTGTCAGAACTGCCGGTCTGCATGGGCTAGTAGTTAGCTTATCCTGCCCTGCTTCCACGTCCTGTCAGACCGCTGTCGGTGTTTCCTCTTTGGGCGCAGCTCCGAGCAGGTTCGTGGTCCCCGGGCCCACAGGATGCAGCAAACCAAGCTCTCCTAGCCGATGCAGTGCCAGCTCTCCCAGCCATCAAAAGAAGACACAAACTTATATGCAGATGTGGGCAAAGACCCTGCATGGGTGGTACTGGGTGAGGCCACCACAAACTTAAGTTCTCGCCGCCATCTTCCCACACCAGTACTGGGTGAGGTTGCTGAAAACGTGATTTCACGCCACCATCAGCCACCTCCTATACATGGAGGACAACAAGCTGTATGCCAGGAATGAGTGAGACATTGATTCACTGATCCATCTCACCAGGATCTCCAGCGACAACATCAGGAAGTCATTCGGACTGGAAAAGTGCGGTCAAATGGTGGCACAAAGAGGAAAGGTGGTGAGCACTGAAGGGGTTGAATTACCAGATGGCAGGATAACAGACATACAGGACAATTACAAGTACCTGGGTATTCCACAGGCAAATGGAAACCATGAGGCGGCAGCAAGGAGATCAGCCACAGCCAAATACCTCCAGAGAGTGAGGCGATTCTGAGGAGCCAGCACAATGGGAAAAATAAGATCCAAGCCGATACATATGCCCTACCAGTCATCAGATACCCACCTGGAATAATACGCCAGACAAAGGAGGAGAATAAGGCCACAGATATCAGGACATGGAAAACTCCTCAAAATGCACGGAGGGTTCCACCTGAAGTCCAGCAGCCTGAGACTGTACGATGAGCGAAAAGATGGGGGACAAGGATTAGTGAGTGTCAGGGCCACTATCCAGGATGAAACAAGGAACATCCATGAGTAAATCAGAAAGAGGGGCCCCCAGGATGGACTGCTGAGTCAGTACCTCAGGCAGCAGAAGACAGAGTGCGGAGGAAGAAGAAGAGGAGGTATCATGAAAGATCAAGCCCTATGGGATGTACTATCGACAGATAGAAGACATATCTGATATCGAGAAATCCTACAAGTGGCTAGAAAAGGCTGGACTGAAGGACAGCACAGTCTCTGATCATAGCAGAACAAGGACAGGCACTTAGGACCAGATCGGTTGAAGCAGGGGTCTACCACACCAGACAAGATCCAAGATGCAGGCTGTAGCTGTGCAAAGACGCCCCTGAGACAGTCCAGCACTTAGTAGCAGTGTGTAAAGTGCTAGCTGGGAAAGCATACACTGAATGGCATAACCAAGTGGCTGGGACAGTGTACAGGAATATCTGTACTGAATACAGACTGGAAGTCCCGAAGTCCAAATGAGAGACACTGCCAAAGGTGGTTGAGAATGACAGAGCTAAGATCCTGTGGTACTATAAGTTCCAGACTGACCAACCACACATTGTCAGAATCAGAATCATGTTTATTGTCCATGTAGGTTTACACATACATGGAATTTGACGACGGTATCGTGGCTCTCTCAGTGTACATAGAATAACAACACTACTACACAACACTCTTCACAAAAAAACACAACGATTGACTTATACAGGTGAAATAAGAGGTGTTAAAGTGGAATGGTGCAGAGAATATATCAGAGATGCTGAAATAGGTGTTAGCAGGTTACTTACATACATGCCTGAGGTAGATGTACATGACAGAGCGTACCAGTATACGTACAATGTACAGTACAGTATATACAAAATGGTTGGATTTATTTGAAAGTGTTAAGCGTTCATTTGAATGACAGCCTGTGGAAAGAAACTGTTTTTATATCTGGTTGTTTTGGGGTACAGTGCTCCATAGCGCCTACCCGAGGGGAGGAGTTGGAACAGGTTGTGACCAGGGTGTGATGGGTCTCCACTCTGCAGTGATGTTGCCTGCCTGTTTCTTCAAGTCTGGAGGTGTATAAGTCCTGAATGGAGGGCAGGTTGGCACCAATGATTTTCTCTACAGACTTAACTGTCCATTGTAGTCTGTCCCTGTCCTGTTTGGTGACCGAACCAAACCAGACAGTGATGGATGTGCAGAGGACAGACTGGATTATTGTAGTGTAAAACTGAATCAACAGTTCCTGAGGCAGGTTGAATTTCTTGAGCTGGTGGAGAAAGTACAATCCTCACCTTAGGTCCTGGGAGATTGTGGAACCCAGAAATCTGTAGGTTTTAACCGTAGACATTGTGGTCGACAAGGAAGAGAAGACAGCAGTATTGATTTATGTAGCAATCCCGAGCGAGGGCAACATCAGGAAGAAAGAGCAGGAGAAGACAGAGATGCTGAGGGAAAAACTAGATCAGATGTGGAAGGTGAAATCCACACTAGTCCCAGTGGTAATCGGAGCACTAGGGGCTGTGACCCCCAAACTGTGAGAGTGGCTCCAGAAGATTCCAGGAACAACATCTGAGGCCTCTGTCCAGAAAAATGCTGTCCTAGGAACAGCTAAGATACTGCACACAACCCTCAAACTCCCAGGCCTCTGGTAGAGGACTGAGCTTGAGGAAGACCGGGGATATTATACCCAATGCAACTTTAGGCTACCACTTAAGATCAATAGAACAGCCATTTTAGATATTGAAATATTTCTCTCAAAATTTATTTGGCATGGAAAGAACTCCTGATTAAAGAGGTAGAGATGAAGACATTGCAAATGCCAATTGACAGGGTGGGGGGGGGCAAGCCCTTCCCAAAGTTCTGTATTATAAGTGGGCTTGCCATACCCGGATAATATCAGGTTGGCTCAAACATTTTCTATATCAAGGAGAACCCCCCGTGGATGTGGGGTGCTGTGCCCTGTTCTCTTTTCAGCCTTATTTCAACTGACATAGGTGCACGTCCAGCAGAGGTTAAAAACAATGTCTAGCACACTTAAGATTTGGCGTGATATTACTAAACATGCTGGCTGGAAAGGTTTTTCATCAGCGTTACAACCTTTAACTCAAAATAAAGCCTTCCCCCCTGGTGCTGGAAAAGTCTTTTCAATGACTGGCTGGCACTCAAAGGAGCTAATATTTGTCCCTGATTTGTTTGAAAGTGATAATTTCTTGCCATTCACACAACTTCAGGCTAAATACAGCATACCACACAGCCACTTTTTTGGTTTTCTTCAGGTGAGACATTTGTAAAATCCCATTTTATATTCCCAAGAGACTAGCCAATGAAAAGCTCAATTGAAAGTTTCCTTCTCAATTGTAATCCAAGTGTTTTTAACAGCAAAAATAAAAATGAAAAAAATCCTTGTCCTTTTTTTTATGGAGAACTGTACTCTGTTAACCATGTCAATGTCAACAACTAGGGAGTTATGAGAAAAGGACTTGGCGGTTGAATTTGATGCCAAGGTGTGGCCAGATGCATTTGAATCTGCTAAAAAACTATTTACATGTAACAGACTCAGAGAGAGTCAGTACAGGATAGTACACAGACTGCAGCACCCCACACTTTCTAAACAAAATGAATCCCCAGATCTCTCCCCTCTGTGTGAAATGTAAAAAAAGTAGGAATTTATTATCACTGTATCTGGCAATGCCCCTTGATATCCAGGTAATGGAAAACATTGCCAAGGAGTTTAGCTCATTCATTCATCATCAGCCGCTTCTCTGGGGTTGAGTTGTGGTGGCAATAATCAATAATCCAGATAAAATCAAAGAAAGTTGAATCAGTTCATCTGGACACAACGTTTATTGAGAGAAACGTTTCAACACTCATCTAAGTGACCTCTAAACTGACTGCAGGTATCCCTACTCTTATAAACAATACAGTGGCATAACGACCCAAACCAATGACCAGTTTCATATGCAAATATTGGTGTGGCCATTAACTAGAGTTACAATGGTCATGTGTACTGTTCACAGAAGATTGGGGAATAGTTTCAATCACAACATTGTAAGATGGTGACAGATGTACTGGTTTGAACGGGGAGTCAAAGAGGCCATCCAAGTGAAGCGGGAAAAACCATCCCTGAACTGGGGGGTGGGGGGGGGGCTAAGAGTACATCTGTCACCATCTCACAATGCTGTGATTGTAACTATTCCTCAATCCTCTGTGAATAGTACACATGGCCATTGTAACGCTAGCTAATGATCACGCCCATATTTGCATATGAAATCGACCGTTGGTTTGGGTCGTTATGCCATTGTATTGTCTATAAGGGTGGGGGTACCTGCAGTCACTGTATTGTCTATAAGGGTGGGGGTACCTGCAGTCACTGTATTGTTTATAAGGGTGGGGACACCTGCAGTCACTGTATTGTTTATAAGGATGGGGACACCTGCAGTCACTGTATTGTTTATAAGGGTGGGGACACCTGCAGTCACTGTATTGTTTATAAGGGTGGGGACACCTGCAGTCACTGTATTATTTATAAGGGTGGGGACACCTGCAGTCACTGTATTGTTTATAAGGGTGGGGACACCTGCAGCCACTGTATTGTTTATAAGGGTGGGGACACCTGCAATCACTGTATTGTTTATAAGGGTGGGGACACCTGCAGTCACTGTATTGTTTATAAGGGTGGGGACACCTGCAGTCACTGTATTGTTTATAAGGGTGGGGACACCTGCAGTCACTGTATTGTTTATAAGGGTGAGGACACCTGCAGTCACTGTATTGTTTATAAGGGTGGGGACACCTGCAGTCACTGTATTGTTTATAAGGGTGGGGACACCTGCAGTCACTGTATTGTTTATAAGGGTGGGGACACCTGCAGTCAGGTGAGACTGAAGAGGTCACTTATGCCCCTCGTCCACTACATGGTACCGGCTCAACTCAACTTGACTTTTTCGTTTTCCATTACTGGAAAGTACCAGCGTTTTGTCGAGGTTCCAAAAAAGCTGGAGTGGGTACCAAAATCAATGCAGACCTCTAAGACGACCAGCTCCACCGAGGGGGTACTGTTAAGGTAATGGAAAACGACACAGAAGCGAGTCGAGTCGAGTCGAGTCGAACCGGCACCATGTAGAGGAAAAGGGGCATTAGATGAGTGATGAAACGTATCTGTCAGTAAACATTTCAGTTCATCCAGATGAACTGAGTCAACCTCCTGTGAGCCAGACAATTCATTCTGTCCAGTGGATCCAGGAGAAACCTCCCTCAGTCTCACCCTGGTACAGCTCACATTTAAGTTTTTTCCCCATGGAACACCTCAGGGCTACATTAAAGGGTAATGACAACTTCTTTTACAATACTCGGCAACCCTGCCTTGATTATGGTCCTGGTGAGCTTGTTGGCCTACAGCAGAAAGGGTACCCTCACTTTGTTTTCACAAACAGACACTGCTTTTTCTTTCCTTTGACCTGCTATTTAAGTACACAAACTAATTCATATGTTATGTTAACGTAACCCATGTATGTTAGCTAATTTATTTATTTTTGTTTTGCAATTTGACAATATCTGTACTGTCTGGTTCTTTGGTTGTGTAAAAAATATTATTTAAAAAAAAGTCAAAAGCAAGCAGAGCAAAAAACAAACAAACCGTCAGGTCGGAACTGGAAGCAGAACATAAATATATAGGTATTTATTTTAATATATATCAGACCTACCTCAGCAAGGTAGGTCTAACTAGGCCACAAGTATAATGCGGGGAGCAGAAGAATGCCAGAAGGTTATTGATTTCAAACCATATATCATGTCTTCATATTTGTCAAATGATTAGCATCAATTTTGGACTGTGATGTTTGTGGATGACACTGTGATCTGTAGCAAGACTACGGTGCAGGTTGAGAAGAGCCTGGAGAGGTGGAGGTATGCACTGGAGAGAAGAGGAATGAAAGTCAGTTGGAGCAAGACAGAATACCTATGCGTGAATGAGAGGGAGGACAGTGGAATGGTGAGGATGCAAGGAGTGGAGGTGACGAAGGAGTATGAGTTTAAATACTTGGGGTCAACTGTCCAAAGTAACGGGGAGTGCAGAAGAGAGGTGAAGAAGAGAGTGCAGGCAGGGTGGAGTGGGTGGAGAAGAGTGTCAGGAGTGATGTGTGACAGAAGGGTACCAGCAAGAGTTAAAGGGAAGGTTTACAAGATGGTAGTGAGACCAGCTATGTTATATGGTTTGGAGACAGTGGTACTGATGAAAAGACAGGAGGAGGAGCTGGAGGTGGCAGAGATGAAGATGATAAGATTTTCACTGGGAGTGATGAAGAAGGACAGGATTAGGAAGGAGTATATTAGCTCAGGCTGGACGGTTTGGAGACAAAGCAAGAGAGGCAAGATTGAGATGGTTTGGACATGTGTGGAGGAGAGATGCTGGGTATACTGGGAGAAGGATGCTGAATATGGAGCTGCCAGGGAAGAGGAGAAGAGGAAGGCCAGAGAGGAGGTTTATGGATGTGGTGAGGGAGGACATGCAGGTGGCTGGTGTGACAGAGGAAGATGCAGAGGACAGGAAGAGATGGAAATGGATGATCTGCTGTGGCGCCCCCTAACGGGAGCAGCTGAAAGTAGTAGTAGCAGTAGTAGTAGTAGTAGCAGTAGTAGTAGTAGTAGTAGTAGTAGTAGATTAGTGTCAGTTCAGAGCACATACATTAATATTGGAGCTCAGCATGTGTAGCGTAAGGACTGGTAGCTCACATTATAGTGCCCTTCAAGTTTCTTTTGTTTTGAATTGAGCATTGTAAAGACCTGTCTCTGTCTCACTTGAATATATCAGAGGGAGACAGAGAGTAAGCGAGCGTATCATTCATTACACACCTTTCTCATCTTCATCATCTCCGTCAGTTATCTTCCATGACATAACTATATGAAACTATGAGATACCTTAACGTCATGTGAATGCTCGCCCGGTTACTCGCTATGAAGAGGCTTTGCAAACTGAGAATAACTGCTATAATGAGTAAATGAAAAAGTAAATGAGTTACAGCCATGGAGAGGAGGCTGTGGCACGCCGTGCAGGGCAGGAAGGAAAACGACCAGACTGTGATTCAATCAGTCAAAGCATTTAAAGTGGGAGAAGATCTGGTTAGCTGCAGTAGAGAGGACATGTTGAAGAACCAGGAGATCCTCCAAGATGTGGACACTAATATGTGATGAATATTGACTTGAACCCCAAAATAACATGAAGTACACAAAGTTGCTGCGTCTGTGTGAGCTGCCATGTTAGTTCATGCCTGTGTTGTCTATGCATAACACATAATGTGTGTTTGTGTGAGTGTGTGTGTCTGTTTGTGTATTCTGACTCCTCTGCTGGTATCTTTAGGGAGGTGGTGTCCAATCGTGGGCCGGGGCCCCTGCAGCAGACCACTGTAAGGAGGAGGGAGAGCAACACCTCCCCGTCAGAGCACCTTAGCGACTCATCCAGTGGAGACTCAACGTGTGCCCCCCCCAGGCGCCAGCCCGGCCCATCACCGACACGGGTTCGTTTTGAGGATGAAACCGAGAAGGAGGCTGAGTTTCGCTACCTGGAACGTCTGAGACAAAGGAGAAGAGCAGGGGGGGAGAGAGCCCAGGGCCCACTGGTCTCTAAACCAAGCCTGTCAGCCCTCGTCAATGCCAGGAGAGGGGTAGAGTCTCCAGGAAGAGCCAATGGCGTGCTGCTGGAGGCGGGCTTTTTTCCTCACTGTGGGAGGAGTCAGGAGATACAGAGCAGCACTGCAGCAGCTGAGGAGGCGTCCAGCAGGAGTTTGATAGATGTGTTCCTCCATTCACATCCCCCATACCCCCCCATCTTCCCAGTGCTCCCAGAGAGTGAAGAACAAGGAACCATCCCATACTGGGTGGCTCCCGGCATGCCTTGCATCACCTTGCACACCGAACGTATCAAAGAGACCTACATCGGAGGCGTCATCCCCGACAACGCCCTTCCTATGACTGTGGAGAGGGGTGGAACAAGAGGTGGTGTTAAGAGTGAATATGGGTGTGTCTCTACCATGCAGGTGAGGACGACCAATCAAGGGGAGCAGACAAGTGTCAATGGCCACCCGAAGCGCCTCCCACCAGACTTTGTTCAGATCACACCCACCATGGAGCTACCACCCAATCCCTATGCCCAAGAGCAACACACCACACCCACTCAAACCCAAACACAGAATGTAATTTGTTCCATGGGTGAAGCATTCAACCAATCCGTTTCAGTTCCATTCAACAACAGCTGTCCCCCGCCCTCCACCTCACTGACCACCCAGTCCAGGGGGAGGCTAGGAGGTGAGAACAGAGGAGCAGTAGCCAAGAAGGAGTTCTGTGCTTTGGGAGGCTCAAAACAGACCAGCCCTTCCGTGAAAGCACGAGGTCACACCTCCTCTGTCATCAACCCAAGTACGATTCACCCCCCTCCACCATTCGGCAGCCCTGCACCTCCCCCCACAGCAGGTCAGTCACATACATAAACACATGGAGTCAAGTACATTCAAACATAAATAACATATGATACGTGCATGCATGCACAGTTTTATTTCCAGACATATGTACTGAGCATGCATGCATACATACGCACATACAGACATACAAACTTTAAATATACACATAAATTCATACACACTGTATTGTGTTGGGATGTTTGAACCGCAGTTAGTGTGTAAAATGAAAAAGTGAGTGAAACAAGTAAAATGTAAGGTGACCATTCAGGGAAAACACTTTTTGGAAGGACTATGTCTCACCCAGGCTGTTTAGATCAGTCTGATAAGTTAAAGGTGTGTTTAGTTCAACTATGACAATGAATGCTTCATCCATCATCTCATCATCAGCCGCTTCTCTGGGGTCGGGTCGCAGTGGCAGCAAGCTAAGTAGGGCAATCCAGACATCCCTCTCCCCAGCAATGCCCTCCAGCTCCTCCTAAGGGATCCCAAGGAATTCTTCTGGGTCTACCCCAGGGTCTCCCCCAGTTGGACGTGCCCAGAAAACCTCCAAAGGAAGGCGCCCAGGAGGCATCCTAATCAGATACCCAAACCACCTCAACTGGCTTTTGATGAGAAGGAGCAGCGGCTCTACTCCGAGCTCCCTTCGGATGTCCGAGCTCCTCACCCTATCTGTAAGGCTGAGCCCAGACACCCTACGGAGGAAACTCATTTCAGCCACTTGTATCCGCGATCTCACCCTTTCGGTCACTACCCAAAGCTCATGACCATAGATGAGGGTTGGAACGAAGACTGACTGGTAAATTGAGAGCTTTGCCTTCCGGCTCAGCTCCCTCTTCACCACAACGGTCCGGTACAGCGTCCGCATTACTGCTAATGCTGCACCAATCCACCTGTCAATCTCCCGCTCCATCCAAAACCATGTGGAAAGATCACAGAAAGTTGAATCACTTCATCTGGACATGTTTACTGACAGATACATTTCATCAGTCATCTAAGTGACCTCTTCAGTCTCAACTGACTGCAGGTATCCCCACCCTTATAAACAATACAACGGCATAACGACTGAAACCAACGACCAGTTTCATATGCAAATTGCCGTGACTTTTCAATGGCCATGTGTACTATTCACAAAGGATTTAGGAATGATTGCAATGACAGCATTGTAAGATGGTGACAGATGTACTCTTACTCCCCACCCCCACCGCCGGTTCAGGGATGGTCATTCCCTCTTCACATAGATGGTCTCTTTGACTCCCCGTTCAAACCAGGGTTCCTCCCTATCAAGGATGTGCACATCCTCATCCTCGAACGAGTGGCCACTGGCCTGTAGATGCTGTAGACTGTGGAGTCCTGGTCTGTAGATGGTGTAGACCAGAGTTTCTCAAACCTCTCCTGGCGGACCACTTGTCCTGCACGTTTTAGATCTCTCCCTGCTCCAACACAACTGATTTAAATGATCAGTTTTGTTATTAGGCAGCTTCGGGAGCTCATAACGAGTTGATCATTTGAATCAGCTGTGTTGGAGCAGGGAGAGATCTAAAACATGCAGGACAAGTGGTCCGCCAGGAAAGGTTTGAGAAACGCAGGTGTAGACTGTGGAGTCCTGGCCTGTAGATGGTGTAGACTGTGGAGTCCTGGCCTGTAGATGGTGTAGACTGTGGAGTCCTGGCCTGTAGATGGTGTAGACTGTGGAGTCCTGGCCTGTAGATGGTGTAGACTGTGGAGTCCTGGCCTGTAGATGGTGTAGACTGTGGAGTCCTGGCCTGTAGATGGTGTAGACTGTGGAGTCCTGGCCTGTAGATGGTGTAGACTGTGGAGTCCTGGTCTGTAGATGGTTTAGACTGTGGAGTCCTGGTCTGTAGATGGTGTAGACTGTGGAGTCCTGGCCTGTAGATGGTTTAGACTGTGGAGTCCTGGCCTGTAGATGGTTTAGACTGTGGAGTCCTGGTCTGTAGATGGTGTAGACTGTGGATTCCTGGCCTGTAGATGGTTTAGACTGTGGAGTCCTGGTCTGACGTGTTAGCTCTGCTGTGTTGTGTCATCCTCTTGGCCAGTGTCTGTTTAGTTTCCCCAATGTACAAGTCACGACAACCCTCCTGGCACTTAACAGTGGACACTATATTGCTCTGTTTGTGCCGGGGGACCTGATCCTTGGGGTGGACCAACTTCTGAGGCAACGTGTTTTGGGGTTTGAAAGCAACTGAGATGCGGTTTTGGAAAATACACGTCTCAACTGTTCCGACACTCCCACCACATACAGAATCACCACTGGTTTACACTTAGACAGCTGTTGTCCTTCTCCTCTCTTCCATCAGCTGGTGCACTGTTTGGGGTCTTCCTGTCTTTGACAAACACCCAGTTAGGATAACCACACTTAACCAGGACCTGTTTAATGTGGGACTTCTCTTCCCCGGCCGCTGTGTCGGTGGGGACGTTGTCAGCTCGGTGGTCCAGCGTCCTGATGACTCCTAGTTTGTGCTCCAGTGGATGATGAGAGTCAAATCTTAAGTACTGATCAGTATGTGTTGGTTTACGGTAAACATCAACAATCACATGTCCCCATCACCAGTTACAATTTCACAGTGTAAGAAGGCTACCCTGTCATTTTTCATCACCGATTTGTATCCTCACATATTTGTATCAGGAACTTAGTGTCGTGCAAAGTATTGCTACATTTCTACCAAGAACAAGACGTCCTTCCAGTCTTGCTGAGAAGACAAGGAGGAAGCTGGTCAGGGAGGCTGCCAAGAGGCCTATAGCAACATTAAAGAAGCTGCAGGAATTTCTGACAAGTGCTGGTTGTTCCCTACATGTGACAACAATCTCCATGTTCTTCATTTGTCTGGGCTATGGGGTAGGGAGGCAAGACAGAAGCCTTTTCACATGAACAAAAACATCCAAGCCCGGCTAAATTTTGCAAAAAGATTCCTGTTTCCCAAAACCATGTGGAAAAATTTGTTATGGTCTGATGAGACCATGGTTGAACTTTTTGGCCATAATTTTAAAAAGTATGTTTGGTACAAAAGCAACACAGCACATCACCAAAGAACACCACACCTACAGTGAAGCACGGTGGTAGAAAGATGAAGAGGAATTTCCCCTTTCAGCACGACAACGACCCAAAGCACACATCCAAATCAACAAAGAACAGTTTCACCAAAAAAAGATCACTGTTTTAGAGCCCAGACCTGAATCCAACAGAAACTCTGCGGGGTGACCTGAAGAGGGCTGTGCACAGGAGATGCCCTCACAATTTGATCTAGAGCATTTTTGGAAGGAAGACTGGGGAAATATTGCCAAGTCAAGATGTGCCAAGCTGATAGACTCTTACCCTAACAGACTATGTGCTGTAAGAAGTATTAGTTTAGGGGTGTGCACACTTACGAAACCGGGTTATTTTAAGTTTTCTACTTCTTTTTTTTTCAATAAAAGGTTTCAGTTTGTTTTTCATTTTAATTTTATAGGTTGCAATTTCACATCAAAGGTGGAAAAAGTTCTGAAATGATTTATCTTGGTTTCATTTCTTACATCACAAAAACCTGCCATTTTAACAGGGGTGTGTAGACCTTTTATATCCACTGCACAGTAACACAAACGTGTGTGTGAGAGAGAGAACGGATTTCTCAGTCAGCACATCTCCAACTCTGACTCACACAGCAGTAATCCCTTCCTCCCAACCAACCAGACAGAAAGCTTACTGTTACTCTAAACCTCACACACACACACACACACACACACACACACACACACACACACACACACACACACACGGACAGACAGAAGTAATGTGTCATGTTTTAAATCTTTCAGCTGCTACGGATAAATCTGGGGTGGGGACAGACTGTGCTCCGCCCACTTACAATTATGCAGATGATGGACAGGTCAAAGGGCCATTGACAGTGGAGCTACACACAAACAGCAATCCCAGTCCTGACCAGTAAGTAACGCACCAAGACCAGTTAAACCACTTGCACTAGCATGACGTTGTACTGTGCTTACCGTGTTAGCACTGTTAGCCGTGTTGTCGTCTGTGTACCGTGTTACAGTCAGCACGTTGACATGTTAGCAAACGTGGATTTATTGTGTTAGTTCGACGAAATCTGGACTTTTAAAATACATACTTGTAACTACGTCGGTCCGACTGAAATCCTACCACATGGAATTGTCGAAGCGGGACTAACACACCTAGATAACGCCGCTGGGGGGTCGACTTACTCTGGAATGTGTACGCTGCAACCGGCCCCGAACTGGCCTAGGCGTTCTGCGCACGAGCCATAGTTCCCGCGGTGGTCTTTCACCCGGAAGTGGAACAGCGTAGCGTCAACCGTCTCAAAAGTAACGCGTATGAAATGTGCGGCGCGCGATATTATGAACCCTACATAGGCCTCGCCAAGACCCGCCCTACTCTGTCTGTGATTGGCTAACCCTATCCCTAACCCCACCCTAACCCTAACCTTAACCAACCTAACCAACGGAGGCAACGAGTACTAGCCAATCAGAGGCATCGGGTCTTGGCGTGGCCATAGTAGGATTCTGGGTCTTGGCGAGGCCTATGTAGGGTTCATAATATCGCGTGCGGCGCTGTAAGGTCGTCCATGTTTTCAGGGCTCCACATGGCGTAACCCGCCTGCCGCCTGCCAACTTGTTTGGTATGTGACGCAATAAGTCAACCGGAAGAAGGTCCAATAGCAACCAGGTGAAAGGGGGCATATCGCCACCTACCGTACCGGGGTGGGACATACTTCCGTCAATAAACTGCTTCTCCCCCAGTTCTTGTACTAGGGGAGACGACAGTAGTCCTAATGGAGCTGTAACCGTAGCTCAACTTAACGGAGCATGTAAACGCAGTGACTATTCGTTTCCTTTAGCAGACACTTTCATCCAAAGCCACGTACGTCTGAGACTTCATACAACACAAGCAAGGATCTCGTCACGACACAACGCAGGCAAGGGCCAAAAAACTAGGTTCAAGTTCGATAGGACATAAGCGTCAACAGGCAGTGCACAAAGGCAACGCATAGGGTGCATAGAATAGTTTTTTGTTTTGTTATTATTATTATTATTTTTACCAACACCATCAGGTGTGGAGGTGTTGGAGAAAGAGTTGGGCCTTTAGCTTCATCTTACAGAGCAAGAGGGACTCAGCGGATCGAATGGAGTTTGGTAAGTCGTTCCACCACCGGGGAACTACAGAAGAGAAGAGTCTGCCTAGTGACTTAGAGCCCCGTCGTGGTGGACGTACCAGGCGCCGTTCATTGGCAGAGCGTAGTGAGCGGTACTGAGTGTAGACCTGAATGAGGGAGCTCAGGTAGGCGGGAGACGTTTTAGTTAATATTTTGTAAGTGGGCATCAAGGTTTTGAATTTGAGCAGCAACTGGGAGCCAGTGGAGGGATAAAAACAGTGACATGTGCTGTTTTGGATTGGTTGAAGACCAGACGCACCCCCACATTCTGGATCATTTGCAGAGGTTTGAAAGTGCATGCAGGGAGACCTGCCAGTAAGGAGTTGCAGTAGTCAAGGTGTGATATAACAAGAGCCTGTACCAGGAGTTGTGCTGCATGCTCAGACAGGTAGGGTCTAATTTTCCTGATGTTGTACAGGGCAAATCATCACAACTGAGCAATCGAGGCCATGTGAACCTTGAAGGTTAGTTGGTCATCAATCATGACACCCAGGTTTCGGGCAGACTTTGTGGGCCTGAGTTGGGTTGAGCTGAGCTGGATATTGATCTGTTGTTATAAGGATGGGCTGGCTGGGATGAAAAGGAGCTCAGTGTTAGGTTAAGCTGAAGGTGGCATTATTTCATGCATGCAGACATATCAGCAAGGCATGACGATATCCATGCTGAGACTGTGAAGTCATCAGGTGGGAATGATAGGAAGAGCTGGGTATCGTCAGCATAGCAATGGTATAAGAAACCATGGAAGTGGATGATTGCACCAAGTGAGGAGGTGTATATTGAGGAGAAGGGGACCAAGAACTGACCCTTGAGGTACCCCTGTGGATTAGCCGTGCGATATGGACACTTCTCTCCAAGACACTCTAAAAGATCTCCCTGAGAGGTAGGACATGAACCAGCAGAGGGCAGATCCTGAGATACCAAGCTCAGTGAGTGTGGAGAGGAGGGTTTGGTGGTTAACCGTTTGAAAGGCAGCTGACAGATCTAGCAGCAATAAAGCTGAGGACTGACCAGCAGCTCTAGCCAAACGCAGTGATTCTATTACCAACAGGAGTGCAGTCTCAGTGGAGTGACCCTGCTTAAAGCCAGACTGATTTGGATCATACAGATTGTTCTCAGAAGGAATTCAGAGACATGGTTAAAGACCGTGCGCTCAAGTATTTTTGATAGAAAGGGCAGGAGTGAAACCGGTCTGTCGTTTTCAACTTGGGCTGGGTTGAGTGTAGGTTTTTTTGAGCATCGGGGTGACCTGAGCTTGCTTAAATGCAGTGGGGAACACACCCGTTGTAAGCGAGGAGTTGATGATGTGTGTGACTGCGGGGTTAAGTGCAGGGGAAATGGTCTGTAGGATGTTGGATGGTATCGGGTCCAGCGGAGAGGTAGTGGGATGAGAGTCCAGCAGAAGCTTGGAGACTTCCTCCTCGGTCAAGGGGGAGAATGAGGTGAGTGAGACACTGTTAGCTGGCAGCAGCAGACAGAGTTGGTCAGGCTCAGAGAACTGGTTACTGATGGCAGAGGCCTTATCAGTAAAGTATGAGGCGAACATGTCAGGAGTGAGCAGAGTGGAGGTCGGAGGAGGAGGCGGATTGAGGAGTGAGTTAAAAGCAAAAAACATGTTTCAAGCATCAGTGGTGCCACAGATGTTGTTCTGATAATAAGTGGTCTTAGCTGTTTTTAAGCTGGAAGAGAATGAATGACACTAGGAGACGCTGATAGTCACTGAGGTCAGTGGACTTCCTGGTTTTATGCCATTTTCTCTCTGCCACTCTTGAGCCCTGCCCTTTGCTGTCTGATGACCTCAGTGAGCCATGGACTGGGGGGCTGTGGCAAGCAGGTTTGGATGCTAGAGGACAGAGATTGTTAAGAGAGGAGGCTAGTGAGGAACATAGTGTGTCTGTAGCCTTGTTGTCAGGGAGTGAGTATCATGTCTATCAGTATGCACTGTGGTACTATGTTAGTATTGTTAGAGGTACTGTTGTCTGTGTACCATGTGTATCAGTATGTACCGTGGTACTATGTTAGTACTGTTAGAGGTACTGTTGTCTGTGTACCACGTGTATCAGTATGTACTGTGGTACTATGTTAGTACTGTTAGAGGTACTGTTGTCTGTGTGTACCATGTGTATCAGTACTGACGTGCTGAGGAAACAGCAGAATGTTTTCCCTCTAGAAATTCACACAGAAAAGAGATTGAGAGCTGTCCATTGTTTCCCAGTAAAACAAATGAGGGATGAGTCACACATTTCCTTAACATTCTTTTTTTGAGATTTGGTTTAAACTGACAGGTATTGCACAATGAGAAACATCTGCCATGTCTGAACGAAGCTAGACCTTTAATGGACTAACTACTGTTGGCTAATACACTATTTGCCACACTACCAGCCACACTACTAGCCACATTGCTAGCTATAGTGGTACCACACCAGAGAGTAGTACATGGTGGAGTAGAGGACAATCTGGGATCATGAACAGTTCAAGCTGGATGTAAGGATGAAAGGTAGAATAAAACAAATTCAACCGATAACGTTTATTTAAAAGGGTGATATTGAAAATGCCAGGAAGAACAGTCTCAAGCTGCAGATTTTGTTTTTGAGGGATATACTATAAAACCCTGGTTTTGATTTTTAATCACATTTATACACCCTGGGTGGAAAAATCCCGTTTCACTGGAACGGGTTTTACACAGCTCAGCACACTGCCATAACATGCCCCAGGAGTGTTTCCTCTGCTCGTGCATGTACGTATCATATGTTCCTCTGACCTCCGGTGGGTTTGACTGGTACAGCGAGACCCCTGCATGGCATCCACACAGCTGCGAAAGTTCACGCTGTGAGAGCTGATGGGTTTTTAAGGCAAATAAGGATTAAACAACATGTCTGATGGGATGACACAATGGAAACAATATATTCTGTTCTTTGCCAACTTGGAAGCTTTACACAGAAACTAGCAGCTCAATACTGACCTCTTCTGGTCAATGTGAGGAACGAACCAGAAAGTGGATTCTCCCGATCTAATCATGTGTTCCTTTTTATGACAGCTGTAATAGTACATCTATTTTACAAGCTCTTGTCTTCCAAAGCTAAGCTCATCCATGGATTAATGTGTGAAAATTGGTTTAAGACGAGCAGTTCAAGCAATGGATGGATGCCTGAAAAACTGGAAATATAGTCCCCAGAGGCCCCTGCTGCCGATAGACCCGGTCCTGGCTCTTTCCTGTCCTGGTCCCACAGTGGTGGAATGACCTCCCCACTGATGTCAGGACAGCGGAGTCGCTGCCCATCTTTCAGCGCAGGTTGAAAACTCACCTCTTCAAGAACTACTACCCTGTTACTTGCTCTTAGTACTTATTGTATTCACTCATTTAAACAAAAAATCTCTTTCTTGCGCTTTTACTGTAGCACTGGCTTTACTCTTAATTGCTTGTTAAGGGAGAAGATGCACGTATGACCTCTGATGACTAGTAGTTCTCCTGTCCTGATCTCCTACGTTAAATGATGCTCTCATTGTAAGTCACTTTGGATAAAAGCGTCGGCTAAATGACTGTAATGTCATGTCATGTCATGTCATGTCATGTAATGTAATAGTCCAGTTCAGTCATCATACCTGAGACACAACTAACAATTTTCATTCATGCAACATAAACAAAGATGGATGTTTTGCCAAATTGATATCTGAAGATATGCATGAAAATATGGAATATACCGGAAAGTCCGTGACATCCGGAAAGTATTCACAGCCCTTCACTTTCCCCACATTTTGTTATGTTACAGCCTTATTCCAAAATGGATTAAATCCCTTTTTTTCCTCATCAATCTACACACAATACCCCATAATGACAAAGCGAAAAAAGGTTTGTAGAAATTTTTGCAAATTTATTAAGAATAAAAAACTGAAATATTGCATGTACATAAGTATTCACAGCCTTTACTCAGTACTTGGTTGAGGCACCCTTGGCAGCGATTACAGCCTCAAGTCTTCTTGGGTATGAAGCTACAAGCTTGGCACACCTATATTTGGGGTATTTCTCCCATTCTTCTCTGCAGATCCTCTCCAGCTCTGTAAGGTTAGATGGGGAGCATCGCTGCACAGCTATTTTCAGGTCTTTCCAGAGATGTTCAATGGGGTTCAAGTCTGGTCTCTGGCTGGGCCACTCAAGGACATTCACAGACTTGTCCCGAAGCCACTCCTTCGTTGTCTTGGCTGTGTGCTTAGGGTCGTTGTCATGTTGAAAGGTAAACCTTCGCCCCAGTCTGAGGTCCTGAGCACTCTGGAGCAGGTTTTCATCAAGGATCTCTCTGTACTTTGCTCCATTCATCTTTCCCTCGATCCTGACTAGTCTCCCAGTTCCTGCCGCTGAAGAACATCCCCACAGCATGATGCTGCCACCACCATGCTTCACTGTAGGGATGGTATTAGCAAGGTGATGAGAGGTGCCTGGTTTCCTCCAGACGTGACGTTTGGCATTCAGGCCAAAGAGTTCAATCTTGGTTTCATCAGACCAGAGAATCTTGTTTCTCATGGTCTGAGAGTCCTTTAGGTGCTTTCTGGCAAACTCCAAGCGGGCTGTCATGTGCCTTTTACTGAGCAGAGGCTTCCGTCTGGCCACTCAACCATAAAGGCCTGATTGGTGGAGTGCTGCAGAGATGGTTGTCCTTCTGGAAGGTTCTCCCATCTCCACAGAGGAACGCTGGAGCTCTGTCAGAGTGACCATCAGGTTCTTGGTCACCTCCCTGACCAAGGCCCTTCTCCCCCGATTGCTCAGTTTGGCTGGGCGGCCAGCTCTAGGAAGAGTCCTGGTGGATCCAGACTTCTTCCATTTACGAATGATGGAGACCACTGTGCTCTTCGGAACCTTCAAAGCTGTAGAAATGTTTTTGTACCCTTCCCCAGATCTGTGCCTCGATACAATCCTGTCTTGGAGGTCCACAGACAATTCCTTTGACTTCATGGCTTGGTTTCTGCTCTGACATGCACTGTCAACAGTGGGACCTTATATAGACAGGTGTGTGCCTTTCCAAATCATGTCCGATCCATTGAATTTACTACAGGTGGACTCCAATCAAGATGTAGAAACATCTCAAGGATGATCAGTGGAAACAGGATGAACCTGAGCTCAATTTTGAGTGTCACAGCAAAGGGTGTGAATACTTACGTACATGCAATATTTC
Source organism: Lampris megalopsis (assembly GCA_022114975.2). Classification (NCBI taxonomy): domain Eukaryota; kingdom Metazoa; phylum Chordata; class Actinopteri; order Lampriformes; family Lampridae; genus Lampris; species Lampris megalopsis. The sequence goes on from JAJHIY020002111.1 coordinate 1,911,803, forward strand.
AGTTTTTTATTTTTAATATATTTGCAAAAATTTCTAAAAAACCTTTTTCACTTTGTCATTATGGGGTATTGTATGTAGATTGATGAGAAAAAAGTGAATTTAATCCATTTTGGAATAAGGCTGTAACATAACAACATGTGGGGAAAGTGAAGGGGTGTGAATACTTTCCGGATGCACTGTAAGATGAGATAATCAAATCTGATATTTTTCCAGAGATAGATAGCATAGATGCTGACATCTGTCTCTCTCTCCTGGTCTCTCTCTCTTTCTTTCTGTCTGTCTCTCTCTCCCTCTGTCCTGGTCTGTCTCTCCCTCTCTCCTGGTCTCTCTCCCTCTCTTTCTTTCTTTCTGTCTGTCTCTCTCTCCCTCTGTCCTGGTCTGTCTCTCTCTCTCTCCTGGTCTCGCTCCCTCTCTGGTCTCTCTCCCTCTCTTTCTTTCTTTCTGTCTGTCTCTCTATCCCTTTCTCTCTCTCTCTCTCTCCCTCTGTCCTGGTCTGTCTCTCTCTCTCCTGGTCTCTCTCCCTCTCTCTCGCCCTCTCTCTCTCTCTGTCCTGGTCTGTCTTTCTCTCCTGGTCTCTCTCTGTCCTGGTCTCTCTCTCTCCTGGTCGGTCCTTCTCTCAGCAGGACAGAGACGGATGCAGACAGACAGGAGGGAAACCCCAGGCTCTCCTTGCGGCAAATCTTCTCTGTTGTGGGTCGAGGTGGAGCGGGGAAGGTTCTGGGCCGGGTTCGGTCCAACAGTCTGGACCAGCTGACTGGTCCGGCCTGCAGGGCTCCTGGTCCGAGCCCCAGAAAATCCTCCAGCCCTGGCCAGCTGAGAAAAACCCCCTCGCTCCAGATGCTCAACATGGTGAGCCAACGTCACAGCTACATTTAAATGCAGTTACAAGCCGGTCGCTTTGTTTTGGGCAAGGCAGCTGTTAAAGAACAGGTCCGTCTGTTTCAAACCGGTCCGTCTGTTTCAAACTGGTCCGTCTGTTTCAAACAGGTCCGTCTGTTTCAAACCTGTCCGTCTGTTTCAGACCTGTCTGGCTGTCTGTTTCAGACCTGTCTGGCTGTTTCAAACCTGTCCGTCTGTTTTAAACCTGTCCATCTATTTCAAACCTGTCTGGCTGTCTGTTTCAGACCTGTCTGGCTGTTATTAAGTCTGTTATTAAGCCCCATGAGATTTTTGGTTTCTGGCATTTTTTCTCCTGGCTTTTATTCAGAATCAGAATCAGAATCGGAATCAGAATACGTTATTCATCCCCGAGGGGAAATTGGGTTCTATTACAGACACTCATGCTCTAGTTATTAAAAACTAACAAGATACAAGATAACAAGAAAATAGAGACGAATACTAACAAGAAAAACAGAAACAAATAGAAATAGAAGATAAATAAGAAACAGAAATAAGAACAAAATATATCAACAAGCATGGTGCCCATAACACTCTTATCTACACTGCACTACTGCAGCACACAACAAGCCGCACAAACAACCCCAACAGGGTAAAACAAGTGGAAGGGCCAGTCGAGTGACCATTAACTGCGACTGTCTGACCCTCTAAGGGAGGAGTTGTAAAGTTTGATGGCCACAGGCAGGAAGAAATCCACCGCTGCCGGGACGCGAACCCGAGTCGTCCATGGTGCAGGAGACCCGGGTTCGCATCCCGGCCGTGGTGCATTCCGGGCTGCCCCCTGAATTCACTACATTGGTGTCAGTAGTTGCACGGTGAGATGTGAGGCCATCGGAAGCACGGGTCGACTGTTGTTAGGTCTTTAATGTAACCTTCTGTAATATAGTGAGTGTGAAGATTAAGGTTCTGTCCAGTGAAGATCAGTAGTTGACCATATAGCTTGTTTGCAGTCACGTGATTCTGATGACGCGTGAGATTCAGATGGAGGGCAGGACGTGAAAAGCAGAATGGACGAGATGCAGCTAGTTTAGCCTGAACTGTGCTAGTTTAGTAGACGATACTATGAGAGAAAGGTATAAACAGAAAGTAAGACATGTTGGACATGATCTTATGTTATGAAGAGTGATGTTTTTGACGAAGTGGTCGCTGCACACACACGCGTTATCCGACTCCGCTCCTCCCGACCGCAGACGACAGTTCCAAGCCATTTTTTCCGGCGTTTTCGGTCAGTTTCTTGCATTTTCCCCCCTCATGAACAACAACTTTTGGTACTCAATAAAAACTCCTTGTGGTTTCCCAGTTAGTGACGCCAAACATAGGTATTCGAACGTTTCTGATAGTGCTTCCTGTGTAGAAAACCACTTCTTGCCCTCCATCTGTAGTTCGTGACGTCATATGCAAACAACCTATTAGGAGACTGGTTGCTTAGAAACCAATGGGAGAATAATGCAGTCTGCTCAAGAGAAGTGAGGAAACAAGCAGGTTGTACGGCCTGTTATGGAGTAATGTTCAGTGTTAATAAACGAAACTCCTAAGAAATGAACTTCCAGTTTCTATGTGGAGTTACTACACAAATAGCGACGAGGACAAAAGAAACCGACAGCTGGCTTGACAACAGTTGGTTGTATTGAAACTAGTTTGGAGCTGGTAAGGAACGGGGCTGCAGTGGCTAGCCAAAAGTTACTAAAGCTAACGTCTGAGCTAACAGATGATGGCGGCTCCATTTAATAGCCAAACCCAGTCGAAGGAAGAATACTGTGATGTGCTAAATCACTTTTTTGAAGCTAATGCAACTGATGATGGGGATAGGTAGAAGGCTATCTTAGTACAGTTGGAAGTCAAACATATAGCCTGGGGGGGGGGCCAGTAGCTGACCTGGTGGCGCACCTACCACTTATCAAGGCTGAGTCCTTCCCCTTTTTTGTTTTGTTTTTTCTTTTTCTGTCATTTCCCTGTATTGTTTTGATGTGTATCTTCTGTAGCTGCTCTGTTTTAAAAATTCTGAATAAAAAGAGAGAATGATGCAGTCTGTTCCAGAGAAGTGAGGAAACAGGAAACAAGCAGGTTTTATGCCCTGTTAAGGAGTAATGTTCAGTGTTGACAAATGAAACTCCTGAGAAACAAACTTCCACTTTCTATTTGAAATTAATACACGTTCAGTCCTATTTGTGTTATGTGCAATTACACCACTTATCCTGCTCTCAGGGTGGCGGGGATGCCGGAGCCTATCCCAGCAGTCATTGGGCGGCAGGCGGGGGGACACCCTGGACAGGCCGCCGGGCCATCACAGGGCAACTAAAG
>JAJHIY020002111.1:1920000-1972500 GCA_022114975.2 Lampris megalopsis
TCTCCCATGCAAAGCCAAAGCCAGATATCAACACCACCCAGAAACACCGCCCGCTGGCTTCTCTGGCCCGAGGTCCTCTGAGATGGACTGACGCAAAGTGGACAAGTGTGCTGTGGTCTGACGAGTCCACATTTCACATTGTTTTTGGAAATCATGGACGTGGTGTCCTCCGGGCTAAAGAGGAAAAGGATCATCCAGATTGTTATCAGCGCAGAGTCCAAAAGCCAGCATCTGTGATGGTATGGGGGTGTGTTAGTGCCCATGGCATCATGGGTAACTTGCACATCTGGGAAGGCACCATTAATGCTGAAAGGTACATACAGGTTTGGAGCAACATATGCTGCCATCCAAGTGACGTCTTTTTCAGGGACGTCCCTGCTTATTTCAGCAAGACAATGCCAAGCCACATTCTGCAGGTGTTCCAACAGCGGGGCTTCGTAGTAAAAGAGTGCGGGTACTGGACTGGCCTGCCTGCAGTCCAGACCTGTCTCCCATTGAACATGTGTAGCGCATTATGAAGCGCAAAATACAACAACGGAGACCCCGGACTGTTGAGCAACTGAAGTCGTACATCAGCAAGAATGGGAAAGAATTCCACCTACAAAGCTTCAACAAGTAGTGTCCTCAGTTCCCAAACGCTTATTGAGTGTTGTTGAAAGGAAAGGTGGTGTAACACAGTGGTGAACATGCCCCTGTCCCAGCTTCTTTGGAACGTGTTGCAGGTATCAAATTCAAAATGAGGGAATATTTGCAAAAAAACAATAAAGTTTATCAGTGTGAACATTAAATATATTGTCTTTGTAGTGTATTCAACTGAATATAGGTGGAAAAGGATTTGCGCATCATTGTATTCTGTTTTTATTCACGTATTACACAATGTCCCAACTTCATTGGAATTGGGGTTTGTATTATTTTGCGGTATTTTATATATTTTATTATATTTTATATATTTTATTATATTATATATTTTTTATTATTTATTATATTTGATATATTTTATATTTGATATATTTTATTATATCATTTATTATATTTATATATTTATTATATTATGTATTATCATTTATTATATTTTATATATTTTATTATATTATTCATTATATTTATATATTTTATTATATTATATTTTATATTTATGATTATTTATTATATTTTATTATTATTTGATATATTTTATTATATCATTTATATATTTTATTATATTATTTATTATATTTTATTATATTTAATATATTTTATTATCATTTATTATATTTGATAATTATTTAATATATTTGATATATTGTATTATATAATTTATTATATTTTATTATATTATTAATTATATTTTATTATTTATTATATCTGATATATTTTATTATATTATTTATTATATTTTATATTATTTTGCGGTAATTTTGGCGATATAGTTATATTATTGACACCAGTAACTAAACAGCTTGGCAAAGAAATATTTCTTCAATCTACTGAGTGACCTAAATCCACGTAACCTAATTAACAGCTTGCTAGCTATGCTGCTAATGCTAGCTACCGCACACGCACCAACATGCACGCGTGGCCGGACTTGATTCCAAAGCAAAAAAAAGAGAAGGTCCGGTTGCAACACACGGGGGGGGGGGGGGGCTGACTTCATCCTCAGCTCAGGATGGCATTACTCCACTATCTCTTAAATGCTGCTATATTAATATTCAAAATCTCGTATATAGCACCTTAAAGTACCAGGAGGGTTGCCGTGACTTGTACATCGAGGAAACTAAACAGACGCTGGCCAAGAGGATGGCACAACACAGGAGAGCTAACACGTCAGACCAGGACTCCACAGTCTACACCATCTACAGACCAGGACTCTACAGTCTACACCATCTACAGACCAGGACTCCACAGTCTACACCATTTACAGGCCAGGACTCCACAGTCTACACCATCTACAGACCAGGACTCCACAGTCCACACCATGTACAGGCCAGGACTCCAGAGTCTACACCATGTACAGATCAGGACTCCATAGTCTACACCATCTACAGGCCAGGACTCCACAGTCTACACCATGTACAGGCCAGGACTCCACAGTCTACACCATTTACAGACCAGGAATCCACAGTCTACACCATCTACAGGCCAGTGGCCACTCTTTCAAGGATGAGGATGTGACCATCCTTGATAGGGAGGAACACTGGTTTGAACGGGGAGTCAAAGAGGCCATCTATGTGAAGAGGGAACAACCATCCCTGAACCGGCAGGGGGCGGGGGGGGGCCTAAGAGTACATCTGTCACCACCTTACAATGCTGTGACTGCAACCATTACCCAATCCTCTTTGAATAGTACACATGACCACTGTAACTCTAGTTAATGGTCACACCCATATCTGCATATGAAACTGGTGGTTGGTTTGGGTCGTTATGCCACTGTATTGTTTATAAGGGTGGGGACACCTGCAGTCAGGTGAGACACTGTATTGTCTATAAGGGTGGGGACACCTGCAGTCAGGTGAGACACTGTATTGTCTATAAGGGTGGGGACACCTGCAGTCAGGTGAGACACTGTATTGTCTATAAGGGTGGGGACACCTGCAGTCAGGTGAGACACTGTATTGTTTATAAGGGTGGGGACACCTGCAGTCAGGTGAGAGACTGTATTGTTTATAAGGGTGGGGACACCTGCAGTCAGGTGAGACTGACGAGGTCACTTAGATGATGATGAAAGGTTTCTCCCACTACATGGGTCCGGATGAACTGGTTCAGCTCCACTGAGAGGGCAGTCCTGGTTCTGCCAGTCAGTGATCATGTTCAGGGTAAAGTCGTGTTCCTCGGAGGGACAACCTGGCCATGTCTCTGTGTGAACAAGTGTCCTGTTAGCTTTTCCAGTGCATAGTTACATTCATGTGTGTATTTGTGGGTGGACGGGTTGTCGGGGTGCGAGTAGTCGTACCGTCTCAGTCAAACGGTCCGTTGTGTTGGTGTGTGTGTCCAGGTGTCTACGTGGAGGAGATGATTGACAGCAGCACAGAGAAGCTGTACGCCGGGCTGCTCGCTGTAGGAGACGAGATCCTGGAGGTGAATGGGGAGAAGGTGGTTGGTCTCAGTCTAGACCTGGTGACCCATCGTCTGACCGACAACAACTCTGCAAACATCCGTGTACTCCGACACAGGAAGCTCCCCCAGCGCTGACCCACAACCACAACCCAGAACTACTACATCCACACCTAAACAAATCGAAACAAGTTTCATACTGACCCGGGTCTGACATGTCAAGAAGGCTCGTGTATCACAATGCAGAACAAACTGTGACCCCTGCTGACCTTCAGGCGTCTCACCGGCTCAGCTGAACTTGGTGCTACGACAGATTCAGTCAAGAAACCCGTCAACTTTATTTATTCATCATCTGCAGTAAAGCAGTCGTGTCCTGCTGTGGACTCTGTTACACTGGCTGCAGGAGCAACCCAATCCCTGACCACCCCTAACCAACCCGAACCCTCTTTGACTCAGACCCTGCTAGCCCTTACACCCCATCAGAACTTATCCATTTCTGTTGTATTTCAGGAACCAGCAGGTTTGGGAAATACGACACAGGAAGTGACGTTGTCATTTGTTGTGTTGTGCACAGCAAACGACAGTGGCTCTTAATGCGGTTTGTGGTTGGAGCTGCAGCGTAGCGCTGACGGTGTGACGACGCCTGACCGGGTCAGTCATGATTAACAGCGCTGTTGGTTCCGCCTCAGAGTTCTCTGATTTTAGTATTACCTACTGAGTAGGGTGAAATCAGCATCCGGGATCTACCTCCAGAACCCGGTGTGCCAAAGGAAACCAAATCAGAACTCGAAACTTTACAAGCCCATTAAGTTCTGGCTTGTTAAGTTCTAACGAGCTGTAACTAACCCAAACCCTAAAGCCACCTGGATCCATCTGCTGTACAGTCTGTAGACCAGGGGACAGGGGTCGGCAACCTGTGACACGTGTGCCCACGGTGGCACACGAGGCCATTAACACTGGCCGGCACATGGAGCCAGCCAATAAAACGTGTTTTTAATTAGCTTTTTGATAAAAACCTGTTGATATAAAATGCAGCCTAATGGTGAACGGAACCACCAAGTCCATTCAAAACAATACTGAACTAATGACTCTCAAAATACACCGCTCTTTTTGACAGAAAGAGGGCGCACTCAAGTGACGTGTCTATCAAGACCCTCCCCCTCTGATCTTTTTTTTTTTTGGTTGAAAAAGTTTCCCCCTTTTCACCCCAATTGCACTTAGCCAATTACCCCACCCTTCCGAGCCGTCCCATCCCGGTCTCTGCTCCGCCCCGGTCTCTGCAGACTACCACATGTCTCTGAAGCGTTATTATTTTTCCCACCTGGATTCCGGGAAGACATGCCCCTACTCTATCTCTGATTGGCTAACCCCACCCTAACCCTAACCTTAACCAACGGAGGCAATGAGTACTAGCCAATCAGAGGCAGAGTTCCCGGAATGCGGGTGCGGAAAAAAACAAGCATCTCTGATACATGTGGAGTCACCAGCCGCTTCTTTTCACCTGATGGTGAGGAGTTTCACCAGGGGGGCGTAGCGCGTGGGAGGATCACACTATTCCCCCCAGTTCCCCCTCCCCCTTAACAGGTGCCCTGACCGACCAGAGGAGGCGCTAGTGCAGCGACCAGGACAAATACCCACATCCGGCTTCCCACCCGCAGACACGGCCGATTGTGTCTGTAGGTGCGCCCAACCAAGCTGGAGCTAACCCGGGGACTCGAACCAGCGATCTCCGTTGGGTAGGCAACAGAATAGACCACCACGGCACAGCGTAGCATAGCTAGCTAGCATTCTGTTTTGCTTCCTGTCAAGAACAAGTGAAGACGGCAGAGGCAGTCCTGTGTAATATTCACCTGTGTCAGCCATGTTGGACAGCAAGTTACAAAGGAAACAAAACGAGCTACACGGGGCGGCTCCGCTGTCACGCGGGACGGCGCTTTGCTTCACACCGGAAGCCCTTCTCCCATGGAGCACACGAGGCTTTCTTAGCGCTTAGCAGCTAGCGCTTAGCGCTTAGCAGCTAGGGCTTAGCAGCTAGCGCTTAGCGCTTAGCAGCTAGCGCTTAGCAGCTCATAGTTGATGGGTTACCAAACCAAGACACGGTCGTCACCAGGATCAAAGAAATGCCCGTTTCTGAGCGTCCGGGTGGCATGGCGGTCTATTCCTTTGTCTAACAACATGGGGCTCGCCGGTTCGAATCCCCGTGTTACCTCCGGCTTGGTCGGGCGTCCCTACAGACGCAATCCGCCGTGTCTGCGGGTGGGAAGCCGGATGTGGGTATGTGTCCTGGTCGCTGCACTAGCGCCTCCTCTGGTCGGTCGGGGCGGCTGTTTGGGGGGAATAGCGTGATCCTCCCACGCGCTACGTCCCCCTGGTGAAACTCCTCCCTGTCAGGTCAGAAGAAGCGGCTGGTGACTCCACATGTATGGGAGGAGACATGTGGTAGTCTGCAGCCCTCCCCGGAACAGCAGAGGGGGTGCAGCAGAGACCGGGACGGCTCGGAAGAGTGGGGTGATTGGCCGGATACAGTTGGGGAGAGAAAAGGGGGAGTGGGAGTGGGAGTGGGGGTGGGGGGATGCCGGGTTCTATGAGGGCTGTAGAGGGCAGCATTACACACATGCTGAAACCACAAGACACCTTCACACTCCTGCACTGACGCATGCGTCGGTGTTGAGCGCAGCTCCCGACGGGGTCGTGTCTGTAAGGACGGTCTCCGTGTAACAGCGGTTACCACACACACACACACACACACACACACACACACACACACACACACACGCACACACACACACGCACGCACTGCTGCAAGCGAGGCTCGGTCTGCGTCTGCAAGACCGGATTCCTTTTCTTTTGTGCCCCAGTAACTCCCATGTGTGTGCACAAATAAAAGTGTGTGTGTGTGTGTGTGTGTCTGTGAGTGTGTGTGTGTGTCTGTGAGTGTGTGTGTGTGTGTACTCTAGACGGGGAGACGAGCAGCAGCAGCAGTAATAAATAGATAAGTGCTCATTAAGGAAATGAACTGCGTCTGTGATTTTATTTTAAACTGTGGCGCGCGCGGGACCAATAGCGACGCGTGGCCATGAACACGAGCGGGGCGGACATTGGCTCCAGCGCCTGAATCGCTAGCCACGCCCACCTTGATATCGTTGTTTTAATTAGTGTGTTAAATCCGTCCATTAAGTTGAATCCTTACTATATCAGAGAACAGAGAGAGAGTACTCACCTGTCAACACACCGGCCCACATAGCGCCGCCAGATGACAAAGCCACCAGGGGGCGACACCGCTGTCCGCCCAGCTGGAGGGGGCGACCCGCCAGGGAGTCTTCTGTAGGTTACAGTGGTCGCCTCCTCCCGGAACCTTATTCCCGCGCTCCGAAGAGACTTATGAGGATCTGCACCTTCCCGGACACGTCCGGACCCCCGGACCCCCCCCCCGCCGCCGCCGCCGCCGCCGCCGCTGTAACCGAGCATGTTTCCGCCCGCCGCGGGATTCGATCCGGCGCTGCGCTGCACCACGAGGCGACATCGCTAACCGCTCCAGCGAGTCTTGTTGTCGGTTAGAGCAGGCTGCGCTTTAACCCGAGCGGAAGCGAGGAAAACACCACGATGAAGTGGGGCAGTGCGCAAGCAGAAGTCGGTCCACGGCTCATGGTTGTGAGGCGGACATGGCCGCGGCGCGGCGTGACGTCTAGCGCGCTGTGGAGCAGCTCCTTCCGGATGCTTCTGGACGTGCCTTTGAAACCCGCTTCTGCACTGCAGCATCCAACGACCAACTAAAACCAGCAGGCCACGCAAGACGCGAGGGTGGTCGGTCGGATGACTCGGCCCCGCCGTGTCCTCTGGACTAGTTCAAATGCTCCACAGACTCTATGCGGTCTATAAGCTTTGACAGAACGTGCCGGTTTCTGTCCACGTCCTTCCTCTGGTTCCGCACACTCACGCGCAGCTCTCGTGCAGCGGTGCTGCGGTGCTAGCGTGACCGAGCAGGCGAGTCTCATAGCACACGTGCTCTGCTTGACTCGTGTGTCTCAGCCCGCTGTGTTAGTCCAGATGTCCCCTGTCCGGACCCTGTGTTAGTCCAGATGTCCCCTGTCCGGACCCTGCCACGGACGAGCGGAACGACACGCACGGCCGGGGACCAGAAGCCCGAACTCCCTGCTGAGCCAGCACATAGCCATGTTTACTTCCACACCAGGTCCACGAAAATGGCCTCTTGTAGGTCCTCCGGCTGCCCTGCGTCCTGAGTGACGTTAACGTCTGGTCCGTCAGGGCCAAGCTGCTTCCTTACTCGCTTGTCGTGCAACTGCGCTCGTTCAAACCGGTTTTAAAACAAACTCTGCGCTGTGTGTTACACACAGCAGCTGCAACACTGCCGCTCGCCGTTCCGCACGAGTCTCAACCAGAAAAGCCTCTGTTGGCGCTTATTGCAGTTCCCATCTTTGACCACATGGCGCTATAATAAATCTTCCAGCGAAAGCGGGGCGCTGAGGTCTCGTGCCCCAATACTGTGCAATGCACTACATTGAGATCGAATCACTGAAATGACGATTTTAACTTTCAAAGATCAAAAGTTGTTGACTAGTGTGATTCATTTGTAAATTATGACGTATTAACGCGCAAAAGGTTTATGGGGGAACTATGTTTTGGGGTGGATGGATTTATTATTTTTTAGTGGGGCGCTGCCCCACCTGCCCATATGAACGGGCCGCGCCTGCGCGGGACATCCACAAGGCTGCCGACCCCTGCAGTAGGGAAGCACATCGTGGGTCTGCAGTTGGTGGACAGCGGAAGGGCAGATCAGCTTCATGAGCTCGGACAACTAGTTTGTCTCTTTAAACCGCTTCAGCCCGGTGTCACCTGGAGATCTGGACGTGTGAATCACTGATTGAACGGCCACCATACTGTCACAGCAGCAGGCTGACGTCTCAAAAGCACTTCCTGAAAAAAGTGAACTCGAATCAGTCCGAACAGGTCGGAACACAAACAGCCAGACGTGTTGACCTTTGCCCTCCAAGAAGTCATGACAGTTAGAGGGAAGAAACGTTGAAGGAGCTCTGGGCCTGAACCGAAAATCAACACAGATCAGAGTCATCAGACAGTAAAGTCATTTCGTCCTTTTAAGCCCCTGAAAACGTATTTCCCTAAAGCTTCATGCAGCGCGGAAGTTTTGTCTCCCCCTCCTGGCAGTGAGAGTCATTACTTCCCTTTCAGCGCTCTCCAGTGAGGAAACACTACTCCAGTGGTTATCCGTGTCTATCATCGCCGTCAACAGCTTCTTTAATATGTATTTTATATATATTTAATTTTATTTTCACTTTTCAGTATTATATGCAAAACACACGCAAACAAGATCCTTCCTCTGAACGCCAAGCAAGCCAATCAGAGGCACGCCAATGCTTCCGTCACACGGAAGTTCCGCTCTAGCAAAGCAATCCTTGCTTTCCCCCCCCCCATTTCTCCCCAGTTGTACCCGGCCAATTACCCCACTCTTCCCGAGCCGTCCCGGTCGCTGCTCCACCCACTCTGCTGATCCCGGGGGGGCTGCAGACTACCACTTGCCTCCTCCCATACATGTGGAGTCGCCAGCCACTTCTTTTCACCTGAAAGTGAGGAGTTTCACCGGGGGACGTAGCGCGTCCGCCCAGTTCCCCCTCCCCCCTGAACAGCCGCCCCGATCGACGAGAGGAGGCGCTAGTGCAGTGACCAGGTCACATACCCACATCCGGCTTCCCACCCGCAGACACAGTCAATTGTGTCTGTAGGGACGCCCGACCAAGCCGGAGGTAACACGGGATTCGATCCGACGATCCCCGTGTTGGTAGGCAACGCAATAGAGCCTGCCCCACTTCCGCATCTTGTCAGACCGCTCTTGGTGTTTCCTCCTCGGAAGCAGCTCCGGTCAGGGCTGTGGTCCTTGGGCCCACCGGATGCAGCAGACCAAGCTCCCCCAGCCAGACACCTTCGACACATCTCCCCGCACTCCACACGACGACACTAAAAACGCAGTCAAGGCTAGGCGAGGCCGCTGACAGACCGTCCTCAGTGTTACTGGAACTGCCGGTCTGCATGGGCTAGCAGTTAGCTTAGCCTGCCCCGCTTCCACGTCCTGTCAGACCGTCCTCGGTGTTATCGGAACTGCCAGTCTGCATGGGCTAGCAGTTAGCTTAGCCTGCCCCGCTTCCACGTCCTGTCAGACCGTTCTCAGTGTTATCGGAACTGCCAGTCTGCATGGGCTAGCAGTTAGCTTAGCCTGCCCCACTTCCACGTCCTGTCAGACCGTCCTCGGTGATATCGGAACTGCCAGTCTGCATGGGCTAGCAGTTATCTTAGCCTGCCCCGCTTCCACGTCCTGTCAGACCGTTCTCGGTGTTATCGGAACTGCCAGTCTGCATGGGCTAGCAGTTAGCTTAGCCTGCCCCGCTTCCACGTCCTGTCAGACCGTCCTCGGTGTTATCGGAACTGCCAGTCTGCATGGGCTAGCAGTTAGCTTAGCCTGCCCCGCTTCCACGTCCTGTCAGACCGTTCTCAGTGTTATCGGAACTGCCAGTCTGCATGGGCTAGCAGTTAGCTTAGCCTGCCCCGCTTCCACGTCCTGTCAGACCGTCCTCGGTGATATCGGAACTGCCAGTCTGCATGGGCTAGCAGTTATCTTAGCCTGCCCCGCTTCCACGTCCTGTCAGACCGTTCTCGGTGTTATCGGAACTGCCAGTCTGCATGGGCTAGCAGTTATCTTAGCCTGCCCCGCTTCCACGTCCTGTCAGACCGTTCTCAGTGTTATCGGAACTGCCAGTCTGTATGGGCTAGCAGTTAGCTTAGCCTGCCCCGCTTCCACGTCCTGTCAGACCGTCCTCGGTGATATCGGAACTGCCAGTCTGCATGGGCTAGCAGTTAGCTTAGCCTGCCCCGCTTCCACGTCCTGTCAGACCGTCCTCGGCGTTATCGGAACTGCCAGTCTGCATGAGCTAGCAGTTAGCTTAGCCTGCCCCGCTTCCACGTCCTGTCAGACCGTCCTCGGCGTTATCGGAACTGCCAGTCTGCATGGGCTAGCAGTTAGCTTAGCCTGCCCCGTTTCCACATCTTGTCAGACCGTTCTCGGTGTTATCGGAACTGCCAGTCTGCATGGGCTAGCAGTTAGCTTAGCCTGCCCCGCTTCCACGTCCTGTCAGACCGTCCTCGGTGTTATCGGAACTGCCAGTCTGCATGGGCTAGCAGTTAGCTTAGCCTGCGCCGTTTCCACGTCCTGTCAGACCGTCCTCGGTGTTATCGGAACTGCCAGTCTGCATGGGCTAGCAGTTAGCTTAGCCTGCCCCACTTCCACGTCCTTTCAGACTGTCCTCGGTGTTATCGGAACTGCCAGTCTGCACGGGCTAGCAGTTAGCTTAGCCTGCCCCACTTCCACGTCCTGTCAGACCGTCCTCGGTGATATCGGAACTGCCAGTCTGCACGGGCTAGCAGTTAGCTTAGCCTGCCCCACTTCCACGTCCTGTCAGACCGTCCTCGGTGTTATCGGAACTGCCAGTCTGCACGGGCTAGCAGTTAGCTTAGCCTGCCCCACTTCCACGTCCTGTCAGACCGTCCTCGGTGATATCGGAACTGCCAGTCTGCACGGGCTAGCAGTTAGCTTAGCCTGCCCCACTTCCACGTCCTGTCAGACCGTCCTCGGTGTTATCGGAACTGCCAGTCTGCACGGGCTAGCAGTTAGCTTAGCCTGCCCCGCTTCCACGTCCTGTCAGACCGTCCTCGGTGTTATCGGAACTGCCAGTCTGCATGGGCTAGCAGTTAGCTTAGCCTGCCCCACTTCCACGTCCTGTCAGACCGTCCTCGGTGTTATCGGAACTGCCAGTCTGCACGGGCTAGCAGTTAGCTTAGCCTGCCCCACTTCCACGTCCTGTCAGACCGTCCTCGGTGTTATCGGAACTGCCAGTCTGCACGGGCTAGCAGTTAGCTTAGCCTGCCCCACTTCCACGTCCTTTCAGACTGTCCTCGGTGTTATCGGAACTGCCAGTCTGCACGGGCTAGCAGTTAGCTTAGCCTGCCCTGCTTCCACGTCCTGTCAGACCGTCCTCGGTGTTATCGGAACTGCCAGTCTGCACGGGCTAGCAGTGACTTGGAGTAATTTGGAGTCAGGGGTCATTGAATTCACGATTTAATAAATCAGTCAGAATTAGAGAGCTACATCTTTACCACACACCAACCACTTACGATACTTTTATCTAAGATATGCAAAGAAAGTAGGTGATAAGTATGTAAAAATCTGTAGAACACAAGAAACGCAACACAAAAAGGGTATTAGAATTACATACTGAAGGGGCGTCAAACATTTTTAAAACAAAAAGGTGTCATTTTTTCAGGAAAAGCAATACTTTGATTAGCATTAATACTTGTGGGTGTTATTTTTTAAGTATTTCTCGAGTAGATAAACTTACAAACCTTTAAGTCGCACATATTTTAACATCATAGACATTGTTAACAGTTTTAAGGGGCTTTAAACCTGAGACTGATCTCCCATCAAACGAAGGCCAACAGGACTTGCTGCTGACACACATGCAGATGCACTACAACACGTAGGCCATGTTCCTGTATCTGTCAAATACTGATGAGGAGTAAATCCACCTCCTGTGTCAGGATGAGATTCCTCCTCTCTCTCTGCTGGGAGGTCACCACAGCCACACTGTGGCATCCTCTTCTTCACCTCTATTAAACCACTCCATCATGTCTCCCTCCATCATCTATGTTTTCAGGTTCTCCGAAGTTCTCTGCTGGGATGCAGAAACGAAGGCTTCCTGTGCCACTGCGAGGTCTCTTTTAACCTCCCTTCATTCGTTCACGCGGTTCATAAAACTAGGACGGACTTCAAGTCTTCAACTCCCGACAGCAGGACTTGAGGATTCAAACACGAGTTAGAAAGACATTCAAAATAAGGAGCAAGTTGACGCTCGCTGCCATCCACCAGTACTCTGGGAATCAGTTCACCGGTTTCAGTCACTTCTGACAACATACGTATACACACATGGTCTTTATGTTTGTTTTTGTAGTCCAAATAAAAGAACATGTGAACTGTGGTCCCTTTTTTAAGCTCTCGCTTATTCTATGGATACAGTTAAAAACCTGACACGGCAAATGAAGGACAGCACTCTAACATGAAGGCTGTATGTTCTGTACACGTCTCAGCAGTACTGACGTAGTACCACAGTACACACTGATACACACAGACAACAGTACCTCTAACAGTACTGACATAGTACCACAGTACACACTGATACACACAGACAACAGTACCTCTAACAGTACTGACGTAGTACCACAGTACACACTGATACACACAGACAACAGTACCTCTAACAGTACTGACGTAGTACCACAGTACACACTGATACACACAGACAACAGTACCTCTAACAGTACTGACGTGGTACCACAGTACACACTGATACACACAGACAACAGTACCTCTAACAGTACTGACGTAGTACCACAGTACACACTGATACACACAGACAACAGTACCTCTAACAGTACTGACGTAGTACCACAGTACACACTGATACACATGGCACACAGACAACAGTACCTCTAACAGTACTGAGGTAGTACCACAGTACACACTGATACACACGGCACACAGACAACAGTACCTCTAACAGTACTGACGTAGTACCACAGTACACACTGATACACACAGACAACAGTACCTCTAACAGTACTGACGTAGTACCACAGTACACACTGATACACACAGACAACAGTACCTCTAACAGTACTGACGTAGTACCACAGTACACACTGATACACACGGCACACAGACAACAGTACCTCTAACAGTACTGACGTAGTACCACAGTACACACTGATACACACAGACAACAGTACCTCTAACAGTACTGACGTAGTACCACAGTAACACTGATACACACAGACAACAGTACCTCTAACAGTACTGACGTAGTACCACAGTACACACTGATACACACGGCACACAGACAACAGTACCTCTAACAGTACTGACGTAGTACCACAGTACACACTGATACACACAGACAACAGTACCTCTAACAGTACTGACGTAGTACCACAGTACACACTGATACACACGGCACACAGACAACAGTACCTCTAACAGTACTGACATAGTACCACAGTACACACTGATACACACAGACAACAGTACCTCTAACAGTACTGACGTAGTACCACAGTACACACTGATACACACGGCACACAGACAACAGTACCTCTAACAGTACTGACATAGTACCACAGTACACACTGATACACACAGACAACAGTACCTCTAACAGTACTGAGGTAGTACCACAGTACACACTGATACACACGGCACACAGACAACAGTACCTCTAACAGTACTGAGGTAGTACCACAGTACACACTGATACACACGGCACACAGACAACAGTACCTCTAACAGTACTGACGTAGTACCACAGTACACACTGATACACACAGACAACAGTACCTCTAACAGTACTGACATAGTACCACAGTACACACCGATACACACAGACAACAGTACCTCTAACAGTACTGACGTAGTACCACAGTACACACTGATACACACAGACAACAGTACCTCTAACAGTACTGACGTAGTACCACAGTACACACTGATACACACGGCACACAGACAACAGTACCTCTAACAGTACTGACGTAGTACCACAGTACACACTGATACACACGGCACACAGACAACAGTACCTCTAACAGTACTGACATAGTACCACAGTACACACTGATACACATGGCACACAGACAACAGTACCTCTAACAGTACTGACGTAGTACCACAGTACACACTGATACACACGGCACACAGACAACAGTACCTCTAACAGTACTGACATAGTACCACAGTACACACTGATACACACGGCACACAGACAACAGTACCTCTAACAGTACTGACGT
The DNA here is from genome assembly GCA_022114975.2 of Lampris megalopsis. NCBI lineage: Eukaryota > Metazoa > Chordata > Actinopteri > Lampriformes > Lampridae > Lampris > Lampris megalopsis. The sequence goes on from JAJHIY020002111.1 coordinate 1,933,954, forward strand.
AGTACCACAGTACACACTGATACACACGGCACACAGACAACAGTACCTCTAACAGTACTGACGTAGTACCACAGTACACACTGATACACATGGCACACAGACAACAGTACCTCTAACAGTACTGACATAGTACCACAGTACACACTGATACACATGGCACACAGACAACAGTACCTGTAACAGACCCATCAACATCATAGTCCATGGGCCAGACGATATTTCGGTACACTCAAGGTGGCCAAACTTACTTATAATTTTTGAAAGGATCCATGTCTGTAGAGGATATTTTGGAATGATAACCATTCCTGAGTGGCAGCTGTATCACAGTTATCAGCTCATGAAGTTAACCACCCGCTAAACTAAATTGCATTTTAGACGCTGGTGCATATCCTGGTTTAGCCTCATGGTCAGGACATTTTTCAATGTTCTATAATATTGTCTTTGGTATCATTTCAAAGGGGACCTTCTTAGCTTTCATTCAAGCCCTGTTGTGGATATTTCTCACAAATATAGAGGTCACTTAAGCTCTTCAACCCGTCAATAACACACATCTTTCTGCAATGTTCGCCTAAACTATATACTTTCTTTTAGCCCTGTGGCATCTAGGAATATCAGGGACACAAAACACAAAAACTGGAATACTCACAGGACTGTAAAGATTCAGGAAATGTATAATATACCCATACTATTTCATTGTGTGAGGTGATTGTGAACCTTAAATGAGAACTAGACCAAAGCCAGCTAAGTCACAAACTGGTCTCTATACATTTGTTTAAATACACAATCAAAATACATGATAAAAAGGAATACCATAGTGAGGTAATGAACTATTTTAATATTTTAAACAACATTGACATTTACATATACTTAGTCAATGATACATGTAATCCCATATCATTAGTGGGTATATGTAATGGTAATGGGTAGGGTAATGGGTATATGTGAATATGGTTACATTATTGTTATCAAGCTCTGGGTAACCAAGTCCAGAATCAACATCCTGTGCATCAATAGACTACTACCACAGTAATACCATCAGAATCATCACACTGTCATTCATCAAACTGTTCGTTTCTCTCATCATCTGACTCCCCAAGTTCAAAGTCCAGTTCTGGACCATCCTGCTGTTTTTGGTTACTGCAGATCTCTAACCTGCACATGTCTGTGCATGGAAGTCCATTTGACAGGCACATGCAGCTTGGCATTTTGCATGAATGCACACACTTGCATGTTAGCATTTCCAAGACCACATCTGGTGCAGGTGGGGAGCGCATCCAGTAAATGGCCAGCTTGCCTTCATCGTCTATCCATCCATACTCAGTAGGGCTTGGCACCACAGGGTTAGCCTGCAGACAGCACTTCCATATTGCTGCCTGATAGTTGGCTCGTTGAACATGCATGAAGAGACAGTCTCTACATGGTGGCAGCTGGCTGGACTCAACCTCTCCCCTTTTGGTGCAGAAGAGCTGGTAACGCAGTTTGTTCACCTCAGCAGTGCTGCTATTAGCAACATACATCCGACAGGTGAACTGCTCAATTTTCTGGAACAGCTCATCACTCACATTCCATGTCTGTCCCAGTTGACTAAAAGTCTCTTGGCAGGAAGTGTGCTTTCTCACTATCTTCAGGGCATTCAGCTTCCCTCGACCAGCGAATGCACTGACAGTGTCGCAGCCTGTGAAGGCATGTAAGCCAATTAGGCTGTCACAGATGCTGTCTCCAAGTGAACTTGCCAGTTTGGTGATGTCGACAAACCGTGTGCGGTTCTGAGTCCCACACTTCTGGTAGATGGGACAGGTGATGTCCTTCTGGAAGCCAAGACAAAGCACCATGACATCAGTGTCCTCAGCTGTGATGATAACTGACTTTGAGCCCGCATTTGCTGCATGCAATGCATGCAGGAGCAGACGGGTGTCAGCTTCTTCATGTGTGGAGTGCAGTTCTGCTGCTTCCTCACACCCATCTTCTGTCAACTTGTAGCAGGTTTCCTCACAGGTCATGTACAACACCTTGCCATGCAGCATAGCTCTGTATCGTGGGAGTTTCCACTCTTCCACCAGAAACTTGATGAGACTGGTCTTGTTGGAGGAACTGCACAGAAATTTTCTCCACTGCTGGACGTGGTGTCCCCCTGCAAGATTCTTGTACTGGAGAGTGATGTCTCCACCCCGGTTCAGTCGTTCAGCATCTTTGATCGAAGTCTGGTGATAGACATCAAAAACAACATCAATCCTCCCACTCTGTGCTCCCACATGGAGGACCTGGGTCAAGGCTGACTCTGCCACCTGTGCAAAGGTTTTGTTGTTGCCATTCATTTTTTGGACCAGGCTCATCCCATCAATGATGGAAGTAGATGGGATTGGGATGTCTTCTGCAGGAGATACATTCTTTTCAAGCTCTCTGGCAAGTGCAGCCTTGTTTTTTCTTCGTAAGGACCCATCAGCATTTGCCAGTGCCCATGGTAGTGGGCCCAATGGGTAGGCAAGGACATCCTTCAGATTCACCTTCCTGCTTTCAGCCACCAGGATCATGTGACTGAAAAGGTTTCTATCTGCCTTCAGAACCACATCCTGTGCTTTCTTTCCATGAGCTTGTTTTGTGCTGACATTGGAGAATGTTTTCAGACTTTGCTTGGTCATCTTGTCGTGGAATTTCACAGGTGGTGGGTCTGCATCTAGCCTTGTTTGCTGGAATGCTTGGTAGGCCTCTTCTCCTTTCTCAAGAGCTCTCAAGAGATCTATGGTCACATCAGGTGGAGCCATGTTGCCAGTGGAGAGGCTAACCAAATCAATCTCATCAGGGGACATAGGATTGAGCCAGTTATTCTCCATAAGGTCCATGAGAGACTGGACATCTGCTTCATCTCTCTTGATCCTTGGACTCTGTAGATCTGGATGAGACCATTTGCACCTGCCTTGACCTGTCAGGTCTCTCAGCTGTCTGAGGTACATGCTTCTATACTCAGCTGTGAGATAATATTTGGTCACAGCTCCTGGCTTCAAGCTGAATCCCTTTGTCCCTCCAGCTGTTTGGGTGTCTTTGTTCACCGTTTCTTCTATAGCTTGGTCAACAGGGATTCGGCCAAAGGGATTGGTGGAGCCCAGTTGGACTGAGAAGCCTCCTTCCATGAATTCTGTGTACACATCTGGGTGTGTGATGGGCAGCTCAGACATCTGGGCGTAGTAGTAGGGGAGGTAGCGTGCATAATTCATCCTGTCATAAGCAAAGCACCATGGGATCATTGCTCGAATGCTAGCCAAGTGTAGCATCCAGTCTCCCTCTCTGGATGCTCGGATGAGCCCCAACAAGATTTCAACCATGTCCAAATAGGACATCCAGAAGTTTGAGAGGCTGCCGTTTCCACCTCTAAGGAACTCACGGTAGACTTCAAATAGATCCATGATGCGTGTACAAGAGCTGTTCTCGAGGACCTCCTTCAAAGCATGTTGTGAGACTTCTTTCCCAAGGCTGTCAATGGTCTTCAGTGTCTCATTCAGGTGAACCATGTCATTCCTGTGAGTTTCTTCCAACCAGGACAGGAAACCATTCAAGGTCAGTCGCATGAGAGCCTCATACAGGAGCTTGTGTAGTCGCACTGCCCTGTTGTACTTGCGGCCATCCATAACACCAGCAATTGAGCCTTCTGCAATCATGCCAGACTCAATGCAGAGGTCTTTGAGTCCAGCATCTTGGAAACGCTTTCCTATTATTGCCAGCAGTGTGCAGATGGTGTGGAATACCCCAAGCCTAACGATGATATCATGGAACTTGTCATGGTGTTTCCATGTGATCTCGACAGCCTTCGCATACAGGGCTTGGTCAAAGACACAGACAATCTTCCTCAGGCCTAAGCACTGCATGATGCTCAGTGACTGGTTAAGCACCTCGTTGACAGTAGACATTTGTGTCGCTGGAGCATTGATGGTAGGCAGATAGCCTATATTGTCGGGGATGACCGTCATCTCTCCTCGAGTCAGGATGTTGAAGCCTGTCCAGCTGCTGACTGACTGTTCTTCTTGTTGTGACATGCGTGCTAGGACCCAAAGAAGGTTTTTCTCTCTGGCAAGCTTAGTATTGGCTGCAGTATCGGCATCTGACTTTTTGCTTTGTGGTGGCCCTACCCGTTGTCCAGCATTGTAAGTTGGTAACATTGGTGGGGGTCCATCAATGCTTCTCTTCTTTGTTTTGGGAACAGTGGGCATGGGTTGGACAGGAAGTGGGTTGACTGGCTTTGCTTGCACAGCAATCCCATTGACTCTGTGAGATGTTCCCTCACCACTGACAGTTTCTTCAAGACGGTCGATATTGTCCCAGGCTAAAGTTGTGAATATGCCAGGATGGATGTTAGCTGGAAGGGCAATGCCACTCCCTGATGATGAGAGTTTCTGGAGACACAGGGCAGTGTTGATCTCTTCCATCTGTGAATAGGACACACTGTGACCAAGTCGGTTGAGGATGTTTATCAACTCTACATTTCCTGTCAACGATTTGACACTGAATGGCAGAACAATGTGCTTGGAAGGCTTGGTATTTCCACATGTCACTGCATATACTATGTCATGGCCAAATGACTGCAGAAGGCACTGCACTCTCTGGGATGCATGATCAGGATCATTTGAGCCTGTGAGTAGAGAGTACAGGAAGATAATGAGCGACTCTGGAATGGTAGGACATTCTGCTTCTGGTTTGACTTCAGGCGGCCAGGTTTGAGGAACATCTTGACTTTTAATGTCTGCTCTCAATTTGATGGCTGCTTTGGCTATAACATCTTGTGCACTGACACTTTTCAGGGTCTGCAGCTCCCTTTTGAGAGACTGATTTTCTTTGGCAAGTTCCCTCATGGACAAGTTATCGGGATAGAGGAGGAATTTTCCTTTCTCATCAGGGAATATCTGCAAGGCTCCAGCAAACTCACTCTCCAGGTTTCGCCTTATGTGCTTCTTGGTTGATTCCTTGACTTGGGCATGCCTTGGGAGTTCATTGAAGCTACCAGTCTAGAAGAGAGATCAGTCATTGTCATCACTTGAGGATTGCCAAAAAGCTCCATCCTGATGAAGAGGAACAGCTCATTGTATGCCTTATTCACAGCAGCTTCATACTGGGCTGCAGCATCATCATCTTCATTGCTGGCAACCTCTCCTTTGGAAACCTCTTCTTTGGTGTAAAGTCTATAGCATGACCTGTGGTAGTGCCCTTCAGCTGCTACAAGGTCTCTACTCACAATGGCAAGGATTCTGCTGTCCCTTTTCTTTGTGGCTGCACTCCTGATCTTTGCATCAGCTCGCAGTTCTCGACACTGCACCAGTACTTCTCTCGTATTCTGTCTCTTGGAATATTTGCTGTTTTTCTGACAAAATATGCACTCTGCATCATAAGTCCTAGATGTACTTGGAGCATGTCGAGCTACTCTCTTAGATTGTTTCTCTTCAGCAGAGACACAACTTTTCTTTTCTTTTGCAAGGAGGCCATCAAGAATTTACTTCATAGTGAAGATACTGCGACACTTTCTGTGGTAGTAGATTGCTGGAATCTGTCCCTCAGGAATGTCTTTTGCCAGTTTCAAAACTGGTGCATGATTTCGTATCTGAGCTGCCCTGAGCAGAGTTCTCCATGAGTCGACACTTTGTAGTGAACCCAGCTTATCTGTATCATCAGAACAGTGGATAATGCACTCCACCCGTGGGCGCTTTGGTATTGGGTAAAAACTTGCTTATTCACCAGTGGCCATATTCAGTCAGTTTTCACCTGCCACATACAAACAAATACATGTAACTTAGGTGTATGAACACTACTAAAACAAAGTTTACTTTGCTTCACCAGCGTCATATTACCATTATTTATCTTACATAGCCACAAATAGATACATTACCTAGTTGCTATGCAACAGCTGTATTTTGTCCACATGAGGCCGCTAAAATCAACACAAGATGAAAGTTCCTGGTAGCCACTTTAACTAATCATATTAACATATACATTAAAAGAACATGCTAACATTATGGGAAATTAGCTTACAATCTTCTCCAGAGTGAGACAAGAAGATAGATACCAGTTTCCTCTATATGTGTTTAGTAGAAAGCTATCTGGCTGCACGTTAGCCTAGCTTAGCACAATGAATGGAAGTACACAGTACTGGTTATCCTTGGTTGTTGGCCAACTAAGAACTGTCCCAGAGTTTAAGCTAGGCTAATCAGTACCAGGGGTGTTGAAATGCTATATTTGTAAAAATCTGGGCAAATACACAATCGTGAGAGGCACAGAAACAGGTTTCCTGAAAGAAAAATGAAATAGCTGCTCATTTGGAAAGGTTATCATGTATTATTTTACTTCTGTTAGTGTACCAAATAAAATGGCACCAGTGAAGTTGTGTCACCTTGGGTGATATCGATATCTGGTCTGACCCATGGACTAACTGGCTTTGGTCTAGTTAGTTTCTTAGTAATAATGCCCTTCTAATTTAAGGTTCACAATCACCTCACACAATGAAATAGTATGGGTATATTATACATTTCCTGAATCTTTACAGTCCTGTGAGTATTCCAGTTTTTGTGTTTTGTGTCCCTGATATTCCTAGATGCCACAGGGCTAAAAGAAAGTATATAGTTTAGGCGAACATTGCAGAAAGATGTGTGTTATTGACGGGTTGAAGAGCTCAAGTGACCTCATATTTGTGAGAAATATCCACAACAGGGCTTGAATGAAAGCTAAGAAGGTCCCCTTTAAAATGATACCAAAGACAATATTATAGAACATTGAAAAATGTCCTGACCATGAGGCTAAACCAGGATATGCACCAGCGTCTAAAATGCAATTTACTTTAGGGGGTGGTTAACTTCATGAGCTGATAACTGTGATACAGCTGCCACTCAGGAATGGTTATCATACCAAAATATCATCTACAGACATGGATCCTTTCAAAAATTATAAGTAAGTTTTGCCACCTTGAGTGTACCGAAATAGGAAATTTTGGGCTCTGGCCCATGGACTATCAGCAGTCACTCGGGGTCGAGTGTGACCGTCCTCCTTCTGGGTCCTTGTGGGTCTTCAGGTGGGTGTAGAAGCCGATCCTGGAGCTGCATATTTTGCGGCAATGTGGGCAAGGGTGTGAAGAAGTAAACTAGTGGTTAACATCCACACAGGACGCCACAGCGGATCACAGGACATACACACCGCCCACTTCCACCGGGCTGACTGATCACTGCTAGCTGTTTCCAGCTTCCGCCTTCGTGAGCGGCGGCTTCGTGAGATCGACAACTTTCATTGTCTTACTAGTTCTTCTCTATATTCTGCCCTAACCTCCTCATTTTGTTCTGAGTTAGCTATTTTCTGTGCTTAGTTGACTAATCGCTAGATTATCTAGTTTCTTTCTTATACGAATCTTGTGTTTAGTAGGCAGCTTCCTGTTCCCAGTTTGTTACTAGCTTTGAGCTTAGCCTAGCTTAGCAGTTAGCTCTATTACATTCGCAGTCAAAGCAGCCTCGTTAAAACGATGGTTTGTGGTGACTGCTCCGTAGTTACAGACAGGTTTTCTCTACTAGAGAGACGTGTCCGTGAGTTAGAGCGCCTGCTTTCGGCTAGGATTACGTTAGATGTGACGGGCCCTCCAGATAGCCTTAGCCCCGGGCCTGCCAGCAGACCCGCTATTGTTAGCACTAGCTCAGTAGCCCCGGGCCTGACAGCAGGCCCGCTATTGTTAGCACTAGCTCAGTAGCCCCGGGCCTGACAGCAGGCCCGCTATTGTTAGCACTAGCTCAGTAGCCCCGGGCCTGACAGCAGGCCCGCTATTGTTAGCACTAGCTCAGTAGCCCCGGGCCTGACAGCAGGCCCGCTATTGTTAGCACTAGCTCAGTAGCCCCGGCCTGACAGCAGGCCCGCTATTGTTAGCACTAGCTCAGTAGCCCCGGGCCTGACAGCAGACCCGCTATTGTTAGCACTAGCTCAGTAGCCCCGGGCCTGACAGCAGACCCGCTATTGTTAGCACTAGCTCAGTAGCCCCGGGCCTGACAGCAGGCCTGCTATTGTTAGCACTAGCTCAGTAGCCCCGGGCCTGACAGGAGGCCTGCTATTGTTCGCACTAGCTCAGTAGTCCCGGGCCTGACAGGAGGCCTGCTATTGTTAGCACTAGCTCAGTAGCCCCGGGCCTGACAGCAGGCCTGCTATTGTTAGCACTAGCTCAGTAGCCCCGGGCCTGACAGCAGGCCTGCTATTGTTAGCACTAGCTCAGTAGCCCCGGGCCTGACAGCAGGCCTGCTATTGTTAGCACTAGCTCAGCTTCATCGGCAGATGCGGCGGAGTTTGTCTCTGTTTACCGGCGTGGGAAGGCTCGAAAGAGCAAGCCACCGGTCGTGTGGCCTGGTCTGCAGTCACCTCTCCCGACTGCTAACCGGTTTTCTCCACTCACCAGCCCTGTTGGTAGTCCTACCGGCCATCGTGCTTCTCCCCCTTCTGTCGACAGAGTAAAGCAGTGCACGCTAGTGATAGGAGACTCCATTACCCGCAATGTTAGATTAGCTTCGCCAGCCTTGGTTCACGATTCCATGACAAATGCTCACAACACTAAAAGAAAAAGAGACAAATGTTCACAAATTGTTTTATAATCTATATTCACAGCGAAAAATTATAGTATACAGATATACAAATATGAAATATGTTTACATATCGATTTAATTATGAAAATATGTACAAATACTTTCAAAACCCAATGCACTAGTAAAATATGTACATGAAATCGATTTCCTTTCTTGTAAAACAATTTGTGAGCATTTGTCTCTTTTTCTATTAGTATTGTGAGCATTTGTCTTGTGAGCATTTGTCTGCACACCATGATTCACTGTTTACCCGGGGCCAGAGTCTCCGACATAGAGGCTAATCTTAGGGTGCTGACATCATGGAGGGAGAGTCAGGGAACCCAGGCACACAGCACCACTACTTTCAGCAACATTGTTATTCATGTCGGCACCAATAATGCTAGGATGAAGCAATCAGAGATCACAGAAGCCAGCCTAGTCAGGATGCTTGAGTTTGCCAGAAAGATGTGTCGGCATCGATTAATTGTCTCTGGTACCTTACCTGTGAGGGGTAATGATGAGATGTGCAGATGAGATGTGCGGATGTGGAGTCAAGTAGTTTAATTAATATGATAAGTCAGGGAATTTCTCATAGTGTAGATTATCAGCCTGATAGCTTGGTCTATAACATTGAGACTGTCTCCCTACCCTGCTGTATTGTTCCCAAGCTCTCCTCTCCTAAATGTGTGAATCACAATAATCTAGTAATTGTTCCTACCACTGGTAGTGGTGAGATGTGTGACAAAGTACCTAATAATCTACAGAATCAAACAGCTAATGTTATCAAGAATGTGACCACATATCGTCCAAAGCGTTGGTGGCCAAAACTCTCAACAAGGTGTCTAATTCCAATGAATCTTTCGCCTATTACTGGCTCTAAAGCTCTGCCTACTACTGATCACTTCCACAAGACGCTTAAATTTGGTTTCATAAATATCAGATCACTGTCTACCAAAGCCTTACTAATAGATGATCTGATTCTTGAACATAGTTTTGATATGACTGGGTTATGTGAAACATGGCTGAAACCAAATGTTTTCCTTCCCTTAAATGAAGCTTCTCCACCTGACTATACTTATGCCCATGTAGCTCGGGCAAATAAACAAGGTGGGGGTGTTGCCTTAATATATAAATCTATTTTCAATCTGACTTCTAGACTCGAATCTAAATTCCAGTCTTTTGAGTCTCTTCTTCTTGGTCCATCTCCCTCAGCCATGGATAGACTCGGCTCAGTCCAAATTGTGACTCTCTATCAGCCTCCTGGCTGTTACTCGTTATTTCTTGAAGAACTTGGAGAGTTTGTCTCAGGCCTTGTTACTCACTCTGCTGAGATTCTAATTCTAGGTGATTTCAATATTCATCTGAATAAGGCTGCTGATCCTCTAAGTAAAGCCTTTCTGGCACTAGTTGATACTTTTGGGTTCAGTCAGTTTGTTCAAGAGTCGACTCATTGCAGTGGTAACACCCTTGATTTGGTTTTATCTAAAGGAATAGCTGTTTCTGATCTGAATGTCTTGCCAACCACATCTGCTGTGTCTGATCATTTTCTCACCAAATGTGAAGCTTTATTGGCCTAACACCTTACCAACACCTCACCAACACCTACATAGGACACCTCACCAACACCTACATAGGACACCTTACCAATACCTACATAGGACACCTCACCACCATCTACATAGGACACCTTATCAACACCTCACCACCACCTACATAGGACACCTTATCAACACCTCACCACCACCTACATAGGACACCATACCAACACCTCACCAACACCTACATAGGACACCTCACCAACACCTACATAGGACACCTTACCAACACCTACATAGGACACCTCACCAACACCTACATAGGACACCTTACCAACACCTCACCAACACCTACATAGGACACCTCACCAACACCTACGTAGGACACCTCACCAACACCTACGTAGGACACCTCACCAACACCTCACCACCACCTACATAGGACACCATACCAACACCTCACCAACACCTACATAGGACACCTCACCAACACCTACGTAGGACACCTCACCAACACCTACATAGGACACCTTACCAACACCTACATAGGACACCTCACCAACACCTACATAGGACACCTTATCAACACCTCACCACCACCTACATAGGACACCTTATCAACACCTCACCACCACCTACATAGGACACCTTATCAACACCTCACCAACACCTACATAGGACACCTCACCAACACCTACGTAGGACACCTCACCAACACCTACGTAGGACACCTTACCAACACCTCACCAACACCTACATAGGACACCTCACCAACACCTACGTAGGACACCTCACCAACATCTCACCAACACCTACGTAGGACACCTCAACAACACCTTACCAACACCTACGTAGGACACCTCACCAACACCTACATAGGACACCTCACCAACACCTACGTAGGACGCCTCACCAACACCTACATAGGACACCTTATCAACACCTCACCACCACCTACATAGGACACCTTATCAACACCTCACCACTACCTACATAGGACACCTTATCAACACCTCACCACCACCTACATAGGACACCATACCAACACCTCACCAACACCTACATAGGACACCTCACCAACACCTACGTAGGACACCTCACCAACACCTACATAGGACACCTTACCAACACCTACATAGGACACCTCACCAACACCTACATAGGACACCTTATCAACACCTCACCACCACCTACATAGGACACCTTATCAACACCTCACCACCACCTACATAGGACACCTTATCAACACCTCACCACCACCTACATAGGACACCTTATCAACACCTCACCACCACCTACATAGGACACCATACCAACACCTCACCAACACCTACATAGGACACCTCACCAACACCTACGTAGGACACCTCACCAACACCTACATAGGACACCTTACCAACACCTACATAGGACACCTCACCAACACCTACGTAGGACACCTCACCAACACCTACATACGACACCTCACCAACACCTACATAGGACACCTCACCAACACCTACGCAGGACACCTCAACAACACCTTACCAACACCTACGTAGGACACCTCACCAACACCTACGTAGGACACCTCACCAACACCTACATAGGACACCTCACCAACACCTACGTAGGACACCTCACCAACACCTACATAGGACACCTTATCAACACCTCACCACCACCTACATAGGACACCATATCAACACCTCACCACCACCTACATAGGACACCTTATCAACACCTCACCACCACCTACATAGGACACCTTATCAACACCTCACCACCACCTACATAGGACACCATACCAACACCTCACCAACACCTACATAGGACACCTCACCAACACCTACGTAGGACAGCTCACCAACACCTACATAGGACACCTTACCAACACCTACATAGGACACCTCACCAACACCTACGTAGGACACCTCACCAACACCTACGTAGGACACCTCACCAACACCTACATACAACACCTCACCAACACCTACATAGGACACCTCACCAACACCTACGCAGGACACCTTACCAACACCTCACCAACACCTACATGGGACACCTTACCAACAGCTCACCAACACCTACATAGCCAACCAAACCAACAGCTCACCAACACCTACATAGTACCCCTTACCAACAGCTACATAGGACACCTCACCAACACCTCACCAACACCTACACAGGACACCTTACCAACACCTACATAGGACACCTCACCAACACCTACGTAGGACAGCTCACCAACACCTATATAGCACACCAAACCAACAGCTCACCAACACCTACATAGGACCTCTTACCAACACCTACATAGAACACCTTACCAAGACCTACATAGGACACCTTACCAACACCTCACCAACAGCTACATAGGACACCTCACCAACACCTCACCAACACCTATATAGGACACCTCACCAACACCTATATAGGACACCTCACCAACACCTACATAGGACACCTTACCAACACTCACAAACACCTACAAAGGACACCTCACCAACACCTACGTAGGACACTTCACCAACACCTACATAGGACACCTTACCAACACCTCACCAACACCTACATAGGATACCTCACCAACACCTACGTAGGACACCTCACCAACAGCTACATAGGACACCTCACCAACACGTACATAGGACATCTTAGCAACACCTACATAGGACACACACCTTAGACATAAACCACAATATTCAGGAGTGTAGCTTTAAATATTGAATTAAATATACCTTATTACAGCTGAGCTTCTCTTTGCTGTTTTCTTTAGTGATCCAACTCATATGACCCCTCGTAGACACACACACTCACACACACACACACACACACACACACACACACACACACACACACACACACACACACGCACACACACACACACACACACACTCACACACACACACACACGTCATTCTTTTTTCCCAGGCTACATCTGTTGACTCCCCTCCTCTCAGTGGGGAGCGGGGCTCAGCTGTCAATGTCCTGCAACATTCTTAAGAACAAGGACCAATCTACAACCAGCACCTGCTCCCTGCCCCGCCCCCCACAGCCTGTCATTCTCACACACACACACACACACACGCACACATACACACATAGTGATATTCAGTAGTGGGGTAAAACCGTGGTACTGCTTCTGAGGTCGAAAACCTGACGGGACCCAAACAGGATGTGATGTGTAAAACATGGAACCTGTACAGGAAGTGGAACCCACACACTTCAATTCAGTAAGCAACAAATACAGATGTCCAACCAAATGAAGACATAATTGTAATTTATTGAAGTGAGGGGAAACACCAGCATGTGGTGCACTGCCAACCAGCCAGACACCAGCAGCCAGACCAGCACAGGAAGGTCAAACATCACATTATTGTGAGGGAAACCAAGCCCTCGTACTGTCACGATTATACACACCCCATAATAATACTCACCTCTCTCTCTCTCTCTCTCTCTCTCTCTCTCTCACACACACACACACACACACACACACGTCCCTGAACACGTTACCTAAGCTGCAGTGAGCGGTGGCTCAGGCCGAGCAGTCAGACCGCAGCGTAACACTTGTCTCATCCCACCTCAACACACATGCAGACTACACACCACACCACACCACACTACCTCCACCTCAGATGTTTCTGAAGGAGCTATGTGTAACTTCTGCCTGTGACCTTTGACCTTCAGCAGTGTGAGCAGCAGCACATAAAACAGACAGGACAAACTAACAGTCCTTCAGCAGAGTTCGGTAACTGTGATGGCTGTTTTCTGAGTCAGCCAGTCACAACCAGTCAGCCAGTCACAACCAGTCAGCCAGTCAGGCGCCTGTGTTTTCACATGGGCAAACCTGACTCGTTTACTGTGTATAATCAGCAACACCTCCTGACATCTACTAGTCACATTATATCTACTGGTCATAGTATATGTACTAGTCCACCATCATCCATCATCCACCATCATCCATCCATCATCCAAACCGCTCATCCTGCTCTAAGGGTGGTGGGGATGCTGGAGCCTATCTCAGCAGTCATTGGGCGGCAGGCGGGGAGACACCCTGGACAGGCTACCAGACCATCACAGGGCCCACAGACACACACACACACACACACACATACACACATACACTTAGGGACAATTTAGTACGGCCGATCCACCTGACCTACATGTGTTTGATCCACCTGACCTACATGTGTTTGAGTCACCTGACCTACATGTGTTTGAGTCACCTGACCTACGTCTTTGAGTCACTTGACCTACATGTCTTTGAGTCACCTGACCTACATGTCTTTGAGTCACCTGACCTACATGTGTTTGAGTCACCTGACCTACATGTGTTTGAGTCACCTGACCTACGTCTTTGAGTCACCTGACCTACATGTCTGGACTGTGGGAGGAAACCGGAGCCTCCGGAGGAAACCCACGCAGACACAGGGAGAACATGCAAACTCCACATAGAGGACGACCCGGGACGACCCCCAAGGTTGGACTACCCGGGGCTCGAACCCAGGACCTTCTTGCTGTGAGGCCTACGTGCGGCCTGTGTACTAGTCATGTTATGATATTTGCTAGTGATACTATGATGTTTACAAGTCAAATTATAAGTACTAATCATATATTTACTAGTCATGGTATTTCATTATGCTTCAGGACAGAAGAAGGAAGAGTTAGACATAGCTCCTTGGAGACAGCGGGACATGGCAAGGGTCTCTGAGAAATGAGTCGGGACCTGAGTTGTGTCAGGTTCTGCTCTGGTACTGTAGGGATTAGTAGTAGATCAGGACCGGCTCTGGACAGTACTAAAGCTCCAGGCTCCAGGCTGAAACAAGGAGACTGGGTTAGTCAGGGAACCAGAGCCACAGCAGAAGAGCACAGAAGCAGAGCTCTTCACACTCGTACCAGTCTGTCAGACAGTCTTGTTCCCCAGAACAACTGACATAACACCATGTGCACAACAACTGACATAGCAGCATGCGCAGGTGCTGCACTGCTCTGCAGCAGCGTAACAGGCGACAGGGTGGGCTGCAACATGATGAGTACAGGATGCCTTGTCTGGATCTCAGTCCACCGAGGCGTCTGGTCCGCTCAGGAGTTCATCTGTCCTGGTCAAGATCCCAAGCCAGATGAAAACCAGTACAACTCGCTGTGGGAACAGGCCTGTCTGCTGTTTAGAGTCATTCCAGTCTCTCTTTTACAACTTTTCCACCAAAAACCAACAACAAACAAAGTGATTTATAAAGTCAGTAGTTATGGGGCACTAACCTGGGGGTCAGGGTTAACCGAACCCTAAAGGCCTTTACACACGAGGGCCGCTGGTTTTCGTGCCATTAATCCGCACATCAATATATTGCTTCACAGAATGTGACTGTTAGGTGGCAAAATAGCGACATAATTTTTTTCTGGACTTTTTGTGCAATACCCCTGTCAAATTTCCGCAACCAGTAGAATGCCAGGTGTAGTGTTGACCAACGAGATGATCCCTGCCTCGCTGTGGGCACATTCGCTTTACTTCTTACAGTGCCCCTTACAGGCCTTTAACCTCACCCACCAACTCCCGCCTTCCAGGGCTTTACTGTACCTCCCTTACTTTCTTTACAAATACCAGTGCCCGTGAGGAGGGCTGAAGCTGCAGGGTATTTCTGCCAGCAACCATGTATGTGAGTGCAAGCACCCTGTCTGAGCACGAGCAGACCACGTCTGTGGGCCCAGACACACCAAACCGACTAGCGGCAGTGACGGCTGACTGCTGCGTTGCCTCATGTCGCCTGCTGTCTAGGCCAAAAAGCAGCACTTGAACACACCGCAAAGACTACAGCCGACGGCCAACCAGCATGTAGGTTCTGCACTGACTCGCTAAGCTGAAAAGCCAATCAGAGTGATCTCTCTCACCCACGGGCTCCGCCCATTCAACACGCTGAAAAACTAGGGTCACAGACGCTCACCGATGGCCCGACATTGGCTGACGGCCAACCGTTGGCCTGGCGTGTCGGGGCCTACGCACAAGCAGGGCAAGGGCAGGGATCAGAGGGAAAGCACTAAAAACAGGAAGTCATGCTCTCACACTGAAACACCAAGGCCGTCAGACAGACCTAGTGACTGTTCATGTCTCACTGAAACACCACGGCCGTCAGGCAGACCTAGTGACTGATCATGTCTCACACTGAAACACCACGGCCGTCAGGCAGACCTAGTGACTGATCATGTCTCACACTGAAACACCACGGCCGTCAGACAGACCTAGTGACTGTTCACGTCTCACTGAAACACCACGGCCGTCTGGCAGACCTAGTGACTGTTCACGTCTCACTGAAACACCACGGCCGTCAGGCAGACCTAGTGACTGTTCACATCTCTCACTGAAACACCACGGCCGTCAGACAGACCTAGTGACTGTTCACGTCTCACTGAAACACCACGGCCGTCAGGCAGACCTAGTGACTGTTCACGTCTCACTGAAACACCACGGCCGTCAGGCAGACCTAGTGACTGATCACGTCTCTCACTGAAACACCACGGCCGTCAGACAGACCTAGTGACTGATCACGTCTCACACTGAAACACCACTGCCGTCTGGCAGACCTAGTGACTGTTCACGTCTCACTGAAACACCACGGCCGTCAGGCAGACCTAGTGACTGTTCACGTCTCACTGAAACACCACGGCCCTCAGACAGACCTAGTGACTGTTCACGTCTCACTGAAACACCACGGCCGTCAGGCAGACCTAGTGACTGATCACGTCTCACTGAAACACCACGGCCGTCAGACAGACCTAATGACTGTTCACGTCTCACTGAAACACCACGGCCCTCAGACAGACCTAATGACTGTTCACGTCTCACTGAAACACCACGGCCGTCTGGCAGACCTAGTGACTGTTCACGTCTCACTGAAACACCACGGCCGTCTGGCAGACCTAGTGACTGTTCACGTCTCACTGAAACACCACGGCCGTCTGGCAGACCTAGTGACTGTTCACGTCTCACTGAAACACCACGGCCCTCAGACAGACCTAGTGACTGTTCACGTCTCACTGAAACACCACGGCCCTCAGACAGACCTAGTGACTGTTCACATCTCTCACTGAAACACCACGGCCGTCAGACAGACCTAATGACTGTTCACATCTCTCACTGAAACACCACGGCCGTCAGACAGACCTAGTGACTGTTCACGTCTCACTGAAACACCACGGCCCTCAGACAGACCTAGTGACTGTTCACGTCTCACTGAAACACCACGGCCGTCAGACAGACCTAGTGACTGTTCACGTCTCACTGAAACACCACGGCCGTCAGGCAGACCTAGTGACTGTTCACGTCTCACTGAAACACCACGGCCCTCAGACAGACCTAGTGACTGTTCACGTCTCACTGAAACACCACGGCCGTCAGACAGACCTAGTGACTGTTCACGTCTCACTGAAACACCACGGCCCTCAGGCAGACCTAGTGACTGTTCACGTCTCACTGAAACACCACGGCCGTCAGACAGACCTAGTGACTGTTCACGTCTCACTGAAACACCACGGCCGTCAGACAGACCTAGTGACTGTTCACGTCTCACTGAAACACCACGGCCGTCAGACAGACCTAGTGACTGTTCACGTCTCTCACTGAAACACCACGGCCGTCAGACAGACCTAGTGACTGTTCACATCTCACACTGAAACACCACAGCCGTCAGACAGACCTAGTGACTGTTCACGTCTCACACTGAAACACCACGGCCGTCAGACAGACCTAGTGACTGTTCACGTCTCACTGAAACACCACGGCCGTCAGACAGACCTAGTGACTGTTCACATCTCTCACTGAAACACCACGGCCCTCAGACAGACCTAATGACTGTTCACATCTCTCACTGAAACACCACGGCCCTCAGACAGACCTAGTGACTGTTCACGTCTCACTGAAACACCACGGCCCTCAGGCAGACCTAGTGACTGTTCACGTCTCACTGAAACACCACGGCCGTCAGACAGACCTAGTGACTGTTCACGTCTCTCACTGAAACACCACGGCCGTCAGGCAGACCTAGTGACTGTTCACGTCTCACTGAAACACCACGGCCGTCAGACAGACCTAGTGACTGTTCACGTCTCACTGAAACACCACGGGCCTCAGGCAGACCTAGTGACTGTTCATGTCTCTCACTGAAACACCACGGCCGTCAGGCAGACCTAGTGACTGTTCACGTCTCTCACTGAAACACCACGGCCCTCAGACAGACCTAGTGACTGTTCACGTCTCACTGAAACACCACGGCCGTCAGACAGACCTAGTGACTGTTCATGTCTCACTGAAACACCACGGCCGTCAGACAGACCTAGTGACTGTTCACGTCTCACTGAAACACCACGGCCGTCAGACAGACCTAGTGACTGTTCACGTCTCACTGAAACACCACGGCCCTCAGGCAGACCTAGTGACTGTTCACGTCTCACTGAAACACCACGGCCGTCAGACAGACCTAGTGACTGTTCACGTCTCACTGAAACACCACGGCCGTCAGACAGACCTAGTGACTGTTCACGTCTCTCACTGAAACACCACGGCCGTCAGACAGACCTAGTGACTGTTCACATCTCACACTGAAACACCACAGCCGTCAGACAGACCTAGTGACTGTTCACGTCTCACACTGAAACACCACGGCCGTCAGACAGACCTAGTGACTGTTCACGTCTCACTGAAACACCACGGCCGTCAGACAGACCTAGTGACTGTTCACGTCTCACTGAAACACCACGGCCGTCTGACAGACCTAGTGACTGTTCACGTCTCACTGAAACACCACGGCCCTCAGACAGACCTAGTGACTGTTCACGTCTCACTGAAACACCACGGCCCTCAGACAGACCTAGTGACTGTTCACGTCTCACTGAAACACCACGGCCCTCAGGCAGACCTAGTGACTGTTCACGTCTCACTGAAACACCACGGCCGTCTGACAGACCTAGTGACTGTTCACGTCTCACTGAAACACCACGGCCCTCAGACAGACCTAGTGACTGTTCACGTCTCACTGAAACACCACGGCCCTCAGGCAGACCTAGTGACTGTTCACGTCTCACTGAAACACCACGGCCGTCTGACAGACCTAGTGACTTTTCACGTCTCACTGAAACACCACGGCCGTCTGACAGACCTAGTGACTGTTCACGTCTCACACTGAAA
This sequence comes from Lampris megalopsis, assembly GCA_022114975.2. Lineage (NCBI taxonomy): Eukaryota > Metazoa > Chordata > Actinopteri > Lampriformes > Lampridae > Lampris > Lampris megalopsis. Next base: position 1,953,210 of record JAJHIY020002111.1, read on the forward strand.
CACCACGGCCGTCTGACAGACCTAGTGACTGTTCACGTCTCACTGAAACACCACGGCCCTCAGGCAGACCTAGTGACTGTTCACGTCTCACTGAAACACCACGGCCGTCAGACAGACCTAGTGACTGTTCACGTCTCACTGAAACACCACGGCCGTCTGACAGACCTAGTGACTGTTCACGTCTCACTGAAACACCACGGCCCTCAGACAGACCTAGTGACTGTTCACGTCTCACTGAAACACCACGGCCGTCTGACAGACCTAGTGACTGTTCACGTCTCACTGAAACACCACGGCCGTCAGACAGACCTAGTGACTTTTCACGTCTCACTGAAACACCACGGCCGTCTGACAGACCTAGTGACTGTTCACGTCTCACACTGAAACACCACGGCCGTCAGACAGACCTAGTGACTGTTCACGTCTCACACTGAAACACCACGGCCGTCTGACAGACCTAGTGACTTTTCACGTCTCACTGAAACACCACGGCCGTCAGACAGACCTAGTGACTGTTCACGTCTCACACTGAAACACCACGGCCCTCAGACAGACCTAGTGACTGTTCACGTCTCATCAGCCTAGTCACTGTTTGTGTCTCATCAGCCTGTATTGTGTGACAATGGACACAAAATTATGAAGACAATGAACTCAAGGACAACGTCCAACTATGTGGTTAGTGAGCAGCTTATGCTGTTTACTTCTGGATGTAGTAGAGTTGGTAGCAAGGTAACAGTGTCATAGTTATCTGTCTCGCGAGTTTGTATCGCCGGTATGAATAGTATTGATGTGAAATATTCACAGGTGAGTATGTCGCACTTTAGTGTCATTTATTTGTCACGTCCCCGGTGTGTAAAGGCCTTGACCCTGTCAAAAGCAACCCAAAGAGCAGCAACTTAAAGGTGCAATACCGTTATTACTGTTGCATGAGGAGAGGGGCGTGGGTGAGGGTGATAAGATGTCTCCCTCAATCAGTTGCACGCCAATCAACCCTGACAGACTGCATATTTTTAACCGTTTACAGCACACGCTCCTCCGTTCTCCAGATCACTCTTCACTTCATTCAAATACTAAGACAAAGGATTCAGAAACACATGGAACAAAATGACACCAAACTCAGAAAGTAAAGACAGAATGTGTAGTGTTTACAGTTACCCGCTTGTGTTGTCCTTGCTAGGGAAGGAGTGAAGCTAAGCTGACAGGATGGTAGTGTTTCTCAACTAGAATAATCTTGCCATAAGAAGAAAGACATGAGGTGAGTGTAAAACAGTCATATCATATCCTCTAAAATCCCACCACAAACATTTACACCCTGGTTCACCTCGGACCAACATCCCGAGGACCCACATCTCACTTGTCAGTCCAATACCATCATGTGATCACAGCATCCCCCACCGAGAGGGAACAGGAAACGTCTGGTTGATGGGAGAACAGATCGGGGGGGACAGGCAGTCTACTGGGGTCCTGTAGAGTCCAGTACATTCCACTAGGATCCAGTAGACACAGGGTTCTGTAGAATTCAGTCGGGTTCAGGAGTGTAGTAGGGTCCACTAGAGTCCAGCAGAGTTCAGCAGAGTCCAGTAGAGACAGGGTTAAGTCGATACAGGGCTAGGTAGGACAGGGTAGACTCCAACCACAGAGAGTGGTGGTCAGGATATGGAAGATGAGGATCATCCATCAGAGAATGAAGAAGAGCAGGATGACCACAAAAAGGATGGCCAGCAGGATCCCAATAGCACACCACTGACGACGGTCTGAGCAGACACGGAGAGAAGAGACACACCCATCATGTAAAAATCCTACACTCTCTCTCTCCACATACACTACATCCAACACAACCACGTTCTCCAAGTTACAATATGACTTTACACTACAACTGTACACCCCAACGGAGGCCTATCAGTCCTGCTAGGCTAACACTCACTGCTGCACAGCAAACTAAATCTAGCAAGATGTGGTTTTTTAAGATTACTGTTGAAGAAAAATAAGTTTAAATACTGTAATTTATACTTGGGGTAATAAACACTTGGGGTCAACCGTCCAAAGTAACGGGGAGTGCAGAAGAGAGGTGAAGAAGAGAGTGCAGGCAGGGTGGAGTGGGTGGAGAAGAGTGTCAGGAGTGATTTGTGACAGAAGGGTACCAGCAAGAGTTAAAGGGAAGGTTTACAAGATGGTAGTGAGACCAGCTATGTTGTATGGTTTGGAGACAGTGGCACTGATGAAAAGACAGGAGGTGGAGCTGGAGGTGGCAGAGATGAAGATGATAAGATTTTCATTGGGAGTGATGAAGAAGGACAGGATTAGGAAGGAGTATATTAGAGGGACAGCTCAGGTTGGACGGTTTGGAGACAAAGCAAGAGAGACAAGATGGAGATGGTTTGGACATGTGTGGAGGAGAGATGCTGGGTATACTGGGAGAAGGATGCTGAATATGGAGCTGCCAGGGAAGAGGAGAAGAGGAAGAGGAAGATGTGGTGAGGGAGGACAGTAGTAGTAGTAGCAGAAGTAGTGGTGGTAGTAGTAGTAGTAGCAGTAGTAGCGTAGCAGTGGTAGTAGCAGTAGTAGTGGTAGTAGTAACAGTAGTATTGGTGTTAGTTGTAGTAGTAGTAGTAGTAGCAGTAGTAGCGTAGTAGTGGTAGTAGCAGTAGTAGTGGTAGTAGTAACAGTAGTATTGGTGGTAGTTGTAGTAGTAGTAGTGGTGGTAGTAGTAGTAGTGGTAGTAGCGTAGTAGTGGTAGTAGCGTAGTAGTGGTAGTAGTAGTGGTAGCAGTTCTAGTGGTAGTAGTAGTGGTCGTAGTAGTGGTAGTAGCGTAGTAGTGGTAGTAGCGTAGTAGTGGTAGTAGCGTAGTAGTGGTAGCAGTTCTAGTGGTAGTAGTAGTGGTCGTAGTAGTAGTAGTGGTAGTGGATTAGATTGTTGAAGAAGTATCCTCTCTCAACTGACAAATTATATAATTTAGTCTGATTTAATGACTTCTTGGACAGCTGCCTTATTTCCCTTCGAACATCACTTGATCACAGATGAAGGACAGAGTCCCTGCGGCAGCACGTCTGGTGAATTGTGTATCTCCTGGTACCTTTCTGGTGAATTGTGTATCTCCTGTTACCTTTCTGGTGAATTGTGTATCTCCTGTTACCTTTCTGGTGAATTGTGTATCTCCTGTTATCTTTCTGGTGAATTGTGTATCTCCTGTTACCTTTCGGGTGAATTGTGTATCTCCTGTTACCTCTCTGGTGAATTGTGTATCTCCTGTTACCTTTCTGGTGAATTGTGTATCTCCTGTTACCTTTCTGGTGTGTATCTCCTGTTACCTTTCTGGTGTGTATCTCCTGTTATCTTTCTGGTGTGTATCTCCTGTTACCTTTCTGGTGAATTGTGTATCTCCTGTTACCTTTCTGGTGAATTGTGTATCTCCTGTTACCTTTCTGGTGAATTGTGTATCTCCTGTTACCTTTCTGGTGAATTGTGAATCTCCTGTTACCTTTCTGGTGAATTGTGTATCTCCTGTTACCTTTCTGGTGAATTGTGTATCTCCTGTTACCTTTCTGGTGAATTGTGTATCTCCTGTTGCCTCTCTGGTGAATTGTGTATCTCCTGTTGCCTCTCTGGTGAATTGTGTATCTCCTGTTGCCTCTCTGGCGAATTGTGTATCTCCTGTTGCCTTCAACACTGTGACTGACATGGAGCAAAGCTAAAGAGCGTTGTCGGTTGTCTTCAGTGCGGCTCAGCTCTACTCACCACTGGTCATGTGGGACACCTTGGCCAGCTTCTTCATCACGTTGTCCAGTCTGGACTGGGTGTTGTCTATCTCGTGGGTGAAGTCATCCAGCATCCTGCGGGACAACACAGAGTCAGCCCTGACAAACACCCAGAGGAACCAGATGCTTCCTTGAGAAAATGTCTTCTGCTTTATACACCTGGGACTCAACATGGTCCTGAAGGCAACAACCGTTGCCACGCTGAAAGGGTTTTTACTTGCATTTGCTTTTTTCTTGAATATGTTTTTGTGGTCCAAATCCAACCCAGTAGGATCCTAACTCGTCATACATGCCATCATGCCATCATGCCACCCTGACACCCTGACGGCTTTTCCTTTTGTGCGGCTCTCACAGAGAACGAGGTAACAAGGGAACTTTGCAGACCTGCCCCGTGAGCAGAGAGCTGGGAGGAGCAGCAGCCCTGCAGCCATTCAGGACCAAACACAGAACCCCACTACTCTTCTCCACTCCTACAACGAGACCAAGCAAAAGCTACAAGTTCCACCATGAAGACAGCAAGTCTCTGAAAGGCACACCTGCCACCACGTTCAGGATGGTTCCGTGGAATGACTAATACAACAGATTATTGTCTCTTAGGGTTAATTCTATAACTTCCTGCTGGCGTTGCTACAATTAGGCATTCTTCATCGGGCGGCACAGTGCCGCAGTAGTTAGCAGTGTCACCTCACAGCAAGAAGGTCCTGGGTTCGAACCCCGGGGTTGCCCAGCCTTGGGGGCCATCCCAGGTTGTCTTCTGTGTGGAGTTTGCATGTTCTCCCAATGTCTGCAGTGTGTTTTCTCTGGGTGCTCTGGTTTCCCCCACCATCAAAAAGACATGCATGTTAGGGTTAATACCCTAACATGCATGTCCTGGCTGTGTCCCTGAGCAAGGCATGGGAAGATGAACTGGAGTTGGTCCCCGGGTGCTGCACGGCAGCTGACCACTGCCCCTAGCTACACAGCTAGGATGGGTTAAATGCAGAGCATAATTTCCCCACAGGATCAATAGAGTATCTCAAAATCAAAAGAAAAAAAAACACAACAGCTCCACCTGGACAGGAACTGGATGGAAAATTGATGTTCTCCTGTGAGAGAGACTTCCTTCAAGCTGTCCTTCAGGAGGAGAAACCACTCCCCGTTCTACTTCTGCTCCTGTCACTTCCAGCTCATATTCCCAGTTAGAGACAGAGATGGGTAGAGACAGTGAGACGGTTAGAGACAGCGAGACATGCAGTGAGTGAGACAGTTAGCAACAGAGACTGGTAGAGAGGGTGAGATGGTTAGAGACAGAGACGGTAGAGAGTGAAACGGTTAGAGACAGAGACAGGTAGAGAGTAAGATAGAGACAGAGACAGGTAGAGAGAGAGCGTGAGACAGAGACAGAGACAGGTAGAGAGAATGAGCTGGTTATAGACAGAGACAGGTAGAGAGTAACATAGATACAGAGACAGGTAGAGAGAGAGAGTGAGACAAAGACAGAGACAGGTAGAGAGGGTGAGATGGTTAGAGACAGCGAGACATGCAGTGAGTGAGACAGTTAGCAACAGAGACTGGTAGAGAGGGTAAGATGGTTAGAGACAGAGATGGTAGAGAGTGAAACGGTTAGAGACAGAGACAGGTAGAGAGTAAGATAGAGACAGAGACAGGTAGAGAGAGAGCGTGAGACAGAGACAGAGACAGGTAGAGAGAATGAGCTGGTTATAGACAGAGACAGGTAGAGAGTAACATAGATACAGAGACAGGTAGAGAGAGAGAGAGAGTGAGACAAAGACAGAGACAGGTAGAGAGGGTGAGATGGTTAGAGACAGAGACGGTAGAGAGTGAGACGGTTAGAGACGGAGACAGGTAGAGAGTAAGATAGAGACAGAGACAGGTAGAGAGAGAGAGTGAGACAAAGACAGAGACAGGTAGAGAGGGTGAGATGGTTAGAGACAGAGACGGTAGAGAGACAGTTAGAGACAGGTAGAGAGAGTGAGCTGGTTAGAGACAGAGACAGGTAGAGAGTGAGAAAGGGCCTTACACAGCCTGTTCGTCCAGCTCCATACCGATCCGCTCAGACATGTTCTTTAAAACGCCGATGGTCCCCGACACCAACTCCAACTGGTCGTCCTGCTGCTCTGCAATCAGCTGACAGACACACACACACACACACACACACACACACACACACACACACACACACACACACACCTCATTTGAATAGCTTCACTCCAGCCTATGACACATTTCTTATTTCCAGCTGTTCAATCAAGAGTCAAGATGACTTTATTGGTTTTATACATATATACATATACATACATACATACATACACACACACACACATATATATATACACACACACACACACACACACACACACACACATATATATATATATATATGTATGTATAGCTCAACAGGGATACAGGACGCGTGAAACAGGCCTGTACTGCTATGCATTAACATCTTTTTTCCTGTATCCATGTTGATATTCCGCTCCTCATTAGCTGAGCACTCAACACCATTGACGGTTTAGGAAAAAAAACGCTATATATATATATATATATATATATATATATATATAGTTAAGGTTAAAGTTTTTAGCCGCCAAGGAACTATGGAACATTTTCCTAAAATTCTGCCCAATGTTTGCATCGTTCATAAAACTCCACATAGTAAAACATTCATCAGTGTTAAGGCCCCTATCTGGTACATTTTGGAATGTAAACTAAATCTTCAGGTTTGCTTTATACCAAATGTAGTGAAAATTGAGGTGGTCAAAACTATTAGCCCCCGTGTGATTTTCGTTCAAGACCCACCTGAGCAATCAGTCAGCGTTGAACTTTACTTAAGGGACTCCAGTGAACAGGGCTAGTGGCACTTGAACACTTGATTGAGAGGGACTACTCTTAAATGCCAAAAAGTAAAGAAACCAGTCTGGAGCTGAGAAAGAAGATAGTGGATGCTCATCTTAAGGGGGAAGGCTATTCTGCCATTTCCAAGCGTGTCACAGTGTCTAGAACAGCTGTGTGTTGCATCGTTGCAAAGCACAAGGAGACAGATTGTGTTAGAAACAAACCTGGGCCTGGTCCAAAGTGCAAGATTTCAAAAACTTTGGAGAGGAAAACAGTCAGAGATGTCAGCAACAATCCCCGGATCTCTGCCAAGATGACTGTTGCTGAACCGGCCTCTTCTGGACTTGATGTTTCAAGGAAGACTGTTGTGAGGGCTCTTCATCGTGATGGGCTTCGAGGTCATCGTCCAAGAAAAACTCCACTGCTCACACAGCAGCACACCAGAGCCAGACTCAAGTTTGCCTGTGGACATCTGAAACATGGGCATGAGTTCTGGAAGTCTGTCCTTTGGTCTGATGAGAGTAAACTTGAGCTGTTTGGGCTCATGGATGTTGCTTTTGTTTGGCGAAGGAAGGGAGAGGCCTTCAACCCTAAAAACACAGTCGCCACAGTTAAACATGGTGGTGAGAGCATAATGCTGTGGGGCTGTTTTGCTGCTCCAGCCACAGGGAACCTTGTTGGGGTGCATGGGATCATGAAGAAAGAAGATTATGTTGACACTTTGAAGGATAACGTAAAGAAATCTGCTGCCAGTCTAGCTTTAGGTCGCTGCTGGGTCTTCCAGCAAGACAATGACCCAAAGCATACATCCAAGTTGGTCCAAAACTCTTTGAAGGATACCAAAATCCAGGTCCTGGAGTGACCCTCTCAGAGCCCAGATTCTCAATCCTATTGAGAATCTGTGGCAGGAGCTCAAGGTTAATGTCCATGCTGGAAAACCACACAATATGGGTGAGCTGGAACAACTTGCCACGGAAGAATGGGCTAAGATCTCTCAAGAGACATGTGCCAACCTATTTAGGAACCACCATAAGAGGTTGTTGTCCGTTGGGAATCAGAAAGGTTACTCTATTGACTATTAATTGTCAGAGGGCTAATCATTTTGGCCTTGTCATGTTAGTTTTTTCTTGTTTCAATTCAGCACATCAGTAAAATATCTTAATCAAGCTTAGTGGAGATTTTGTCTTTGTTCTTTTGGAGGCAATTAAACTATAAACACTTTTGGTTATGGTCATTTCCATGGAAAAGTGAAGGGTTTTGTTTGATTTCATAAAGGGGGCTAATAATATTGACCTTAACTGTATATATATATATATATATGTCCTTAGTAATGTATGACTTGTTGTTAGGATACTGTTTTGTGCGTTTATGTGGGTGTCCGGGGGAAATGGCGGTCTATTCTGTTGCCTACCAACACGGGGATCGGCGGTTCAAATCCCCGTGTTACCTCCGGCTTGGTCGGCGTCCCTACAGACACAACTGACTGTGTCTGCAGGTGGGAAGCCGGATGTGGGTACGTGTCCTGGTCGCTGCACTAGCGCCTCCTCTGGTCGGTCGGGGTGCCTGTTCAGGGGGAGGGGGAACTGCGGGGGAATAGCGTGATCCTCCCACGTGCTACATCCCCCCGGTGAAACTCCTCACTGTCAGGTGAAAAGAAGCGGCTGGTGACTCCACATGTATGGGAGGAGGCATGTGGTAGTCTGCAGCCCTCCCCGAATCGGCAGAGGGGGTGGAGCAGAGACCGGGACGGCTCGGAAGAGTGGGGTAATTGGCTGAATACAATTGGGAGAAAAAGGGGGAGAAATCCCCCCCAAAAGAAAAAAAGAAAAGGATGCTGTTTTAATGTGTTTTGAGGTATCCCAGCATCCACACAGAAGTTAATATAAGCTGCGATGACTTCAAATCAGACTCATGGAAGATGTCCCAGTGTGTGCTCAGGTATCAGCCCTTTAGAGTGTCAGTACTGTCAGTGGACCAGACTGCAACAGTCTTAACAGGAGGTCTGCTCCTCTTCAGTACTGAACGGTGGCTGGGAATGAGCTGAACAGTGCTGGGATCAGAACTGGACAGCTGTGGTTTGGCTCTAGCTATCAATGCGTTCCAGATATTTCCATCGCATCTGTCAAGAATTTTACTGTTTCTAGTGTCACACTGCTCAAACCCAGGTAAAGACATTTCAAGTTTGCAACGGTTGAAATCCCCCAAAATGAGCATGGGAGCATCTGGCGTGTGTTGCAACAGTCTACGTACACAGTCCAGCACCTGGACCACAGCTCTCCCTGCGGTTCCACTCGGCAGCACATACACAGCACAAGTCACAACGTTCCCAAACTTCCTCAGAAGGAAGAATGGGCTGAGATTCAAGCATAATAGCTCAACGCGCGGGTTACAGAGAGTCTCTTGTGTAGTGTGTTGCCTACACCATGTGTCATTAATAGAAACACATAGTCTGCCCCCCTTGTTTTACTCTACTCAGAACTCCTCTCAGAATGTGCCAGGGAAAAGCCATCCAACTCAGTGACAGCTAGGAATGTCCTGATGCAGCCAAGTTTCTGTAAAAACCATGACGCTTGAGCCACGGTACTCACAGCAGGTTCTGGTGTGAAGTTTGAGGAAGTCCATCTTATTCCTCAGGGAGCGCGCACTACACCGGATCATCGATGGCAAGGGTGGCCTATTCTCTCTTCTTCGGAGCCTGTGTAACTCCCCTTGTTTGCCCCTCCAACGTCCTCTCCGCAGCCTTCCCCAGTACTCACGCTGGTTGTCTCACCATCAGTATCTTCGTGTTCTTTGTAGTTCCTCGGACAGGACGGCAACAAGCTGTATTTATGCCATGCTGGAGGTTCACAGTGACAACAGTGTTTCCCTGTCGTAAACGTGGTTTTCCTGGTTGCTTCCATGGAATGTTGTTGTTTGACATTGGCTTACTGCGGAAAGCAGCAAAAGCAGTCCTGTGCAGAGAACTCTCCAAAAACCCGCCATTTCACAGTGTTACACAACATTAATACAAAAACAGAAACGAAACAGACACATTAATCACCCGATCATGATTAAAACACAATTAAAGCAGCAGCACGGTTGTCTGAGCTGCCTTCAGAGCAGCACCACTGCAAGTCAACGATAAGCCTGTGTTAGAGTGGTGCGCTAAGAGATCCTAGGTGGAAGTTAGCAAGAGCTAGCTTTATTTAGAAAACATCCTGCAAAAGAATCCACCCCCTCCCTTCGGCCTAAGAGCCTCATGAACATGCAGACTGATTGACAGCAAGTAGGGACCAATAGAGACGGCGACTTGTGAAGAACTCTCCTGATTGGCTGACCAGGAGTGGGTATAGAGAAAAGGTTCTGTCTCTGATGAGAGCGCTGAGGGCAGCTATAGAGACTGGATTTGTTTTTCAGTGCATCGACTTACTTTTTTTATTTTACCCCCCCCCAATTGGACTTGGCCAATTACCCTACTTTACGAGCCGTCCCGGTCTCTGCTCCACCCCCTCTGCCAGTCCGGGGAGGGCTGCAGACTACCACGTCTCCTCCGATACATGTGGAGTCACCAGCCGCTTCTTTTCATCAGACCAGGACACATACCGACATCCAGCTTCCCACCTGCAGACACGGCCAATTGTGTCTGTAGGGATGCCCGACCAAGCCGGAGGTAACACGGGGATTCGAACCCGCAATCCCCGTGTTGGTAGGCAATGGAAGAGACCGCTACGCTACCCAGATGCCCTGCATCTACTTACTTGACAGCTGTCAGGATGTAGAAAGAGTTTGACCAAATATCATAAAAAGTGTTCTAAATTCAAATGGCTGACAGCCACATTGACACAGGACGTCTATGGAACGGAGAGCTGAAGTCTAACTGCTGGATAAGGAGACTAATGCCCAGATACAGATGTCAGTGTGTAATTACTGGGTGAAGACGGTGAGCATGGCTTTTACCTACCTGCTGCTGTGACTGCTGTTCTTCTATGAACTGGGAGTTGGCTGTCTGGAGCTCCCGGTCCAGCCGTGTGTATCTGTCCGAGCCTGGCTGCCAGATGGGGCTGCGAAGACCCTGATCCCCCATCAGAGCCTAACAGTAAACACCAAAAATAGCCAGCTGTGGAGACGTTCGTTCCAAATAAAGAAGCTCTAATGTATACTCTGCTACACTAACATGTCTGAGTGCATGCCAGTGTGACGAACCTGTCGGCCTTTCTTATCTGACAAGGTGATTACCATTGGGCTGGACATGTGGTCTTTCATTTCCTTCAAGGGAAAGTAAAGGTTTCAAACCCATCAGTAATGACAGACATGGTCAGTGACATTACATCTGATCCCGTATTAAATGATTTATTCATTCACCTGTGATGTACTTTTCTACATAATAAAGCTGCCTTAACTGTACACAAACCAATAAAACACGGGCTCAGTGTGCGGCATACCTTGACAATTTGTCTGGTGCTACTGATGAAGGCTTTGCGTTTAGACAGCTCTGCTGCATCCAGATTGAACTTCTTTGGGTTTGATTCCACAATACTTAGACTGGGAGTTAAGAAATAAACCTACAAATCGTTTAAGAAAACTTCCTGTTTTACGTTAGAATTCATTCACCAAAGAAGGCCATTTCTGCAACACTGAACACAGCTGAAGCAATGGTTCTCTGAGCCGCTGCAAGGATATTAATAGTTTCATCAAGGTCTTCTAGGTCCCACTCTATAGATCGCAGGCTGTTCCTCAGTTCGTTGGTGGTCCAGTCCATCTCCTCCTTGGAAGCACCAGCAGGTTCCTGGAGGAGCTCGCTCCATCTCTGGTGCAGCCCCTGAGCTGTATTCACAGCCTTCTGGACCTCACTGGCCATTTCACCAGCAAAACAAAAGTTAGACAGATATTAAGCAGTCAGTTTAGGCCCGCCTCTCCCTGCTCACATTTAGAAAAGGTGAACAAAATAAAAAGGACAGCAAATCAACAGGACAGTGACGGTGGAGTTGGTTAGACTGAAGGGGGCAGTGTTGTAGTAAGACATCTGCTCCCAGCTTCCCTCAGGTCTACCCAGAGAGTTTGGTTGATTAAATGCTGGCATGTCATCATTCTACTCGCCTTATATCTCATTGGTCCTACACCCTGTACACCCTGGACGTGTGTCCTCTGTCATGATTCTTCACCCCCCCCCCCTTTTTCGCCCCAATTGTACCCAGCCAATTACCCCACTCGTCCGAGCCATCCAGGTCTCTGCTCCACCCCCTCTGCCAATCCTGGAGCACTGCAGACTACCACATGTCTCCTCCGATACATGTGGAGTCGCCAGCCACTTCTTTTCACCTGACAGTGAGGAGTTCCATCAGGGGGACGTAGCGCGTGGGAGGATCACGCTATTCCCCCTAGTTCCCCCTCACCCCTGAAAAGACACCCTGACTGACCAGAGGAGGCGCTAGTGTAGCAACCAGGACACACACTCACATCCGGCTTCCCACCCGCAGACACAGCCGATTGTGTCTGTAGGGACACCTGACCAAGCTGGAGGCAACACAGGGATTCAAACCAGAGATCCTCGTGTTGAGTCTTCCCATTTTTGATGCCCCAATAGGGATGGGTACCAAAACCCAGTATTTACCAGGCACCCATAATACATTATTAAACACCGTAGTATTGATAAGCTCCGATGTTAACGGTTCTGCTGTTGGTATTGGAGAAATTAGGACAATAAATTTCCTGTTTATTGAGGCCACATAAACATTATCTTCCACCTTCTAACTCACCAACCCCGTTCCTAATGTGCAGGAACATTATCTTCCACCTTCTACCTCACCAACCCCGTTCCTAATGTGCAGTAACATTATCTTCCACCTTCTAACTCACCAACCCCGTTCCTAATGTGCAGGAACATTATCTTCCACCTTCTACCTCACCAACCCCGTTCCTAATGTGCAGGAACATTATCTTCCACCTTCTACCTCACCAACCCTGTTCCTAATGTGCAGTAACATTATCTTCCACCTTCTACCTCACCAACCCTGTTCCTAATGTGCAGTAACATTATCTTCCACCTTCTACCTCACCAACCCTGTTCCTAATGTGCAGTAACATTATCTTCCACCTTCTAACTCACCAACCCCGTTCCTAATGTGCAGTAACATTATCTTCCACCTTCTACCTCACCAACCCCGTTCCTAATGTGCAGTAACATTATCTTGCACCTTCTACCTCACCAACCCTGTTCCTAATGTGCAGTAACATTATCTTCCACCTTCTAACTCACCAACCCCGTTCCTACTGTGCAGTAACATTATCTTCCACCTTCTACCTCACCAACCCCGTTCCTAATGTGCAGTAACATTATCTTCCACCTTCTACCTCACCAACCCTGTTCCTAATGTGCAGTAACATTATCTTCCACCTTCTACCTCACCAACCCTGTTCCTAATGTGCAGTAACATTATCTTGCACCTTCTACCTCACCAACCCCGTTCCTAATGTGCAGTAACATTATCTTCCACCTTCTACCTCACCAACCCCGTTCTTAATGTGCAGTAACATTATCTTCCACCTTCTACCTCACCAACCCCGTTCCTAATGTGCAGTAACATTATCTTGCACCTTCTACCTCACCAACCCTGTTCCTAATGTGCAGTAACATTATCTTCCACCTTCTACCTCACCAACCCCGTTCTTAATGTGCAGTAACATTATCTTCCACCTTCTACCTCACCAACCCTGTTCCTAATGTGCAGTAACATTATCTTGCACCTTCTACCTCACCAACCCTGTTCCTAATGTGCAGTAACATTATCTTCCACCTTCTACCTCACCAACCCCGTTCCTAATGTGCAGTAACATTATCTTCCACCTTCTACCTCACCAACCCCGTTCCTAATGTGCAGTAACATTATCTTGCACCTTCTACCTCACCAACCCTGTTCCTAATGTGCAGTAACATTATCTTCCACCTTCTACCTCACCAACCCCGTTCTTAATGTGCAGTAACATTATCTTCCACCTTCTACCTCACCAACCCTGTTCCTAATGTGCAGTAACATTATCTTGCACCTTCTACCTCACCAACCCTGTTCCTAATGTGCAGTAACATTATCTTCCACCTTCTACCTCACCAACCCCGTTCCTAATGTGCAGTAACATTATCTTCCACCTTCTACCTCACCAACCCCGTTCCTAATGTGCAGTAACATTATCTTCCACCTTCTACCTCACCAACCCCGTTCCTAATGTGCAGTAACATTATCTTCCACCTTCTACCTCACCAACCCTGTTCCTAATGTGCAGTAACATTATCTTCCACCTTCTACCTCACCAACCCTGTTCCTAATGTGCAGTAACATTATCTTCCACCTTCTACCTCACCAACCCCGTTCCTAATGTGCAGTAACATTATCTTCCACCTTCTACCTCACCAACCCCGTTCCTAATGTGCAGTAACATTATCTTCCACCTTCTACCTCACCAACCCTGTTCCTAATGTGCAGTAACATTATCTTCCACCTTCTACCTCACCAACCCTGTTCCTAATGTGCAGTAACATTATCTTGCACCTTCTACCTTACCAACCCCGTTCCTAATGTGCAGTAACATGAAGACATTCGTCTATTATGCATTTTCCCTATTCCCAATCCAGAAGAGACGTCTCTCTCTTGGAGCCTGTCATGTGTGTGAGCGAAGGGGCGGGGCCAGTTATCTGATGTGTGCAAACACACACACACACACACACACACACACACACACACACACACACACACACACACACACACACACACACACACACACACACAGAGCCTGCTCTTATGGAATGGCAGAGAGAAGTACACAGTCAGAGGTGTGGTTATACAAACCCCAATTCCAGTTAAGTTGGGGCGTTGTGTAAAACGTGAATAAAAACAGAACACAATGATTTGCAAATCCTTTTCCACCTATATTCAGTAGAATACACTACAAAGACAAGATGTTTAATGTTCAAACTGGTAAACTTTATTGTTTTTTGCAAATATTGCCTCATTTTGAATTTGATGCCTGCAACACGTTCCAAAGAAGCTGGGACAGGGGCAACAAAGACTGGGAAAGTTGAGGAATGCTCAAAAACACCTGTTGGGAACATTCCACAGGTGAACAGGTTAACTGGAAACAGGTGAGCGTCATGATTGGGTAGAAAAGGAGCATCCCCGAAAGGCTCAGTCGTTCACAAACAAGGATGGGGCGAGGTTCACCACTTTGTGAACAACTGCGTGAGCAAATAGTCCGACAGTTTAAGAACAACATTTCTCAACGTACAACTGCAAGGAATTTAGGGATTTCCTCATCTCCAGTCCATAATATCATCACAAGATCCAGAGAATCCGGAGAAATCTCTGCACGTAAGCAGCAAGGCCCAAGACCAACACTGAATGCCCATGACCTTCGACCCCTCAGGCGGCACTGCATTAAAAACTGACATCATTGTGTAAAGGATATGACCACGTGGGCTCAGGAACACTTGGGAAAACCATGGTCAGTTAACACAGTTGGTCGCTACATCTACAAGTGCAAGTTAAAACTCTCCCATGCAAAGCCAAAGCCAGATATCAACACCACCCAGAAACACCGCCCGCCGGCTTCTCTGGGCCCGAGCTCATCTGAGATGGACTGACGCAAAGTGGACAAGTGTGCTGTGGTCTGACGAGTCCACATTTCACATTGTTTTTGGACATCATGGACGTCGTGTCCTCCGGGCTAAAGAGGAAAAGGACCATCCAGACTGTTATCAGCCCAGAGTCCAAAAGTCAGCATCTGTGATGGTATGGGGGTGTGTTAGTGCCCACGGCATCATGGGTAACTTGCACATCTGGGAAGGCACCATTAATGCTGAAAGGTACATACAGGTTTTGGAGCAACATATGCTGCCATCCAAGCGACGTCTTTTTCAGGGACGTCCCTGCTTATTTCAGCAAGACAATGCCAAGCCACATTCTGCAGGTGTTCCAACAGCGGGGCTTCGTAGTAAAAGAGTGCGGGTACTGGACTGGCCTGCCTGCAGTCCAGACCTGTCTCCCATTGATAATGTGTGGCGCATTATGAAGCGCACAATACGACAACGGAGACCCTGGACTGTTGAGCAACTGAAGTCGTACATCAGCAAGAATGGGAAAGAATTCCACCTACAAAGCTTCAACAAGTAGTGTCCTCAGTTCCCAAACGCTTACTGAGTGTTGTTAAAAGGAAAGGTGGTGTAACACAGTGGTGAACATGCCCCTGTCCCAGCTTCTTTGGAACGTGTTGCAGGCATCACATTCAACATGAGGGAATATTTGCAAAAAAACAATAAAGTTTATCAGTTTGAACATTAAATATCTTGTCTTTGTAGTGTATTCAATTGCCAGATGGAGACAGCTGGGTTGGGAATCCTGCCAGGACACTGAGGACCCCCTACTCTTTGTGATAAGTGCCATGGGATCTTTAATGACCACAGTGAGTCAGGACCTCAGTTTAACGTCTCATCTGAAGGACTGCATCTCCTACAGCACAGTGTCCCCATCACTGCGCTGGGATTTGATACGTTGTTTTTATTAGGACCAGAGGGAAGACTGCCCCCTACTGGCCCACCAACACCACTTCCATCAGTAACTCAGTTTTTCTCAGGAGGTCTCCCATCCAAGCACGAGCCAAGCCCATAGCTGCTTACCTACTCTCATTCAGCAGAGCCAGGGTACATGTTGGTATGGCTGTCGATAAGCAGCATCAGTAAGACGAGCAGTACCATTAAAATCTTAACAATGCCCATCCCTACCCCAGTATCATGTCGGCAAAGTGGAGGGTTGATGGTAATGTGGATGTATGAAAAAACAGATTTTCTCTCTGAAAGTGGATATATGATGTTTCTCCTGTTTTTTAAAAACTGATTATGAGGACATCTGTTCTACCATCCTAGACCCATACCAACATGTTTTCACATCAAAACATGTTAAAAAGGAGACTCACATTGTGGCGTTTATAAAGGGGGGAGGGGGCAAAAGGTGGCATACAGGGGCCTGTTGAACAGATTTGTGGACTGGTGCGAGCTAAACCGCCTGCAGCTGAATGCCAGGAAGACAAAGGAGATGATTGTGGCTCTCCAATGGTGCAGTCCCCCATGACAACTGTGACCATCCCTGGGGCAGATGTTGAGGTGGTTTGCTCCTACAAATACCCGGGAGTTCACATGGAAAACAGGCTGGAGTGGGCTGGCAACATCGAGGCCCTCCACAAGAAAGGTCAGAGCTGACTCTACTTCCGATGGAGGATCAGCTCCTTTAACGTCTGCATTAAGATGCAGCAGATGTTCTACCAGTCTGTGGTGGCCAGTGCTACCTTCTTCACTGCTGTGTGTTGGGGCAGTGGTGTGAAGGCTGGAGATGCCAAAAGACTGAACAAGTTAGTCTGGAAGACCTGCTCGGTGCTGGGAGTGAATCTGGACTCTCCGGCAACGGGGTGTCAAACAAGAGGACCCTGACCAAACTGTTGGCCATCTTTTTTTTGTTCTGTTTTTTTTCTTTTTCTCCCCAGTTGTATCCGGCGAATTACCCCACTCTTCCGGAGCCATCCTGGTCACTGCTCCACCCCCTCTACCGATCCAGGGAGGGCTGCAGACTACCACATGCCTCCTCCAACACATGTGGAGTCACCAGCCGCTTCTTTTCACCTGACAGTGAGGAGTTTCACCAGGGGGACCTAACACGTGGGAGGATCACGCTATTCCCCCCCAGTTCCCCCTTCTCCCCAAACAGCCGCTCCAACCGACCAGAGGAGGCGCTAGTGCAGTAACCAGGACACATACCCATATCCGGCTTCCCACCCGCAGACACGGCCAATTGTGTCTGTAGGGACGCCCGACCATGCCGAAGTTAACATGGGGATTCGAACTGGTGGTCCCCGCAAACTGGTGGCCATCTTAAACAACGTGTCACACCCCCTTCACCACACAGCGATCAAACACAGGAGCACCTCTAGCAACGGACTAATCCCCCCAAGGTGCTCTACAGAATGCCACAGGAGATCATTCCTGCCGGCAGCCATTAAACTGTTGAACTCCTCCCCCATTCTGCTACGACATCGACCCCCGCATTCTAGGTGGATGCTGAAGTAACAGCATTAACTGCCTTTATAATATTTTTCATATTCAAATATTGCATACTATCACTCATACTGTAATAATTTAAGGATGACCTGAATTTCTTCTGCAGTAGTTACAGATACCATTATGTAAATTATGTGCAATATACATCTATCAGCTTGCTATTGTGTGCAATATAAAAAAGTTATGCAATAACTGTGAATACCTGCACCCTGTGCAATAACTGAAAATTTGAACACATTAGTCAAATTTATTTGTGTAGCCCAAATTCACAAGGTAGTCCCAAAAGGCTTTACATCAGTACAATATACATCAATACACGACAGTATACGACATGTGAACATGTTGCTGCATCTTTTTCTCTTTTTCTCAATGCTTCATTTTTTAATCTCTCTACCAATGCTCTTGATTCACCTTGCTACTTCAGCTCAGTCTAGTTCTTTACATTTTGTATACTCCCTGTAGTTTTTGCTTCATATTCTTGCTATTGTGTGTATTTTGATATTGTGCTGCCTAGCTGCAATGATGCTTTAATTTCCCTCTGGATCAATAAATATCTGTCTATCTACCTATCTCTGTCACTTTACTAGAGGGGCGCAACTGAAGGAGCAGGTGATGGTTATGACACCTACACAACATATTAAACAAGACAACCCACTTGCCAAATAGCATCAGCATAGTGTTCGTTACAACACAAGCCAACATCACCATACCCTACACATATTACTCACCATACATACACATATTAGACCTTCACCATACCCTACACATATTAGTCACCATACCTTACACATATTAGTCACCATACCTACACATATTAGTCACCATACCTACACATATTATTCCTTCACCATTCTCTCACATCTGAACATTCTGTCATGATACATACTGTTAGCTTTCTCTCATGATACATACTGTTAGCTATCTGTCATTTTACATACTGTTAGCTATCTGTCATGATACATACTGTTAGCTAGTTGTCATGATACATACTGTTAGCTTTCTGTCATGATGCATACTGTTAGCTAGTTGTCATGTTACATACTGTTAGCTTTCTGTCATGATACATACTGTTAGCTATCTGTCATGATACATACTGTTAGCTTTCCTCATGACACATACTGTTAGCTTTCTGTCATGTTACATACTGTTAGCTTTATGTCATGATACATACTGTTAGCTTTCTGTCATGTTACATACTGTTAGCTTTCTGTCATAATACATACTGTTAGCTTTCTGTCATGTTACATACTGTTAAATATCTGTCATGATACATACTGTTAGCTTTCTGTCATGATACATACTGTTAACTTTCTGTCATGATACACATTGTTAGCTTTCTGTCATGATACATATTGTTAGCGTTCTGTCATGATACTTACTGTTAGCTATCTTTCATGATACATACTGTTAGCTAATCTGTCAAGTTACATACTGTTAGCTTTCTGTCGTGATACATACTGATAGCTATCTGTCGTGATACATACTGTTAGCTATCTGTCATGATACATACTGTTAGCTATCTGTCATGATACATACTTTTAGCTATCTGTCATGATACATACTGTTAGTTTTCTGTCATGATACATACTGTTAACTTTTTGTCATGATACAT
This sequence comes from Lampris megalopsis, assembly GCA_022114975.2. Lineage (NCBI taxonomy): Eukaryota > Metazoa > Chordata > Actinopteri > Lampriformes > Lampridae > Lampris > Lampris megalopsis. Next base: position 1,972,486 of record JAJHIY020002111.1, read on the forward strand.
ACTGTTAGCTATCTG
>JAJHIY020002111.1:1977500-2027500 GCA_022114975.2 Lampris megalopsis
TTAACAATCCTGTTCACATGGTTACTGTTACCCACTTAATACCTGTTCACATGGTTACTGTTACCCACTTAATACCTGTTCACATGGTTACTGTTACCCACTTAACAGTCCTGTTCACATGGTTACTGTTACCCACTTAACAGTCCTGTTCACATGGTTACTGTTACCCACGTAACAACCCTGTTCACATGGTTACTGTTACCCACTTAACAGTCCTGTTCACATGGTTACTGTTACCCACTTAATACCTGTTCACATGGTTACTGTTACCCACGTAACAACCCTGTTCACGTGGTTACTGTTACCCACTTAACAGTCCTGTTCACATGGTTACTGTTACCCACTTAACAGTCCTGTTCACATGGTTACTGTTACCCACTTAACAGTCCTGTTCACGTGGTTACTGTTACCCACGTAACAACCCTGTTCACATGGTTACTGTTACCCACTTAACAGTCCTGTTCACATGGTTACTGTTACCCACTTAATACCTGTTCACATGGTTACTGTTACCCACGTAACAACCCTGTTCACGTGGTTACTGTTACCCACTTAACAGTCCTGTTCACATGGTTACTGTTACCCACTTAATACCTGTTCACATGGTTACTGTTACCCACGTAACAACCCTGTTCACATGGTTACTGTTACCCACGTAACAACCCTGTTCACGTGGTTACTGTTACCCACTTAACAGTCCTGTTCACATGGTTACTGTTACCCACTTAATACCTGTTCACATGGTTACTGTTACCCACGTAACAACCCTGTTCACATGGTTACTGTTACCCACTTAACAATCCTGTTCACATGGTTACTGTTACCCACTTAATACCTGTTCACATGGTTACTGTTACCCACTTAACAATCCTGTTCACATGGTTACTGTTACCCACTTAATACCTGTTCACATGGTTACTGTTACCCACTTAATACCTGTTTACATGGTTACTGTTACCCACTTAATACCTGTTCACATGGTTACTGTTACCCACTTAACAATCCTGTTCACATGGTTACTGTTACCCACTTAATACCTGTTTACATGGTTACTGTTACCCACTTAATACCTGTTCACATGGTTACTGTTACCCACGTAACAACCCTGTTCACATGGTTACTGTTACCCACTTAACAATCCTGTTTACATGGTTACTGTTACCCACTTAACAATCCTGTTCACATGGTTACTGTTACCCACTTAATACCTGTTCACATGGTTACTGTTACCCATGTAACAACCCTGTTCACATGGTTACTGTTACCCACTTAACAGTCCTGTTTACATGGTTACTGTTACCCACTTAATACCTGTTCACATGGTTACTGTTACCCACGTAACAACCCTGTTCACATGGGTACTGTTACCCACTTAACAGTCCTGTTCACATGGTTACTGTTACCCACTTAATACCTGTTCACATGGTTACTGTTACCCACGTAACAACCCTGTTCACGTGGTTACTGTTACCCACTTAACAGTCCTGTTCACATGGTTACTGTTACCCACTTAATACCTGTTCACATGGTTACTGTTACCCACGTAACAACCCTGTTCACGTGGTTACTGTTACCCACTTAACAATCCTGTTCACATGGTTACTGTTACCCACTTAATACCTGTTCACATGGTTACTGTTACCCACTTAACAATCCTGTTCACATGGTTACTGTTACCCACTTAATACCTGTTCACATGGTTACTGTTACCCACTTAATACCTGTTTACATGGTTACTGTTACCCACTTAACAATCCTGTTCACATGGTTACTGTTACCCACTTAATACCTGTTCACATGGTTACTGTTACCCATGTAACAACCCTGTTCACATGGTTACTGTTACCCACTTAACAGTCCTGTTTACATGGTTACTGTTACCCACTTAATACCTGTTCACATGGTTACTGTTACCCACGTAACAACCCTGTTCACATGGTTACTGTTACCCACTTAACAGTCCTGTTCACATGGTTACTGTTACCCACTTAATACCTGTTCACATGGTTACTGTTACCCACGTAACAACCCTGTTCACGTGGTTACTGTTACCCACTTAACAGTCCTGTTCACATGGTTACTGTTACCCACTTAATACCTGTTCACATGGTTACTGTTACCCACGTAACAACCCTGTTCACGTGGTTACTGTTACCCACTTAACAATCCTGTTCACATGGTTACTGTTACCCACTTAACAATCCTGTTCACATGGTTACTGTTACCCACTTAATACCTGTTCACATGGTTACTGTTACCCACTTAACAATCCTGTTCACATGGTTACTGTTACCCACTTAACAATCCTGTTCACATGGTTACTGTTACCCACTTAATACCTGTTTACATGGTTACTGTTACCCACTTAATACTTGTTTACATGGTTACTGTTACCCACTTAACAAGCTACCATTTGCACAACATTACTGTTTACTATACCATACCATAATACCATTACTACTGTGTACACATTCTCCACCAGAACACGCTAACAAAGTACATCCAAAGTCTGCACTGACTGTACAAACCCCAATTCCAATGAAGTTGGGACGTTGTGTGAAACGTGAATAAAAACAGAACACAATGATTTGCAAATCCTTTTCAACCTATATTCAGTAGAATACACTACAAAGACAAGATATTTAATATTCAAACTGATAAACTTTATTGTTTTTTGCAAATATTCACTCATTTTGAATTTGACGCCTGCAACACGTTCCAAAGAAGCTGGGACAGGGGCAACAAAGACTGGGAAAGTTGAGGAATGCTCAAAAACACCTGTTGGGAACATTCCACAGGTGAACAGGGTAACTGGGAAACAGGTGAGCGTCATGGTTGGGTATAAAAGCAGCATCCCTGAAAGGCTCAGTCGCTCACAAGCAAGGATGGGGTGAGGTTCACCACTTTGTGAACAACTGCGTGAGCAAATAGTCCGACAGTTTAAGAACAACGTTTCTCAACGTACAACTGCAAGGAATTTAGGGTTTTCCTCATCTCCAGTCCATAATATCATCACAAGATTCAGAGAATCCGGAGAAATCTCTGCACGTAAGCGGCAAGGCCCAAGACCAACACTGAATGCCCGTGACCTTCGACCCCTCAGACGGCACTGCATTAAAAACCGACATCATTGTGTAAAGGATATGACCACGTGGGCTCAGGAGCACTTGGGAAAACCATCATCAGTTAACACAGTTGGTCGCTACATCTACAAGTGCAAGTTAAAACTCTCCCATGCAAAGCCAAAGCCAGATATCAACACCACCCAGAAACACCGCCCGCCGGCTTCTCTGGCCCGAGCTCATCTGAGATGGACTGACGCAAAGTGGACAAGTGTGCTGTGGTCTGACGAGTCCACATTTCACATTGTTTTTGGAAATCATGGACGTCGTGTCCTCCGGGCTAAAGAGGAAAAGGACCATCCAGATTGTTATCAGCCCAGAGTCCAAAAGCCAGCATCTGTGATGGTATGGGGGGTGTTAGTGCCCATGGCATCATGGGTAACTTGCACATCTGGGAAGGCAGCATTAATGCTGAAAGGTACATACAGGTTTTGGAGCAACATGTGCTGTCATCCAAGCGACGTCTTTTTCAGGGACGTCCCTGCTTATTTCAGCAAGACAATGCCAAGCCACATTCTGCAGGTGTTCCACCAGTGGGGCTTCGTAGTAAAAGAGTGCGGGTACTAGACTGACCTGCCTGCAGTCCAGACCTGTCTCCCATTGAACATGTGTGGCGCATTATGAAGCGCACAATACGACAACGGAGACCCCGGACTGTTGAGCAACTGAAGTCGTACATCAGCAAGAATGGGAAAGAATTCCACCTACAAAGCTTCAACAAGTAGTGTCCTCAGTTCCCAAACGCTTACTGAGTGTTGTTAAAAGGAAAGGTGGTGTAACACAGGGGTGAACATGCCCCTGTCCCAGCTTCTTTGGAACGTGTTGCAGGCATCACATTCACAATGAGGGAATATTTGCAAAAAACAATAAAGTTTATCAGTGTGAACATGAAACGTCTTGTCTTTGTAGTGTATTCAGCTGAATAGAGGTGGAAAAGGATTTGCACATCACTGTATTCTGTTTTTATTCACGTTTTACACAACGTCCCAACTTCACTGGAATTGGGGTTTGTATTTGCACAGGTATCTTGTTTTTGCGCTTTGATTTCTCCAAGTACTTTTTTATAAGTACTTTATTTCCCACTTATGTGTTGAGTCAGCAAAACAAGTATTTCATCATGAGAATTGCTTTCACATATGACAAACACACTTGAGACGTTGTTGTCTAGATAGTATCTCGGGGACTTCAGTTTTACTATATGTTAAATGGTGTCATATTATACTGTATTATCACTTTAACAGTAGAGGTTACAAACTACTATTAACTATGATGGAAATGCCTAATGTGTCCTGATCACAACATGAAGCTTTCACAAAGCAGATAGGCAGACTGACCGACTGACCGACCGATAGATAGACATGTCAGATATGCATCTGAATTTTGAGACTCGTGCGTCACTGAATTAGGGCGGCAGGGTGGCACAGTGGTTAGCATGGTCTCCTCACAGCAAAAGGGTCCTGGGTTCGAACCCCGGGGGTAGTCCAACCTTGGGGGTCGTCTGGAGTCGTCCTCTGTGTGGAGTTTGCATGTTCTCCCCGTGTCTGCGTGGGTTTCCTCCCACAGTCCAAAGACATGTAGGTCAGGTGACTCGGCCGTACTAACTTGTCCCTTGGTGTGAATGTGTGTGTGTGTGTGTGTGTGTGTGTGTGTGTGTGTGTGTGTGTGTGTGTGTGTGTGTGTGTGTGTGTGTGTGTGTGTGTGTGTGTGTGTGTGTGTGTGTGTGAACATCAGCCCTGTGTGATGGCCTGGCAGCCTGTCCAGGGTGTCTCCTCAGCTGCCAGCCAGTGACTGCTGTGATAGGCTCCAGCATCTCCATAACCCTGACAGCAGGATAAGTGGCTTGGATAATGGATGGACTTCAGTGAATTATGTAATACTGACCCTCACATGTCTCTACACATGCTCAATAATCCAGAAAAGACACCACAGAACGTTGAATCAGTTCATCTGGACACAACGTGTATTAAGAGATACGTTTCATCATCATCTAAAGACCTCTTCAGTTTCCACTGTACTGTTTATAAGGGTGGGGACACCTGCAGTCAGGTGAGACACTGTATTATTTATAAGGGTGGGACACCTGCAGTCAGGTGAGACACTGTATTATTTATAAGGGTGGGACACCTGCAGTCAGGTGAGACACTGTATTGTTTATAAGGGTGGGACACCTGCAGTCAGGTGAGACACTGTATTGTTTATAAGGGTGGGGACACCTGCAGTCAGGTGAGACGCTGTACTGTTTATAAGGGTGGGGACACCTGCAGTCAGGTGAGACACTGTATTGTTTATAAGGGTGGGGACACCTGCAGTCAGGTGAGACACTGTATTATTTATAAGGGTGGGACACCTGCAGTCAGGTGAGACACTGTATTATTTATAAGGGTGGGACACCTGCAGTCAGGTGAGACACTGTATTGTTTATAAGGGTGGGACACCTGCAGTCAGGTGAGACACTGTATTGTTTATAAGGGTGGGGACACCTGCAGTCAGGTGAGACGCTGTACTGTTTATAAGGGTGGGGACACCTGCAGTCAGGTGAGACACTGTATTGTTTATAAGGGTGGGGACACCTGCAGTCAGGTGAGACACTGTATTGTTTATAAGGGTGGGGACAGCTGCAGTCAGGTGAGACACTGTATTGTTTATAAGAGTGGGGACACCCGCAGTCAGGTGAGACACTGTATTGTTTATAAGGGTGGGGACACCCGCAGTCAGGTGAGACACTGTACTGTTTATAAGGGTGGGGACACCCGCAGTCAGGTGAGACACTGTATTGTTTATAAGGGTGGGGACACCCGCAGTCAGGTGAGACACTGTATTGTTTATAAGGGTGGGGACACCCGCAGTCAGGTGAGACACTGTACTGTTTATAAGGGTGGGGACACCCGCAGTCAGGTGAGACACTGTATTGTTTATAAGGGTGGGGACACCCGCAGTCAGGTGAGACACTGTATTGTTTATAAGGGTGGGGACACCCGCAGTCAGGTGAGACACTGTATTGTTTATAAGGGTGGGGACACCCGCAGTCAGGTGAGACACTGTATTGTTTATAAGGGTGGGGACACCCGCAGTCAGGTGAGACACTGTATTGTTTATAAGGGTGGGGACACCCGCAGTCAGGTGAGACACTGTATTGTTTATAAGGGTGGGGACACCCGCAGTCAGGTGAGACACTGTATTGTTTATAAGGGTGGGGACACCCGCAGTCAGGTGAGACACTGTATTGTTTATAAGGGTGGGGACACCCGCAGTCAGGTGAGACACTGTATTGTTTATAAGGGTGGGGACACCCGCAGTCAGGTGAGACACTGTATTGTTTATAAGGGTGGGGACACCCGCAGTCAGGTGAGACACTGTATTGTTTATAAGGGTGGGGACACCCGCAGTCAGGTGAGACACTGTATTGTTTATAAGGGTGGGGACACCCGCAGTCAGGTGAGACACTGTATTGTTTATAAGGGTGGGGACACCCGCAGTCAGGTGAGACACTGTATTGTTTATAAGGGTGGGGACACCCGCAGTCAGGTGAGACACTGTATTGTTTATAAGGGTGGGGACACCCGCAGTCAGGTGAGACACTGTATTGTTTATAAGGGTGGGGACACCCGCAGTCAGGTGAGACACTGTATTGTTTATAAGGGTGGGGACACCCGCAGTCAGGTGAGACACTGTATTGTTTATAAGGGTGGGGACACCCGCAGTCAGGTGAGACACTGTATTGTTTATAAGGGTGGGGACACCCGCAGTCAGGTGAGACACTGTATTGTTTATAAGGGTGGGGACACCCGCAGTCAGGTGAGACACTGTATTGTTTATAAGGGTGGGGACACCCGCAGTCAGGTGAGACACTGTATTGTTTATAAGAGTTTATGGAGTGTGTAATCTCAGCAGTACTGAGCAGTCTCCTGCTGCTGAGGTCCCTGTGGTTTTTCTCGTTGTTGTGGTTTCTCCCTCACTCCGGGTCAGGGTCCCAGCACAGAGGTTATACTCCTGTCGTGTACTGCTGTATGTTGGAGTGACTGTAAAGCCTCGGGCTTGAACTTGTGAAACTGAGCTGTACAAATAAACTTGACTTCAGCTGAGTAGAGAACTGAACAGCACATGATGGCAGTACAGGCCGACTAGCTGTAGGACTGGGTATCAAACATGTGTATAAAATGTTGAATTTCACACAAGTTTCACTGTCGTGTTTGAGAAAACAAACAGTGTGTTCATATTTATATGGACTTGTTAAATGTGCTGTGATTGATATACGTTGAAAAGTAAGGTACAATGTAAAGTAAAGGTACAATGTAAAGTAAAGGTACAACGTAAAGTAAGGTACAATATAAAGTAAGGTACAACATAAAGTAAGGTGAAATATAAAATATAAAGTAAGGTACAACGTAAAGTAAAGGTACAACGTAAAGTAAGGTACAATATAAAGTAAGGTACAATATAAAGTAAGGTACAACATAAAGTAAGGTGAAATATAAAATATAAAGTAAGGTACAATGTAAAGTAAGGTACAATATAAAGTAAGGTACAACGTAAAGTAAAGGTACAATGTAAAGTAAGGTACAATGTAAAGTAAAGGTACAACATAAAGTAAGGTGAAATATAAAATATAAAGTAAGGTACAATATAAAGTAAGGTACAACGTAAAGTAAGGTACAATGTAAAGTAAGGTACAATATAAAGTAAGGTGAAATATAAAATATAAAGTAAGGTACAATGTAAAGTAAAGGTACAATGTAAAGTAAAGGTACAATATAAAGTAAAGGTACAACGTAAAGTAAGGTACAACGTAAAGTAAGGTACAATGTAAAGTAAGGTACAATATAAAGTAAGGTGAAATATAAAATATAAAGTAAGGTACAATGTAAAGTAAGGTACAATGTAAAGTAAGGTACAATATAAAGTAAGGTGAAATATAAAATATAAAGTAAGGTACAATATAAAGTAAGGTACAATGTAAAGTAACGTACAACGTAAAGTAAAGGTACAATGTAAAGTAAGGTGAAATATAAAATGTAAAGTAAGGTACAATGTAAAGTAAGGTACAACGTAAAGTAAAGGTACAATATAAAGTAAGGTGAAATATAAAATATAAAGTAAGGTACAATATAAAGTAAGGTACAATGTAAAGTAAAGGTACAATGTAAAGTAAGGTACAATGTAAAGTAAAGGTACAATATAAAGTAAGATACAATGTAAAGTAAAGGTACAATATAAAGTAAGGTGAAATATAAAATATAAAGTAGGGTGCAGCGTAAAGTAAAGGTACAATATAAAGTAAGATACAATGTAAAGTAAAGGTACAATATAAAGTAAGATACAATGTAAAGTAAAGGTACAATATAAAGTAAGATACAATGTAAAGTAAAGGTACAATATAAAGTAAGGTGAAATATAAAATGTAAAGTAGGTACAATGTAAAGTAAAGTACAATGTAAAGTAAAGGTACAATATAAAGTAAGGTACAATGTAAAGTAGGTACAATGTAAAGTAAGATACAATGTAAAGTAAAGGTACAATATAAAGTAAGGTGAAATATAAAATGTAAAGTAAGGTACAATGTAAAGTAAGGTACAACGTCATGTAAAAGTACAATATAAAGTAAGGTACAACGTAAAGTAAAGGTACAATATAAAGTAAGGTACAATGTAAGGTACAATATAAAGTAAGGTACAACGTAAAGTAAAGGTACAATGTAAAGTAAGGTGAAATATAAAATATAAAGTAGGGTACAATGTAAAGTAAGGTACAATGTAAAGTAAGGTACGATGTAAAGTAAGGTACAATATAAAGTAAGGTACGATGTAAAGTAAGGTACAATATAAAGTAAGGTACAATATAAAGTAAGGTACAATGTAAAGTAAGGTACAATATAAAGTAAGGTACAATGTAAAGTAAGGTACAATGTAAAGTAAGGTAAAATGTAAAGTAAGGTACAATATAAAGTAAGGTGAAATATAAAATTTAAAGTAAGGTACAATGTAAAGTAAGGTACAATATAAAGTAAGGTACAATGTAAAGTAAGGTAAAATGTAAAGTAAGGTACAATGTAAAGTAAGGTACAATATAAAGTAAGGTACAATATAAAGTAAGGTACAATGTAAAGTAAGGTACAATGTAAAGTAAGGTGAAATATAAAATGTAAAGTAAGGTGAAATATAAAATGTAAAGTAAGGTACAATGTAAAGTAGGGTACAATCTAAAAGTAAGGTACAATGTAAAGTAAGGTACAATGTAAAGTAGGGTACAATCTAAAAGTAAGGTACAATGTAAAGTAAGGTACAATGTAAAGTAAGGTGAAATATCAAATTTAAAGTAAGGTACAATGTAAAGTAAAGGTAATATATAATGTAAGGTACGATGTAAAGTAACGTACAATGTAAAGTAAGGTACAATATAAAGTACGGTACAATATAAAGTAAGGTACAATATAAAGTAAGGTACAATGTAAAGTAAGGTACAATGTAAAGTAAGGTGAAATATAAAATTTAAAGTAAGGTACAATGTAAAGTAAAGGTAATATATAATGTAAGGTACGATGTAAAGTAACGTACAATGTAAAGTAAGGTACAATATAAAGTACGGTACAATATAAAGTACGGTACAATATAAAGTAAGGTACAATATAAAGTACGGTACAATATAAAGTACGGTACAATATAAAGTAAGGTACAATATAAAGTAAGGTACAATATAAAGTACGGTACAATATAAAGTAAGGTACAATATAAAGTACGGTACAATATAAAGTAAGGTACAATGTAAAGTAAGGTACAATGTAAAGTAAGGTACAATATAAAGTACGGTACAATATAAAGTAAGGTACAATGTAAAGTAAGGTACAATGTAAAGTAAGGTACAATATAAAGTAAGATACAATGTAAAGTAAGGTACAATATAAAGTAAGGTACAATATAAAGTAAGGTACAATATAAAGTAAGTTACAATGTAAAGTAAGGTACAATATAAAGTAAGGTACAATATAAAGTAAGGTACAATATAAAGTAAGGTACAATGTAAAGTAAGGTACAATATAAAGTAAGGTACAATATAAAGTAAGGTACAATATAAAGTACGGTACAATATAAAGTAAGGTACAATGTAAAGTAAGGTACAATGTAAAGTAAGGTACAATATAAAGTACGGTACAATATAAAGTAAGGTACAATGTAAAGTAAGGTACAATGTAAAGTAAGGTAAAATATAAAGTAAGGTACAATGTAAAGTAAGGTACAATATAAAGTAAGGTACAATATAAAGTAAGGTACAATATAAAGTAAGGTACAATGTAAAGTAAGGTACAATGTAAAGTAAGGTAAAATATAAAGTAAGGTACAATGTAAAGTAAGGTACAATATAAAGTAAGGTACAATATAAAGTAAGGTACAATGTAAAGTAAGGTACAATGTAAAGTAAGGTACAATGTAAAGTAAGGTACAATATAAAGTAAGGTACAATATAAAGTAAAGTACAATATAAAGTAAGGTAAAATATAAAGTAAGGTAAAATATAAAGTAAGGTACAATGTAAAGTAAGGTACAATGTAAAGTAAGGTACAACGTAAAGTAAGGTACAATGTAAAGTAAGGTACAATATAAAGTAAGGTACAATATAAAGTAAGGTACAATGTAAAGTAAGGTGAAATATAAAATTTAAAGTAAGGTACAATATAAAGTAAAGTACAATATAAAGTAAGGTACAATGTAAAGTAAGGTACAATGTAAAATATAAAAGTAAGGTGAAATGTGCAAAACACAGACGAGCATGAAGCCACCAGCACACAACAACCATAACAAACACAAGACACACAACAACCATAACAAACACAAGACACACAACAACCATAACAAACACAAGACACACAACAACCATAACAAACACAAGACACACAACAACCATAACAAACACAACCACCACAATCTACTGACAAAACAAAGGAATCAGCTGAACTGAAATCACAGACATGATTTTTTTTTTACTCTGATCATGAATCTCCACAGACCGAGGAAACGAAACCCCGCCGTTAACCCATCCCCCCCCACACACACACACACACACAGACACACACTCCACGTGACACTAAGGCAGCCAAACATGACGTCAGCCCAGGAAGTGGACCATCCAAGTAAAGGGGACGCGCATAGCGGAAATGAAGCGCCTCGTAGTTTCTACGTCTTATACGCGCGTCCAGAGAGTACTACTTGTGTACATTTGGAAAGGACGTCTGATATCAAGAACCAGCTTTTTAAAGATAAATCAGTCGTAACAAGTAGCTTATGATAACATAACCCTGTAGAACTGTTCCTCCTGGTCACGAATACAAGTACCCCATTATACACACACCCAGCCATACAAGTACCCCATTATACACACACCCAGCCATACAAGTACCCCATTATACACACACCCAGCCATACAAGTACCCCATTATACACACCCAGCCACACAAGTACCCCATTATACACACACCCAGCCATACAAGTACCCCATTATACACACACCCAGCCATACAAGTACCCCATCATACATACATGTACCCCATTATACACACCCAGCCATACAAATACCCCATTATACATACATGTACCCCATTATACATACCCAGCCATACAAGTACCCCGTTATACACACCCAGCCATACAAGTACCCCATTATAAATACCCAACCATACAAGTACCCCATTATACACACCCAGCCATACAAGTTCCCCATTATAAACACACCCAGCCATATAAGTACCCCATTATACACACCCAGCCATATAAGTACCCCATTATACATACATGTACCCCATTATACACACCCAGCCATACAAGCACCCCATTATACATACATGTACCCCATTATACATACCTAGCCATACAAGTACCCCATTATACACACACCCCATTATACACACCCAACCATACAAGTACCCCTTTAAACACACCCAGCCATACAAGTACCCCATTATATATACCCAGCCATACAAGTACCCCATTATACACACCCAGCCATACAAGTACCCCGTTATACATACCCAGCCATACAAGTACCCCATTATACACACACCCAGCCATACAAGTACCCCATTATACACACACCCAGCCATACAAGTACCCCATTATACACACACCCAGCCATACAAGTACCCCATTATACACACACCCAGCCATACAAGTACCCCATTATACACACACCCAGCCAAATAAGTACCCCATCATACATACATGTACCCCATTATACACACCCAGCCATACAAATACCCCATTATACATACATGTACCCCATTATACATACCCAGCCATACAAGTACCCCGTTATACACACCCAGCCATACAAGTACCCCATTATAAATACCCAACCATACAAGTACCCCATTATACACACCCAGCCATACAAGTTCCCCATTATAAACACACCCAGCCATATAAGTACCCCATTATACATACATGTACCCCATTATACACACCCAGCCATACAAGCACCCCATTATACATACATGTACCCCATTATACATACCTAGCCATACAAGTACCCCATTATACACACACCCCATTATACACACCCAACCATACAAGTACCCCTTTAAACACACCCAGCCATACAAGTACCCCATTATATATACCCAGCCATACAAGTACCCCGTTATACATACCCAGCCATACAAGTACCCCATTATACACACACCCAGCCATACAAGTACCCCATTATACACACACCCAGCCATACAAGTACCCCATTATACACACACCCAGCCATACAAGTACCCTATTATACACACACCCAGCCATACAAGTACCCCATTATACACACACCCAGCCATATAAGTACCCCATTATACATACATGTACCCCATTATACACACCTAGCCATACAAGTACCCCATTATACACACCCAGCCATACAAGTACCCCATTATACACACCAAGCCATACAAGTACCCCATTATACACACCCAGCCATACAAGTACCCCATTATACACACACCCAGCCAAATAAGTACCCCATCATACATACATGTACCCCATTATACACACCCAGCCATACAAATACCCCATTATACATACATGTACCCCATTATACATACCCAGCCATACAAGTACCCCATTATACACACCCAGCCATACAAGTACCCCATTATACATACCCAACCATACAAGTACCCCATTATACACACCCAGCCATACAAGTTCCCCATTATACACACACCCAGCCATACAAGTACCCCATTATAAACACACCCAGCCATATAAGTACCCCATTATACATACCCAACCATACAAGTACCCCATTATACACACCCAGCCATACAAGTACCCCATTATAAACACACCCAGCCATATAAGTACCCCATTATACATACATGTACCCCATTATACACACCCAGCCATACAAGCACCCCATTATACATACATGTACCCCATTATACATACCTAGCCATACAAGTACCCCATTATACACACGCCCCATTATACACACCCAACCATACAAGTACCCCTTTAAACACACCCAGCCATACAAGTACCCCATTATATATACCCAGCCATACAAGTACCCCGTTATACATACCCAGCCATACAAGTACCCCATTATACACACCCAGCCATACAAGTACCCATTTATACACACCCAGCCATACAAGTACCCCATTATACACACCCAGCCATACAAGTACCCCATTATACACACCCAGCCATACAAGTACCCCGTTATACATACCCAGCCATATAAGTACCCCATTATACATACCCAGCCATACAAGTACCCCTTTATACACACCCAGCCATACAAGTACCCCATTATACTCACGCAGCCATACAAGTACCCCATTATACACACCGAGCCATACAAGTACCCCATTATACATACCCAGCCATACAAGTACCCCGTTATACATACCCAGCCATACAAGTACCCCTTTATACACACCCAGCCATACAAGTACCCCATTATACTCACGCAGCCATACAAGTACCCCATTATACACACCCAGCTTGTAAATACAGAAGTATCAGAATGTAAAGTATCAGAAGCGTCAGAGTCTAAATGTGGGCCGCTATGAGAGCTTATTCGCTCGCTCTCTCTCTCTCTTTCTCTCTCTCGCTCTTTTTATGTGACATATTTCTAAAGCGTGCTCCTATTGGTCGGTATCGATTTGGCGGGGCGCTGTTGATTGGCTGTGTCAGGACGTAGTGTTTTCTCATTGGCCAGCGTAGCTGCTACGCGCTGCTATAAATATGCGTTATAAATAGGAGCGCTTCAGTCGGTCTGTCGGTGGCCTCCCGGGTTTTACGGGAATCCCACAAACGCGCATAACAAAAGCTGATCCGGATCAGGTCTCATTCACAGCGCCTGTCGATGTAAACACGTCATTACTAACGCGCGGGACGGTGTCAGCAGAGCGAGCGAGGACAAAGGCGCGGATCCACAGCGGGCCGCCGACGGCAGGCCCGACCCGGTCTGGGACATTTCTCACCTTCCTGGATCTAATCCGGCTCGCTGCCTGCCCTTCCTACCATGGAGTACAAAGTGGAGGCCCATCGGATTATGAGTATTTCCCTGGGGAAGATCTACAACTCCCGCGTCCAGCGCGGCGGACTCAAACTGCACAAGAACCTGCTGGTGTCTCTGGTGCTGCGCAGCGCGCGGCAGGTCTACCTCAGCGACCAGTACGGAACCGGCGGTTGGGCGGCGGACGGCGGCTACATGGAGCCGGACCTACCGCCCGGCTCACCGCACACGGTGGCCGAGTCTCCGGGGGAGGACTGCGGCGGGGCGCCGGGCTGCTCCCCGGCAGACGGCGGCGGCGGCGTCCCGCCGCAGGACTCCAGACACGGGGCGTTGGGTTTAGGCTACGGCGCGGCGCTGTCCGCGGAGGACGAGGCTGCCCCGGACAGCGCCGCCAGGCGGACTCTCTTGTCTCTACACGAGAACGGCGTGTTTTCGGTGGTGGAGTCGAGCGCCGAACCGGAACCGCCCACCGTCCACCCGGGCAAGGAGAGCTCTCCTGAGCGGAGCGCCGGCAGGAAGCGGAGCGCCGACGGCTCCGCGGCTCCGGAAGCGGCGGCGGTGAAACGGACGAGAGTCGCCGTGGCCGCCTCGCCGCCTGTCAGCACCGGGGCCGAGGGAGCGGAGGACGACATGGACACCGGTAACGTCACCAGCTTGATCTCCATTTTCGGATCCAGTTTTTCCGGACTGCTGAGTAAGGACGCGGCGCAGCCCGACGCCGAGACCGGGGAGAGCGACGCCGCCCCGGGGCAGATCTGCTGCGAGCAGATGCTGAAGTCCCTCGGGCCCTGGACGACCGCCATAGTGGCCTTCTGACGGACACGGCCGCCGGATGTGATCGGGTCTCTTTCGGGGCTTTGGTTCCGCTAAACGCGCCCGTGTCCGCGGGGCAGCACGTGGTGAGCGCCCCCGTGGGTGCCGCGTGCAGAGCACGCGCCGCGCGGTCACGACGGGGCGCGAGGAAACGAGGACACCGTCCCCGCGCCACCGGGTTCCCCCGGTAAACGGTGAAATCCACCTAGAGCTGCTATGTCGGGTCTGAGACCAGTGCTGGATCGTGTCCAGGTCCGCCGGGACCAGCAAGGACTGCTTGTGGATCCGCTCTGAGGATTCACAGGCGATGGAATGTTGCTGTCACGGCTGTGACGTCAGCCGATGACGTGGGGTCTGTTTGTTTTCTAAAGACGCTGTTGTGCCTGTACATGATGTCCTGTCTGTGGCTTGTGTAATAACAATGTAATAAAACATGATCTGTTACAACGCATCTGCTGTTGTGTCTCTAAAGCCACTGCAATAAAACCCTAGACCGGTTCAGTTCAGACCAAACCCTAGACCGGTTCATTTCAGACCAAACCCTAGACCGGTTCAGTTCAGACCAAACCCTAGACCGGTTCAGTTCAGAGACAGGTTCAGTTCAGGCGAAGACTGTTTCAGTCTGCTAGTTTCTCCGTGGTAGGGTCTGCTTTGCCAAAATAGTTTCATATATTTACAATAAAAGGACTGGTTGGAAGATATATCCACATTACTTGATAATTCAGTGTGTGTGTGTGTGTGTGTGTGTATATATATATATATATATTTACACACACACATACATGCACATATATATATATATACACATACATATATATATACATACACACACATATATATACACATATATATACATACACACACATATATATATATATACATATACACACACACACACATATATATAATATGTGGCCGCTGGATGGGAACAGCCTGCTGTAGCATGTGACCTAAACATTCACATCCAGACGGTTTGCAGTTTTTAGTCAGGGTGAGGAAGAGCACACAGGAACTTCTAGTTAGGATGAGGAAGAGCACACAGTTTGTAGTCAGGATGAGGAAGAGCACACAGGAACTTCTAGTTAGGATGAGGAAGAGCACACAGTTTGTAGTCAGGATGAGGGAGAGCACACAGTTTGTAGTCAGGATGAGGAAGGGCACACAGGAACTTCTAGTTAGGATGAGGAAGAGCACACAGTTTGTAGTCAGGATGAGGAAGAGCACACAGTTTGTAGTCAGGATGAGGAAGGGCACACAGCTTGTAGTCAGGATGAGGAAGAGCACACAGTTTGTAGTCAGGATGAGGAAGAGCACACAGTTTGTAGTCAGGATGAGGAAGAGCACACATTTTGTATTCAGGATGAGGAAGAGCACACAGTTTGTATTCAGGATGAGGAAGAGCACACAGTTTGTATTTAGGATGAGGAAGAGCACACGGGAACTTCTAGTCAGGATGAGGAAGAGCACACGGGAACTTCTAGTCAGGATGAGGAAGAGCACACAGTTTGTAGTCAGGATGAGGAAGAGCACACAGTTTGTATTCAGGATGAGGAAGAGCACACAGCTTGTAGTCAGGATGAGGAAGAGCACACAGTTTATAGTCAGGATGAGGGAGAGCACACGGGAACTTCTAGTCAGGATGAGGAAGAGCACACAGTTTGTAGTCAGGATGAGGGAGAGCACACAGTTTGTAGTCAGGATGAGGAAGAGCACACAGTTTGTAGTCAGGATGAGGAAGAGCACACAGGAACTTCTAGTCAGGATGAGGAAGAGCACACAGGAACTTCTAGTCAGGATGAGGAAGAGCACACAGTTTGTAGTCAGGATGAGGAAGAGCACACAGTTTGTAGTCAGGATGAGGAAGAGCACACAGTTTGTAGTCAGGATGAGGAAGAGCACACAGCTTGTAGTCAGGATGAGGAAGAGCACACAGGAACTTCTAGTCAGGATGAGGAAGAGCACACAGCTTGTAGTCAGGATGAGGAAGAGCACACAGCTTGTAGTCAGGATGAGGAAGAGCACACAGTTTGTAGTCAGGATGAGGAAGAGCACACGGGAACTTCTAGTCAGGATGAGGAAGAGCACACAGCTTGTAGTCAGGATGAGGAAGAGCACACAGCTTGTAGTCAGGATGAGGAAGAGCACGCGGGAAGTGCCCGGATGTGTACTGTGTCCTCGCTTCTTCCTCACACAAGCCGACAGTGTGTGTTGGGTTGTTTCATTGGGCTGCTGGGCATGGCAGCGCTGCGCTCCGGATTCCTGCTGAGGAACTGAGTCGCTTTTTCTCCAGTAAACGGTTGGACAGGAAGCTGCCAGCCAGAACAGGAAGTCTGAACAGAACCGGCAGCCGGCCTCCGAGAAACCTCTGCAGAGAGTCTCTTAGCGTCTCGTACTGTCAAGTCTGTGGACGCGCTGAGTGGGAAGCGGTGACGGGACATGTTTCCTGCAGCTCCTGATCCGCCAGTCAGGCTCTTGTCCAGGATTTCTCCCGGACCGGCATGCCCGCCTGCCCGGACGCATTCTTTCACACGACCACACCCGCTATTAATAGACCCGCTCCCCGGAGACACGGCGGAGGGCGCGGCGAGCACCACTGCGAACAGACTGGAAGCAGACTGAAAGCAGACTGGTGTGGTGCTGGAAATGTGGGTCAGTGTGACGTCACAAGCTGGTCTGGCAGACAGAATGTAGTTTAGAGCAGTTACATTTGTGATCCCTTCACTTTAATCACAGTTTCTGGCCAGTACTCTGAATAGCACTACTACATATACTCTGTGTACTCTACTCTGCACAGTACATCTACAATACATAGTTCTATATACAGTAAATTAACCTGTGTATACTCTAGTACATTTACCATGTGTACACAGTACATGTACTCTGTAAATACTCCACATGGAATATGTACTGTGTGCAGTACTGACTCCAGTATTCAGGTCTTCTCAAAGTGAACTTAATCAAAACAACATGTCCTCACAGTCCTACACAGTGGGCCAACACACACACACACACACACACACACACACACACACACACACACACACACACACACACACACACACACACACACACACACACACACACATTGTCCACATTCCCCTGTTATAGAACAGGGCAGGAAATGATTTCACAACTGCCCCCCCTCTCCCCCCTCTCTCCCCCGCTCTCTCTCCCGCTCTCTGTCTCTGTCTCTCTCTCTCTTGCTATGGACACATTCCCACCGGGTGGCGCTATCCAGGCTGCTGTGTCCCTGCATAGAGGGGGAGCAGGGTAGGGGTCCTGCCTGGTGGTGGTGGTGGTGGTTGCTTGTTCTCTGGGCTCGTTACAAGATGCTGGCTGAGTGTTAGTACACAGACAGACACGTGTTGTTTATGTTGAGAAAGATTTCAAGTCTGTTTTTGTTACATTTTCTGGTTCAATAAAGACTTGCTTTATAATCCAGTTCTCTCTCTCTCTGTCCCCGTCTCTCTCTGTCCCCGTCTCTCTCTGTCCCCGTCTCTCTCTGTCCCCGTCTCTCCCCGTCTCTCCCCGTCTCTCTCTCTCTCTGTCCCTCTCTGTCCCTCTCTCTCTCTCTCTCTCTCTCTCTCTCTCTCTCTCTCTGTCTCTCTCTGTCCCTCTCTCTCTCTCTCTCTCTCGGTCTCTCTCTCGCTGTCTCTCTGTTTTTCTAGGAATGGAGGAGCACAGCAGTGGTGGGTTGGGGGAGGGCGGGGAGCAGCGGTCTCCTCGTTATGTGTTGATTTGTCACACAACATAACACATGACTGGGCAACACACACACACACACACACACACACGTACACACATACATGGACATACTTGGACAAAGCCATTTAAGGACGATGTGACAGGGCTGATGAGGCCTGTGACCTGTGACCTGTGACCTGTGGCTCCGTGACAGCTCAGCTCATCGGCCCAGAAGAAGTGCTGCTGGTGCCAGAGACCGTCAGTGTTGTGTGCCGCTGAGCACAGGAGGAATAACACGGCTCCTGGTCTGGCTGCCAGACCATGGCCTCTTTCAGGTCCTCTTTACCTTTCCTCACATCAGCCAGTCAGGACATGTTCAACACCAGGCCCTGACGAACCACTATGACACACACTTAGTCATTACACACACACACACACACACACACACACACACACACACACACACACACACACACACACAGGAGTTTGAAGGAATGTGACTTTGCCTAAAGGCGGGACAAGGCTACAACCACACTGAGATCAGCACCCCCACCTTCCATCACACACACACACACACACACACACACACACACACACACACACACACACACACACACGGGAGTTTTGAATGGTCTCATTGTGTGTATGTGGGATGGATAAATCCCTTTTCAACTCCTCAAACAGCCAAGACACGCCATTCCCCACTACTCCCCTCCTTCTCTCCTCTCCTCTCTTCTTCTCTTTTCTCTCCTCTTCTCACCTCTCTTCTTCTCTTCTCTCTCCTCTTCTCACCTCTCTTCTCTCTCTTCTTCTCTTTTCTCCCCTTTTCTCTCTTCTCTCCTCTCCTCTCTTCTCTCTCTTCTTCTCTTCTCTCCCCTTTTCTCTCTTCTCTCCTCTCTTCTTCTCTCCTCTCTTCTTCTCTTTTCTCCCCTTTTCTCTCTTCTCTCCTCTCTTCTTCTCTTTTCTCTCCTCTTCTCACCTCTCTTCTCTCTCTTCTTCTCTTTTCTCCCCTTTTCTCTCTTCTCTCCTCTCCTCTCTTCTCTCTCTTCTTCTCTCTTCTCTCCTCTCCTCTCCTCTCTTCTTCTCTTTTCTCTCCTCTTCTCTCTTCTCTCCTCTCTTCTTCTCTTTTCTCCCCTTTTCTCTCTCCTCTCCTCTCCTCTCTTCTCTCTCCTCTTCTCACCTCTCTCCTCTTCTCGCCTCTCTTCTCCCCCCTTTTCTCTCTTCTCTTCTTCTCTTTTCTCTCCTCTTCTCACCTCTCTTCTTCTCTTTTCTCCCCTTTTCTCTCTTCTCTCCTCTCCTCTCTTCTCTCTCTTCTTCTCTTCTCTCCCCTTTTCTCTCTTCTCTCCTCTCTTCTTCTCTTTTCTCCCCTTTTCTCTCTTCTCTCCTCTCTTCTTCTCTTTTCTCTCCTCTTCTCACCTCTCTTCTCTCTCTTCTTCTCTTTTCTCCCCTTTTCTCTCTTCTCTCCTCTCCTCTCTTCTCTCTCTTCTTCTCTCTTCTCTCCTCTCCTCTCCTCTCCTCTCTCCTCTCCTCTCTTCTCTCTCCTCTTCTCACCTCTCTCCTCTCTTCTCTCCCCTTTTCTCTCTTCTCTCCTCTCTTCTTCTCTTTTCTCTCCTCTTCTCTTCCCTCTCTTCTTCTCTTCTCTCCCCTTCTTCTCTCTTCTCTCCTCTTCTCTCCTCTCCTCTTCCCTCTCCTCTTCTCTTCTCTCTCCTCTTCTCACCTCTCTTCTTCTCTTCTCTCCTCTTCCCTCTCTTCTTCTCTCTTCCTCTCTTCTCTCTCCTCTTCTCACCTCTCTTCTTCTCTTCTCTCCTCTTCCCTCTCTTCTTCTCTCTTCCTCTCTTCTCTCTCCTCTTCTCTCCTCTTCTCTCCTCCTCTGTCCTCTGTCTTCTCTTCTCAAGTGAGGACTTCCGGGGAGGAAGAACTGGGAGGGAGTGCTGGAGAAGGTGGAAGCCAGGTCGTCTAAATGGGAATGGTTGCTACCCCAGCTGTCCTGCAGGGGGCGAGCTCTCGTAGTTGATAACCTGCTCGCCTCGTCTCTGTGGCACAGACTCGCTGCTTGAGTGCCACCGCCGGGCCTTGTGGAGAGATGCAGGAGCTTCTAGTGACCTTTTTCTGGTGTGGTCAGCACTGGCTGGGAGCATCGGCTCTGTATCTCCCTGTGGCAGAGGGAGGACAAGGACGTATAGACTCTCCATCCAGAGCCGCGGCCTTCAGGCTGCAGACGCCCCGGAGGCGGCTGTACGGCTGCGGTCACTGCTGCTTGGCTCCTGCTCGGCTGCTTCTTAGGAAACCCGGCTGGCTGAGGCTGGATAAACAACTTTATCTGCTGAGATCACCTGAAGCTGACCTGACTGCATTCCAACTTTTTTACAACTCGGTGGTTGAAGTTTGGCAGATGCTGAAGGTCACACAAACTCCTGACCCTAGACCAGGAATTTGGCTTTTTGAGGAGCCGTTGTTTTATAATGACTTCCTACCACCTTTTCCTCTGCTGCAGTAAGGACTAAGTTTGTTGAGGCTGGCATCACTAAACGGGCCATCTTACAAAAACATCAGTGGAAACACTTGGCGGCATCATCGACACCAGGTCCTCCAGAGTGCTGAGGAGGGTTGTGCATGGCGAGAGGGGAGTGGACTGCTTCTTTCCCTGAGTACAGCTGTGTGAAGGGGCTCAACCTTCACTCTGGCTGAGGTCAAGGAGTGGAGGTGGACTGAGGTTTCTACTTCAGACTGTACCCCTAAAGGCAGGTGGAGGGTCCTGTATATGCCTCGTGTTGAGAAACGGATGGCTGACCTCTAGTGGAGGATTATACATGGAGCAGTAGCTATGAGCAGACACAGAGCTCACCTGGACCCAAGCACTGGGGAGGGCTGTCCTTTCTGCACCCAGAGGGAGACATGAGAGCGTTTAGTGGTCTCTTGTCCTCGGTTAGTGGGCTTATTTAGGTACTGCAGGGATGGGTGGAAGCTTTGGGAGAGGAATTCTATGTGAGAGAGACACAGAGAGACACAGAGAGAGACCTTTAACCAAGTCTTTAATGGTCCAATTTTCCATTCACATTAAGATAACAGTATTAAGACAGACACGCGTATAAAGAGTGAAACACAACAATCTCCATACAGAGTGAAAACAACAGACACACACCTTCCCTTCTTCACAAATGAAGAAGTAGTAATTGGTTCTCTACAGTGCACAGAACATCTCCATGTCCCCAAACAGAAACAAATTCTTCCAAGTTTGAAACCATTTTGAAAAACGTGAACTCGGTTTCCAGCCGAGCAGCCACTAGAGCCCTGGACATGATGTAGCATCTGTGGACCCTGTGTCTTCCATTTTGTTTCTTCTGCTGAGCCACGTGTCCAGTTTTACCTGACATGTCTACACTGTGCTGCCATGTACCTAGGACCAAAGACAAACAGGCTGTCTTCCAAAACCTCTCCTAAACCTCTGACCCCCTGCTGCAGGACAGAGAAAAGAGGGCTCAACCTGGGACATCTGAGAGACAGAGACAGTACAGAGAAGAGAGGGCTCAACCTGGGACATCTGAGAGACAGAGACAGTACAGAGAAGAGAGGGCTCAACCTGGGACATCTGAGAGAGAGAGAGACAGTACAGAGAAGAGAGGGCTCAACCTGGGACATCTGAGAGACAGAGACAGTACAGAGAAGAGAGGGCTCAACCTGGGACATCTGAGAGAGAGAGAGACAGTACAGAGAAGAGAGGGCTCAACCTGGGACATCTGAGAGAGAGAGAGAGAGACAGTACAGAGAAGAGAGGGCTCAACCTGGGACATCTGAGAGAGACAGAGACAGTACAGAGAAGAGAGGGATCAACCTGGGACATCTGAGAGACAGAGACAGTACAGAGAAGAGAGGGCTCAACCTGGGACATCTGAGAGACAGAGACAGTACAGAGAAGAGAGGGATCAACCTGGGACATCTGAGAGAGACAGAGACAGTACAGAGAAGAGAGGGATCAACCTGGGACATCTGAGAGAGACAGAGACAGTACAGAGAAGAGAGGGATCAACCTGGGACATCTGAGAGAGACAGAGACAGTACAGAGAAGAGAGGGATCAACCTGGGACATCTGAGAGAGACAGAGACAGTACAGAGAAGAGAGGGATCAACCTGGGACATCTGAGAGACAGAGACAGTACAGAGAAGAGAGGGCTCAACCTGGGACATCTGAGAGACAGAGACAGTATGGAGAAGAGAGGGCTCAACCTGGGACATCTGAGAGACAGAGACAGTACAGAGAAGAGAGGGCTCAACCTGGGACATCTGAGAGACAGAGACAGTACAGAGAAGAGAGGGATCAACCTGGGACATCTGAGAGACAGAGACAGTACAGAGAAGAGAGGGCTCAACCTGGGACATCTGAGAGACAGAGACAGTACGGAGAAGAGAGGGATCAATCTGGGACGTCTGAGAGACAGAGACAGTACGGAGAAGAGAGGGATCAACCTGGGACATCTGAAAGACAGAGACAGTACAGAGAAGAGAGGGCTCAACCTGGGACATCTGAGAGACAGAGACAGTATAAAGAGGGGAGGGCTCAACCTGGGACATCTGAGAGACAGAGACAGTACAGAGAAGGGAGGACTCAACCTGGGACATCTGAGAGACAGAGACAGTACAGAGAAGAGAGGGCTCAACCTGGGACATCTGAGAGACAGAGACAGTACAGAGAAGGGAGGGATCAACCTGGGACATCTGAGAGACAGAGACAGTACAGAGAAGGGAGGGCTCAACCTGGGACATCTGAGAGACAGAGACAGTACAGAGAAGAGAGGGCTCAACCTGGGACATCTGAGAGACAGAGACAGTACAGAGAAGGGAGGGCTCAACCTGGGACATCTGAGAGAGAGAGACAGTACAGAGAAGACAGGGCTCAACCTGGGACATCTGAGAGACAGAGACAGTACGGAGAAGAGAGGGCTCAACCTGGGACATCTGAGAGACAGAGACAGTACAGAGAAGAGAGGGATCAACCTGGGACATCTGAGAGAGACAGAGACAGTACAGAGAAGAGAGGGATCAACCTGGGACATCTGAGAGAGACAGAGACAGTACAGAGAAGAGAGGGATCAACCTGGGACATCTGAGAGAGACAGAGACAGTACAGAGAAGAGAGGGATCAACCTGGGACATCTGAGAGAGACAGAGACAGTACAGAGAAGAGAGGGATCAACCTGGGACATCTGAGAGACAGAGACAGTACAGAGAAGAGAGGGCTCAACCTGGGACATCTGAGAGACAGAGACAGTATGGAGAAGAGAGGGCTCAACCTGGGACATCTGAGAGACAGAGACAGTACAGAG
Organism: Lampris megalopsis; assembly: GCA_022114975.2. NCBI lineage: Eukaryota > Metazoa > Chordata > Actinopteri > Lampriformes > Lampridae > Lampris > Lampris megalopsis. The sequence goes on from JAJHIY020002111.1 coordinate 2,001,931, forward strand.
AAGAGAGGGCTCAACCTGGGACATCTGAGAGACAGAGACAGTACAGAGAAGAGAGGGATCAACCTGGGACATCTGAGAGACAGAGACAGTACGGAGAAGAGAGGGCTCAACCTGGGACATCTGAGAGACAGAGACAGTACGGAGAAGAGAGGGATCAATCTGGGACGTCTGAGAGACAGAGACAGTACGGAGAAGAGAGGGATCAACCTGGGACATCTGAAAGACAGAGACAGTACAGAGAAGAGAGGGCTCAACCTGGGACATCTGAGAGACAGAGACAGTATAAAGAGGGGAGGGCTCAACCTGGGACATCTGAGAGACAGAGACAGTACAGAGAAGGGAGGACTCAACCTGGGACATCTGAGAGACAGAGACAGTACAGAGAAGAGAGGGCTCAACCTGGGACATCTGAGAGACAGAGACAGTACAGAGAAGGGAGGGATCAACCTGGGACATCTGAGAGACAGAGACAGTACAGAGAAGGGAGGGCTCAACCTGGGACATCTGAGAGACAGAGACAGTACAGAGAAGAGAGGGCTCAACCTGGGACATCTGAGAGACAGAGACAGTACAGAGAAGGGAGGGCTCAACCTGGGACATCTGAGAGAGAGAGACAGTACAGAGAAGACAGGGCTCAACCTGGGACATCTGAGAGACAGAGACAGTACGGAGAAGAGAGGGCTCAACCTGGGACATCTGAGAGACAGAGACAGTACAGAGAAGAGAGGGATCAACCTGGGACATCTGAGAGACAGAGACAGTATGGAGAAGAGAGGGATCAACCTGGGACATCTGAGAGACAGAGACAGTACAGAGAAGAGAGGGGTCAACCTGGGACGTCTGAGAGACAGAGACAGTACAGAGAAGAGAGGGCTCAACCTGGGACATCTGAGAGACAGAGACAGTACAGAGAAGAGAGGGATCAACCTGGGACATCTGAGAGACAGAGACAGTACGGAGAAGAGAGGGCTCAACCTGGGACATCTGAGAGACAGAGACAGTATGGAGAAGAGAGGGATCAACCTGGGACGTCTGAGAGACAGAGACAGTATGGAGAAGAGAGGGATCAACCTGGGACATCTGAGAGACAGAGACAGTACAGAGAAGAGAGGGCTCAACCTGGGACATCTGAGAGACAGAGACAGTACAGAAAAGGGAGGGCTCAACCTGGGACATCTGAGAGACAGAGACAGTACAGAGAAGAGAGGGCTCAACCTGGGACATCTGAGAGACAGAGACAGTACAGAGAAGAGAGGGATAACCTGGGACATCTGAGAGACAGAGACGGTACAGAGAAGGGAGGGCCCAACCTGGGACATCTGAGAGACAGAGACAGTACAGAGAAGGGAGGGCTCAACCTGGGACATCTGAGAGACAGAGACAGTACAGAGAAGAGAGGGCTCAACCTGGGACATCTGAGAGACAGAGACAGTACAGAGAAGAGAGGGATCAACCTGGGACATCTGAGAGACAGAGACAGTACAGAGAAGGGAGGGCTCAACCTGGGACATCAGAGAGACAGAGACAGTACAGAGAAGAGAGGGATCAACCTGGGACGTCTGAGAGACAGAGACAGTACAGAGAAGAGAGGGATCAACCTGGGACGTCTGAGAGACAGAGACAGTACAGAGAAGAGAGGGCTCAACCTGGGACATCTGAGAGACAGAGACAGTACAGAAAAGGGAGGGCTCAACCTGGGACATCTGAGAGAGAGAGACAGTACAGAGAAGAGAGGGCTCAACCTGGGACATCTGAGAGACAGAGACAGTACAGAGAAGAGAGGGCTCAACCTGGGACATCTGAGAGAGAGAGAGACAGTACAGAGAAGAGAGGGATCAACCTGGGACATCTGAGAGACAGAGACAGTACAGAGAAGAGAGGGATCAACCTGGGACATCTGAGAGACAGAGACAGTATGGAGAAGAGAGGGATCAACCTGGGACATCTGAGAGAGAGAGACAGTACAGAGAAGAGAGGGATCAACGTGGGACATCTGAGAGACAGAGACAGTATGGAGAAGAGAGGGATCAACCTGGGACATCTGAGAGACAGAGACAGTACAGAGAAGAGAGGGCTCAACCTGGGACATCTGAGAGACAGAGACAGTACAGAGAAGAGAGGGCTCAACCTGGGACATCTGAGAGACAGAGACAGTACGGAGAAGAGAGGGATCAACCTGGGACGTCTGAGAGAGAGAGACAGTATGGAGAAGAGAGGGCTCAACCTGGGACATCTGAGAGACAGAGACAGTACAGAGAAGAGAGGGCTCAACCTGGGACGTCTGAGAGACAGAGACAGTACAGAGAGAAGAGAGGGCTCAACCTGGGACATCTGAGAGACAGAGACAGTACAGAGAAGAGAGGGCTCAACCTGGGACGTCTGAGAGACAGAGACAGTACAGAGAAGAGAGGGGTCAACGTGGGACGTCTGAGAGACAGAGACAGTACAGAGAAGAGAGGGCTCAACCTGGGACGTCTGAGAGACAGAGACAGTACAGAGAAGAGAGGGCTCAACCTGGGACATCTGAGAGAGAGAAAGACAGTACAGAGAAGAGAGGGCTCAACCTGGGACATCTGAGAGACAGAGACAGTACGGAGAAGGGAGGGCTCAACCTGGGACGTCTGAGAGACAGAGACAGTACAGAGAAGAGAGGGCTCAACCTGGGACATCTGAGAGACAGAGACAGTATGGAGAAGAGAGGGCTCAACCTGGGACATCTGAGAGACAGAGACAGTACAGAGAAGAGAGGGCTCAACCTGGGACATCTGAGAGACAGAGACAGTACAGAGAAGAGAGGGATCAACCTGGGACATCTGAGAGACAGAGACAGTACAGAGAAGAGAGGGCTCAACCTGGGACATCTGAGAGACAGAGACAGTACGGAGAAGAGAGGGATCAATCTGGGACGTCTGAGAGACAGAGACAGTACGGAGAAGAGAGGGATCAACCTGGGACATCTGAAAGACAGAGACAGTACAGAGAAGAGAGGGCTCAACCTGGGACATCTGAGAGACAGAGACAGTATAAAGAGGGGAGGGCTCAACCTGGGACATCTGAGAGACAGAGACAGTACAGAGAAGGGAGGACTCAACCTGGGACATCTGAGAGACAGAGACAGTACAGAGAAGAGAGGGCTCAACCTGGGACATCTGAGAGACAGAGACAGTACAGAGAAGGGAGGGATCAACCTGGGACATCTGAGAGACAGAGACAGTACAGAGAAGGGAGGGCTCAACCTGGGACATCTGAGAGACAGAGACAGTACAGAGAAGAGAGGGCTCAACCTGGGACATCTGAGAGACAGAGACAGTACAGAGAAGAGAGGGCTCAACCTGGGACATCTGAGAGACAGAGACAGTACAGAGAAGAGAGGGATCAACCTGGGACATCTGAGAGACAGAGACAGTACAGAGAAGGGAGGGCTCAACCTGGGACATCTGAGAGACAGAGACAGTACAGAGAAGAGAGGGATCAACCTGGGACATCTGAGAGACAGAGACAGTATGGAGAAGAGAGGGATCAACCTGGGACGTCTGAGAGACAGAGACAGTACAGAGAAGAGAGGGGTCAACCTGGGACGTCTGAGAGACAGAGACAGTACAGAGAAGAGAGGGCTCAACCTGGGACATCTGAGAGACAGAGACAGTACGGAGAAGAGAGGGATCAACCTGGGACATCTGAGAGACAGAGACAGTACGGAGAAGAGAGGGCTCAACCTGGGACATCTGAGAGACAGAGACAGTATGGAGAAGAGAGGGATCAACCTGGGACGTCTGAGAGACAGAGACAGTATGGAGAAGAGAGGGATCAACCTGGGACATCTGAGAGACAGAGACAGTACAGAGAAGAGAGGGCTCAACCTGGGACATCTGAGAGACAGAGACAGTACAGAAAAGGGAGGGCTCAACCTGGGACATCTGAGAGACAGAGACAGTACAGAGAAGAGAGGGCTCAACCTGGGACATCTGAGAGACAGAGACAGTACAGAGAAGAGAGGAATAACCTGGGACATCTGAGAGACAGAGACGGTACAGAGAAGGGAGGGCCCAACCTGGGACATCTGAGAGACAGAGACAGTACAGAGAAGGGAGGGCTCAACCTGGGACATCTGAGAGACAGAGACAGTACAGAGAAGAGAGGGCTCAACCTGGGACATCTGAGAGACAGAGACAGTACAGAGAAGAGAGGGATCAACCTGGGACATCTGAGAGACAGAGACAGTACAGAGAAGGGAGGGCTCAACCTGGGACATCTGAGAGACAGAGACAGTACAGAGAAGAGAGGGATCAACCTGGGACGTCTGAGAGACAGAGACAGTACAGAGAAGAGAGGGATCAACCTGGGACATCTGAGAGACAGAGACAGTACAGAGAAGAGAGGGCTCAACCTGGGACATCTGAGAGACAGAGACAGTACAGAGAAGGGAGGGCTCAACCTGGGACATCTGAGAGACAGAGACAGTACAGAGAAGAGAGGGCTCAACCTGGGACATCTGAGAGACAGAGACAGTACAGAGAAGAGAGGGCTCAACCTGGGACATCTGAGAGAGAGAGAGACAGTACAGAGAAGAGAGGGCTCAACCTGGGACATCTGAGAGACAGAGACAGTACAGAGAAGAGAAGGATCAACCTGGGACATTTGAGAGACAGAGACAGTATGGAGAAGAGAGGGATCAACCTGGGACATCTGAGAGAGAGAGACAGTACAGAGAAGAGAGGGATCAACGTGGGACATCTGAGAGACAGAGACAGTATGGAGAAGAGAGGGATCAACCTGGGACATCTGAGAGACAGAGACAGTACAGAGAAGAGAGGGCTCAACCTGGGACATCTGAGAGACAGAGACAGTACAGAGAAGAGAGGGCTCAACCTGGGACATCTGAGAGACAGAGACAGTACGGAGAAGAGAGGGATCAACCTGGGACGTCTGAGAGACAGAGACAGTATGGAGAAGAGAGGGCTCAACCTGGGACATCTGAGAGACAGAGACAGTACAGAGAAGAGAGGGCTCAACCTGGGACGTCTGAGAGACAGAGACAGTACAGAGAGAAGAGAGGGCTCAACCTGGGACGTCTGAGAGACAGAGACAGTACAGAGAAGAGAGGGGTCAACCTGGGACGTCTGAGAGACAGAGACAGTACAGAGAAGAGAGGGCTCAACCTGGGACGTCTGAGAGACAGAGACAGTACAGAGAAGAGAGGGCTCAACCTGGGACATCTGAGAGAGAGAGAGACAGTACAGAGAAGAGAGGGCTCAACCTGGGACATCTTAGAGACAGAGACAGTATGGAGAAAAGAGGGCTCAACCTGGGACATCTGAGAGACAGAGACAGTATGGAGAAAAGAGGGCTCAACCTGGGACATCTGAGAGACAGAGACAGTATGGAGAAGAGAGGGCTCAACCTGGGACATCTGAGAGACAGAGACAGTACAGAGAAGAGAGGGCTCAACCTGGGACGTCTGAGAGACAGAGACAGTACAGAGAGAAGAGAGGGCTCAACCTGGGACGTCTGAGAGACAGAGACAGTACAGAGAAGAGAGGGCTCAACCTGGGACATCTGAGAGACAGAGACAGTACAGAGAAGAGAGGGGTCAACCTGGGACGTCTGAGAGACAGAGACAGTACAGAGAAGAGAGGGCTCAACCTGGGACGTCTGAGAGACAGAGACAGTACAGAGAAGAGAGGGCTCAACCTGGGACATCTGAGAGAGAGAGAGACAGTACAGAGAAGAGAGGGCTCAACCTGGGACATCTGAGAGACAGAGACAGTATGGAGAAAAGAGGGCTCAACCTGGGACATCTGAGAGACAGAGACAGTACAGAGAAGAGAGGGCTCAACCTGGGACATCTGAGAGACAGAGACAGTACAGAGAAGGGAGGGCTCAACCTGGGACATCTGAGAGACAGAGACAGTACAGAGAAGAGAGGGCTCAACCTGGGACATCTGAGAGACACAGACAGTACAGAGAAGAGAGGGATCAACCTGGGACATCTGAGAGACAGAGACAGTACAGAGAAGGGAGGGCTCAACCTGGGACATCTGAGAGACAGAGACAGTACAGAGAAGAGAGGGATCAACCTGGGACGTCTGAGAGACAGAGACAGTACAGAGAAGAGAGGGATCAACCTGGGACATCTGAGAGACAGAGACAGTACAGAGAAGAGAGGGCTCAACCTGGGACATCTGACAGACAGAGACAGTACAGAGAAGGGAGGGCTCAACCTGGGACATCTGAGAGAGAGCGACAGTACAGAGAAGAGAGGGCTCAACCTGGGACATCTGAGAGACAGAGACAGTACAGAGAAGAGAGGGCTCAACCTGGGACATCTGAGAGAGAGAGAGACAGTACAGAGAAGAGAGGGCTCAACCTGGGACATCTGAGAGACAGAGACAGTACAGAGAAGAGAGGGATCAACCTGGGACATCTGAGAGACAGAGACAGTATGGAGAAGAGAGGGATCAACCTGGGACAACTGAGAGAGAGAGACAGTACAGAGAAGAGAGGGATCAACCTGGGACATCTGAGAGACAGAGACAGTACGGAGAAGAGAGGGATCAACCTGGGACATCTGAGAGACAGAGACAGTACAGAGAAGAGAGGGATCAACCTGGGACATCTGAGAGACAGAGACAGTACAGAGAAGAGAGGGCTCAACCTGGGACATCTGAGAGACAGAGACAGTACGGAGAAGAGAGGGATCAACCTGGGACGTCTGAGAGACAGAGACAGTACGGAGAAGAGAGGGCTCAACCTGGGACATCTGAGAGACAGAGACAGTACAGAGAAGAGAGGGCTCAACCTGGGACGTCTGAGAGACAGAGACAGTACAGAGAGAAGAGAGGGCTCAACCTGGGACATCTGAGAGACAGAGACAGTACAGAGAAGAGAGGGCTCAACCTGGGACGTCTGAGAGACAGAGACAGTACAGAGAAGAGAGGGGTCAACCTGGGACGTCTGAGAGACAGAGACAGTACAGAGAAGAGAGGGCTCAACCTGGGACGTCTGAGAGACAGAGACAGTACAGAGAAGAGAGGGCTCAACCTGGGACATCTGAGAGAGAGAGAGACAGTACAGAGAAGAGAGGGCTCAACCTGCGACATCTGAGAGACAGAGACAGTATGGAGAAAAGAGGGCTCAACCTGGGACATCTGAGAGACAGAGACAGTACGGAGAAAAGAGGGCTCAACCTGGGACATCTGAGAGACAGAGACAGTACGGAGAAGAGAGGGCTCAACCTGGGACATCTGAGAGACAGAGACAGTACAGAGAAGAGAGGGCTCAACCTGGGACGTCTGAGAGACAGAGACAGTACAGAGAGAAGAGAGGGCTCAACCTGGGACATCTGAGAGACAGAGACAGTACAGAGAAGAGAGGGCTCAACCTGGGACGTCTGAGAGACAGAGACAGTACAGAGAAGAGAGGGGTCAACCTGGGACGTCTGAGAGACAGAGACAGTACAGAGAAGAGAGGGCTCAACCTGGGACGTCTGAGAGACAGAGACAGTACAGAGAAGAGAGGGCTCAACCTGGGACATATGAGAGAGAGAGAGACAGTACAGAGAAGAGAGGGATCAACCTGGGACATCTGAGAGACAGAGACAGTACAGAGAAGAGAGGGCTCAACCTGGGACATCTGACAGACAGAGACAGTACAGAGAAGGGAGGGCTCAACCTGGGACATCTGAGAGAGAGCGACAGTACAGAGAAGAGAGGGCTCAACCTGGGACATCTGAGAGACAGAGACAGTACAGAGAAGAGAGGGCTCAACCTGGGACATCTGAGAGAGAGAGAGACAGTACAGAGAAGAGAGGGCTCAACCTGGGACATCTGAGAGACAGAGACAGTACAGAGAAGAGAGGGATCAACCTGGGACATCTGAGAGACAGAGACAGTATGGAGAAGAGAGGGATCAACCTGGGACATCTGAGAGAGAGAGACAGTACAGAGAAGAGAGGGATCAACCTGGGACATCTGAGAGACAGAGACAGTACGGAGAAGAGAGGGATCAACCTGGGACATCTGAGAGACAGAGACAGTACAGAGAAGAGAGGGATCAACCTGGGACATCTGAGAGACAGAGACAGTACAGAGAAGAGAGGGCTCAACCTGGGACATCTGAGAGACAGAGACAGTACGGAGAAGAGAGGGATCAACCTGGGACGTCTGAGAGACAGAGACAGTACGGAGAAGAGAGGGCTCAACCTGGGACATCTGAGAGACAGAGACAGTACAGAGAAGAGAGGGCTCAACCTGGGACGTCTGAGAGACAGAGACAGTACAGAGAGAAGAGAGGGCTCAACCTGGGACATCTGAGAGACAGAGACAGTACAGAGAAGAGAGGGCTCAACCTGGGACGTCTGAGAGACAGAGACAGTACAGAGAAGAGAGGGGTCAACCTGGGACGTCTGAGAGACAGAGACAGTACAGAGAAGAGAGGGCTCAACCTGGGACGTCTGAGAAACAGAGACAGTACAGAGAAGAGAGGGCTCAACCTGGGACATCTGAGAGAGAGAGAGACAGTACAGAGAAGAGAGGGCTCAACCTGCGACATCTGAGAGACAGAGACAGTATGGAGAAAAGAGGGCTCAACCTGGGACATCTGAGAGACAGAGACAGTACGGAGAAAAGAGGGCTCAACCTGGGACATCTGAGAGACAGAGACAGTACGGAGAAGAGAGGGCTCAACCTGGGACATCTGAGAGACAGAGACAGTACAGAGAAGAGAGGGCTCAACCTGGGACGTCTGAGAGACAGAGACAGTACAGAGAGAAGAGAGGGCTCAACCTGGGACATCTGAGAGACAGAGACAGTACAGAGAAGAGAGGGCTCAACCTGGGACGTCTGAGAGACAGAGACAGTACAGAGAAGAGAGGGGTCAACCTGGGACGTCTGAGAGACAGAGACAGTACAGAGAAGAGAGGGCTCAACCTGGGACGTCTGAGAGACAGAGACAGTACAGAGAAGAGAGGGCTCAACCTGGGACATATGAGAGAGAGAGAGACAGTACAGAGAAGAGAGGGCTCAACCTGGGACATCTGAGAGACAGAGACAGTACGGAGAAGAGAGGGCTCAACCTGGGACATCTGAGAGACAGAGACAGTACGGAGAAGAGAGGGCTCAACCTGGGACGTCTGAGAGACAGAGACAGTACGGAGAAGAGAGGGATCAACCTGGGACATCTGAGAGACAGAGACAGTACGGAGAAGAGAGGGATCAACCTGGGACATCTGAGAGACAGAGACAGTATGGAGAAGAGAGGGATCAACCTGGGACATCTGAGAGACAGAGACAGTACAGAGAAGAGAGGGGTCAACCTGGGACGTCTGAGAGACAGAGACAGTACAGAGAAGAGAGGGCTCAACCTGGGACATCTGAGAGACAGAGACAGTACAGAGAAGAGAGGGCTCAACCTGGGACATCTGAGAGACAGAGACAGTACGGAGAAGAGAGGGCTCAACCTGGGACATCTGAGAGACAGAGACAGTACGGAGAAGAGAGGGATCAACCTGGGACGTCTGAGAGACAGAGACAGTATGGAGAAGAGAGGGATCAACCTGGGACATCTGAGAGACAGAGACAGTACAGAGAAGAGAGGGCTCAACCTGGGACATCTGAGAGACAGAGACAGTACAGAAAAGGGAGGGCTCAACCTGGGACATCTGAGAGACAGAGACAGTACAGAGAAGAGAGGGCTCAACCTGGGACATCTGAGAGACAGAGACGGTACAGAGAAGAGAGGGATCAACCTGGGACATCTGAGAGACAGAGACGGTACAGAGAAGGGAGGGCCCAACCTGGGACATCTGAGAGACAGAGACAGTACAGAGAAGAGAGGGCTCAACCTGGGACATCTGAGAGACAGAGACAGTACAGAGAAGAGAGGGATCAACCTGGGACATCTGAGAGACAGAGACAGTACAGAGAAGGGAGGGCTCAACCTGGGACATCTGAGAGACAGAGACAGTACAGAGAAGAGAGGGATCAACCTGGGACGTCTGAGAGACAGAGACAGTACAGAGAAGGGAGGGCTCAACCTGGGACATCTGAGAGACAGAGACAGTACAGAGAAGAGAGGGCTCAACCTGGGACATCTGAGAGACAGAGACAGTACAGAGAAGAGAGGGCTCAACCTGGGACATCTGAGAGACAGAGACGGTACAGAGAAGAGAGGGATCAACCTGGGACATCTGAGAGACAGAGACGGTACAGAGAAGGGAGGGCCCAACCTGGGACATCTGAGAGACAGAGACAGTACAGAGAAGAGAGGGCTCAACCTGGGACATCTGAGAGACAGAGACAGTACAGAGAAGAGAGGGATCAACCTGGGACATCTGAGAGACAGAGACAGTACAGAGAAGGGAGGGCTCAACCTGGGACATCTGAGAGACAGAGACAGTACAGAGAAGAGAGGGATCAACCTGGGACATCTGAGAGACAGAGACAGTACAGAGAAGAGAGGGATCAACCTGGGACGTCTGAGAGACAGAGACAGTACAGAGAAGAGAGGGATCAACCTGGGACATCTGAGAGACAGAGACAGTACAGAGAAGAGAGGGCTCAACCTGGGACATCTGAGAGACAGAGACAGTACAGAGAAGGGAGGGCTCAACCTGGGACATCTGAGAGACAGAGACAGTACAGAGAAGAGAGGGCTCAACCTGGGACATCTGAGAGACAGAGACAGTACAGAGAAGAGAGGGCTCAACCTGGGACATCTGAGAGAGAGAGAGACAGTACAGAGAAGAGAGGGCTCAACCTGGGACATCTGAGAGACAGAGACAGTACAGAGAAGAGAAGGATCAACCTGGGACATCTGAGAGACAGAGACAGTATGGAGAAGAGAGGGATCAACCTGGGACATCTGAGAGACAGAGACAGTACAGAGAAGAGAGGGCTCAACCTGGGACATCTGAGAGACAGAGACAGTACAGAGAAGAGAGGGCTCAACCTGGGACATCTGAGAGACAGAGACAGTACGGAGAAGAGAGGGATCAACCTGGGACGTCTGAGAGACAGAGACAGTATGGAGAAGAGAGGGCTCAACCTGGGACATCTGAGAGACAGAGACAGTACAGAGAAGAGAGGGCTCAACCTGGGACATCTGAGAGACAGAGACAGTACAGAGAGAAGAGAGGGCTCAACCTGGGACATCTGAGAGACAGAGACAGTACAGAGAAGAGAGGGCTCAACCTGGGACGTCTGAGAGACAGAGACAGTACAGAGAAGAGAGGGGTCAACCTGGGACGTCTGAGAGACAGAGACAGTACAGAGAAGAGAGGGCTCAACCTGGGACGTCTGAGAGACAGAGACAGTACAGAGAAGAGAGGGCTCAACCTGGGACATCTGAGAGAGAGAGAGACAGTACAGAGAAGAGAGGGCTCAACCTGGGACATCTTAGAGACAGAGACAGTATGGAGAAAAGAGGGCTCAACCTGGGACATCTGAGAGACAGAGACAGTATGGAGAAAAGAGGGCTCAACCTGGGACATCTGAGAGACAGAGACAGTATGGAGAAGAGAGGGCTCAACCTGGGACATCTGAGAGACAGAGACAGTACAGAGAAGAGAGGGCTCAACCTGGGACGTCTGAGAGACAGAGACAGTACAGAGAGAAGAGAGGGCTCAACCTGGGACGTCTGAGAGACAGAGACAGTACAGAGAAGAGAGGGCTCAACCTGGGACATCTGAGAGACAGAGACAGTACAGAGAAGAGAGGGGTCAACCTGGGACGTCTGAGAGACAGAGACAGTACAGAGAAGAGAGGGCTCAACCTGGGACGTCTGAGAGACAGAGACAGTACAGAGAAGAGAGGGCTCAACCTGGGACATCTGAGAGAGAGAGAGACAGTACAGAGAAGAGAGGGCTCAACCTGGGACATCTGAGAGACAGAGACAGTATGGAGAAAAGAGGGCTCAACCTGGGACATCTGAGAGACAGAGACAGTACAGAGAAGAGAGGGCTCAACCTGGGACATCTGAGAGACAGAGACAGTACAGAGAAGGGAGGGCTCAACCTGGGACATCTGAGAGACAGAGACAGTACAGAGAAGAGAGGGCTCAACCTGGGACATCTGAGAGACAGAAACAGTACAGAGAAGAGAGGGATCAACCTGGGACATCTGAGAGACAGAGACAGTACAGAGAAGGGAGGGCTCAACCTGGGACATCTGAGAGACAGAGACAGTACAGAGAAGAGAGGGATCAACCTGGGACGTCTGAGAGACAGAGACAGTACAGAGAAGAGAGGGATCAACCTGGGACGTCTGAGAGACAGAGACAGTACAGAGAAGAGAGGGATCAACCTGGGACATCTGAGAGACAGAGACAGTACAGAGAAGAGAGGGCTCAACCTGGGACATCTGAGAGACAGAGACAGTACAGAGAAGGGAGGGCTCAACCTGGGACATCTGAGAGAGAGCGACAGTACAGAGAAGAGAGGGCTCAACCTGGGACATCTGAGAGACAGAGACAGTACAGAGAAGAGAGGGCTCAACCTGGGACATCTGAGAGAGAGAGAGACAGTACAGAGAAGAGAGGGCTCAACCTGGGACATCTGAGAGACAGAGACAGTACAGAGAAGAGAGGGATCAACCTGGGACATCTGAGAGACAGAGACAGTATGGAGAAGAGAGGGATCAACCTGGGACATCTGAGAGAGAGAGACAGTACAGAGAAGAGAGGGATCAACCTGGGACATCTGAGAGACAGAGACAGTACGGAGAAGAGAGGGATCAACCTGGGACATCTGAGAAACAGAGACAGTACAGAGAAGAGAGGGATCAACCTGGGACATCTGAGAGACAGAGACAGTACAGAGAAGAGAGGGCTCAACCTGGGACATCTGAGAGACAGAGACAGTACGGAGAAGAGAGGGCTCAACCTGGGACGTCTGAGAGACAGAGACAGTACGGAGAAGAGAGGGCTCAACCTGGGACATCTGAGAGACAGAGACAGTACAGAGAAGAGGGGGCTCAACCTGGGACGTCTGAGAGACAGAGACAGTACAGAGAGAAGAGAGGGCTCAACCTGGGACATCTGAGAGACAGAGACAGTACAGAGAAGAGAGGGCTCAACCTGGGACGTCTGAGAGACAGAGACAGTACAGAGAAGAGAGGGGTCAACCTGGGACGTCTGAGAGACAGAGACAGTACAGAGAAGAGAGGGCTCAACCTGGGACGTCTGAGAGACAGAGACAGTACAGAGAAGAGAGGGCTCAACCTGGGACATCTGAGAGAGAGAGAGACAGTACAGAGAAGAGAGGGCTCAACCTGGGACATCTGAGAGACAGAGACAGTATGGAGAAAAGAGGGCTCAACCTGGGACATCTGAGAGACAGAGACAGTACAGAGAAGAGAGGGCTCAACCTGGGACATCTGAGAGACAGAGACAGTACAGAGAAGAGAGGGCTCAACCTGGGACGTCTGAGAGACAGAGACAGTACAGAGAAGAGAGGGCTCAACCTGGGACGTCTGAGAGACAGAGACAGTACAGAGAAGAGAGGGGTCAACCTGGGACGTCTGAGAGACAGAGACAGTACAGAGAAGAGAGGGCTCAACCTGGGACGTCTGAGAGACAGAGACAGTACAGAGAAGAGAGGGCTCAACCTGGGACATATGAGAGAGAGAGAGATAGTACAGAGAAGAGAGGGCTCAACCTGGGACATCTGAGAGACAGAGACAGTACGGAGAAGAGAGGGCTCAACCTGGGACATCTGAGAGACAGAGACAGTACGGAGAAGAGAGGGCTCAACCTGGGACGTCTGAGAGACAGAGACAGTACGGAGAAGAGAGGGCTCAACCTGGGACATCTGAGAGACAGAGACAGTACGGAGAAGAGAGGGATCAACCTGGGACATCTGAGAGACAGAGACAGTATGGAGAAGAGAGGGATCAACCTGGGACATCTGAGAGACAGAGACAGTACAGAGAAGAGAGGGGTCAACCTGGGACGTCTGAGAGACAGAGACAGTACAGAGAAGAGAGGGCTCAACCTGGGACATCTGAGAGACAGAGACAGTACGGAGAAGAGAGGGCTCAACCTGGGACATCTGAGAGACAGAGACAGTACGGAGAAGAGAGGGATCAACCTGGGACGTCTGAGAGACAGAGACAGTACGGAGAAGAGAGGGATCAACCTGGGACGTCTGAGAGACAGAGACAGTATGGAGAAGAGAGGGATCAACCTGGGACATCTGAGAGACAGAGACAGTACAGAGAAGAGAGGGCTCAACCTGGGACATCTGAGAGACAGAGACAGTACAGAAAAGGGAGGGCTCAACCTGGGACATCTGAGAGACAGAGACAGTACAGAGAAGAGAGGGCTCAACCTGGGACATCTGAGAGACAGGGACAGTACAGAGAAGAGAGGGATCAACCTGGGACATCTGAGAGACAGAGACGGTACAGAGAAGGGAGGGCCCAACCTGGGACATCTGAGAGACAGAGACAGTACAGAGAAGGGAGGGCTCAACCTGGGACATCTGAGAGACAGAGACAGTACAGAGAAGAGAGGGCTCAACCTGGGACATCTGAGAGACAGAGACAGTACAGAGAAGAGAGGGATCAACCTGGGACATCTGAGAGACAGAGACAGTACAGAGAAGGGAGGGCTCAACCTGGGACATCTGAGAGACAGAGACAGTACAGAGAAGAGAGGGATCAACCTGGGACGTCTGAGAGACAGAGACAGTACAGAGAAGAGAGGGATCAACCTGGGACATCTGAGAGACAGAGACAGTACAGAGAAGAGAGGGCTCAACCTGGGACATCTGAGAGACAGAGACAGTACAGAGAAGGGAGGGCTCAACCTGGGACATCTGAGAGACAGAGACAGTACAGAGAAGAGAGGGCTCAACCTGGGACATCTGAGAGACAGAGACAGTACAGAGAAGAGAGGGCTCAACCTGGGACATCTGAGAGAGAGAGAGACAGTACAGAGAAGAGAGGGCTCAACCTGGGACATCTGAGAGACAGAGACAGTACAGAGAAGAGAGGGCTCAACCTGGGACATCTGAGAGACAGAGACAGTATGGAGAAGAGAGGGATCAACCTGGGACATCTGAGAGAGAGAGACAGTACAGAGAAGAGAGGGATCAACCTGGGACATCTGAGAGACAGAGACAGTATGGAGAAGAGAGGGATCAACCTGGGACATCTGAGAGACAGAGACAGTACAGAGAAGAGAGGGCTCAACCTGGGACATCTGAGAGACAGAGACAGTACAGAGAAGAGAGGGCTCAACCTGGGACATCTGAGAGACAGAGACAGTACGGAGAAGAGAGGGATCAACCTGGGACGTCTGAGAGACAGAGACAGTATGGAGAAGGGAGGGCTCAACCTGGGACATCTGAGAGACAGAGACAGTACAGAGAAGAGAGGGCTCAACCTGGGACATCTGAGAGACAGAGACAGTACAGAGAGAAGAGAGGGCTCAACCTGGGACATCTGAGAGACAGAGACAGTACAGAGAAGAGAGGGCTCAACCTGGGACGTCTGAGAGACAGAGACAGTACAGAGAAGAGAGGGGTCAACCTGGGACGTCTGAGAGACAGAGACAGTACAGAGAAGAGAGGGCTCAACCTGGGACGTCTGAGAGACAGAGACAGTACAGAGAAGAGAGGGCTCAACCTGGGACATCTGAGAGAGAGAGACAGTACAGAGAAGAGAGGGCTCAACCTGGGACATCTGAGAGAGAGAGAGACAGTACAGAGAAGAGAGGGCTCAACCTGGGACATCTGAGAGACAGAGACAGTATGGAGAAAAGAGGGCTCAACCTGGGACATCTGAGAGACAGAGACAGTATGGAGAAAAGAGGGCTCAACCTGGGACATCTGAGAGACAGAGACAGTATGGAGAAGAGAGGGCTCAACCTGGGACATCTGAGAGACAGAGACAGTACAGAGAAGAGAGGGCTCAACCTGGGACGTCTGAGAGACAGAGACAGTACAGAGAGAAGAGAGGGCTCAACCTGGGACATCTGAGAGACAGAGACAGTACAGAGAAGAGAGGGCTCAACCTGGGACATCTGAGAGACAGAGACAGTACAGAGAAGAGAGGGGTCAACCTGGGACGTCTGAGAGACAGAGACAGTACAGAGAAGAGAGGGCTCAACCTGGGACGTCTGAGAGACAGAGACAGTACAGAGAAGAGAGGGCTCAACCTGGGACATCTGAGAGAGAGAGAGACAGTACAGAGAAGAGAGGGCTCAACCTGGGACATCTGAGAGACAGAGACAGTATGGAGAAAAGAGGGCTCAACCTGGGACATCTGAGAGACAGAGACAGTACAGAGAAGAGAGGGCTCAACCTGGGACGTCTGAGAGACAGAGACAGTACAGAGAGAAGAGAGGGCTCAACCTGGGACATCTGAGAGACAGAGACAGTACAGAGAAGAGAGGGCTCAACCTGGGACATCTGAGAGACAGAGACAGTACAGAGAAGAGAGGGGTCAACCTGGGACGTCTGAGAGACAGAGACAGTACAGAGAAGAGAGGGCTCAACCTGGGACGTCTGAGAGACAGAGACAGTACAGAGAAGAGAGGGCTCAACCTGGGACATCTGAGAGAGAGAGAGACAGTACAGAGAAGAGAGGGCTCAACCTGGGACATCTGAGAGACAGAGACAGTATGGAGAAAAGAGGGCTCAACCTGGGACATCTGAGAGACAGAGACAGTACAGAGAAGAGAGGGCTCAACCTGGGACATCTGAGAGACAGAGACAGTACAGAGAAGGGAGGGCTCAACCTGGGACATCTGAGAGACAGAGACAGTACAGAGAAGAGAGGGCTCAACCTGGGACATCTGAGAGACAGAGACAGTACAGAGAAGAGAGGGCTCAACCTGGGACATCTGAGAGACAGAGACAGTACAGAGAAGAGAGGGCTCAACCTGGGACATCTGAGAGAGAGAGAGACAGTACAGAGAAGAGAGGGCTCAACCTGGGACATCTGAGAGACAGAGACAGTACAGAGAAGAGAGGGATCAACCTGGGACATCTGAGAGACAGAGACAGTACAGAGAAGAGAGGGATCAACCTGGGACATCTGAGAGAGAGAGACAGTACAGAGAAGAGAGGGATCAACCTGGGACATCTGAGAGACAGAGACAGTATGGAGAAGAGAGGGATCAACCTGGGACATCTGAGAGACAGAGACAGTACAGAGAAGAGAGGGATCAACCTGGGACATCTGAGAGACAGAGACAGTACAGAGAAGAGAGGGATCAACCTGGGACATCTGAGAGACAGAGACAGTATGGAGAAGAGAGGGATCAACCTGGGACATCTGAGAGACAGAGACAGTACGGAGAAGAGAGGGCTCAACCTGGGACATCTGAGAGACAGAGACAGTACAGAGAAGAGAGGGCTCAACCTGGGACGTCTGAGAGACAGAGACAGTACAGAGAGAAGAGAGGGCTCAACCTGGGACATCTGAGAGACAGAGACAGTACAGAGAAGAGAGGGCTCAACCTGGGACGTCTGAGAGACAGAGACAGTACAGAGAAGAGAGGGCTCAACCTGGGACGTCTGAGAGACAGAGACAGTACAGAGAAGAGAGGGGTCAACCTGGGACGTCTGAGAGACAGAGACAGTACAGAGAAGAGAGGGCTCAACCTGGGACGTCTGAGAGACAGAGACAGTACAGAGAAGAGAGGGCTCAACCTGGGACATCTGAGAGAGAGAGAGACAGTACAGAGAAGAGAGGGCTCAACCTGGGACATCTGAGAGACAGAGACAGTATGGAGAAAAGAGGGCTCAACCTGGGACATCTGAGAGACAGAGACAGTATGGAGAAAAGAGGGCTCAACCTGGGACATCTGAGAGACAGAGACAGTATGGAGAAGAGAGGGCTCAACCTGGGACATCTGAGAGACAGAGACAGTACAGAGAAGAGAGGGCTCAACCTGGGACGTCTGAGAGACAGAGACAGTACAGAGAGAAGAGAGGGCTCAACCTGGGACGTCTGAGAGACAGAGACAGTACAGAGAAGAGAGGGGTCAACCTGGGACGTCTGAGAGACAGAGACAGTACAGAGAAGAGAGGGCTCAACCTGGGACGTCTGAGAGACAGAGACAGTACAGAGAAGAGAGGGCTCAACCTGGGACATCTGAGAGAGAGAGAGACAGTACAGAGAAGAGAGGGCTCAACCTGGGACATCTGAGAGACAGAGACAGTATGGAGAAAAGAGGGCTCAACCTGGGACATCTGAGAGACAGAGACAGTATGGAGAAAAGAGGGCTCAACCTGGGACGTCTGAGAGACAGAGACAGTATGGAGAAGAGAGGGCTCAACCTGGGACATCTGAGAGACAGAGAGAGAGACAGAGAGAGAGACCGTACAGAGAAGAGAGGGCTCAACCTGGGACATCCTGCCACAACCTGAGAGACAGTGGGTGACGGCACCTATTGCTATTGTTGTTGTTGGATATCATAATCATTGTTGTTGTTGCTGTTATTATCATTGTTGTGTTGTGCTGTTGCTGTACATGCTTTGGCAACATGTACACAAATGTATGTCATGCCAATAAAGCAAATATTGAATTGAGTTGAATTGAGAGAGAGAGAGAGAGAGAGAGACCTTTGACCTAAAAGATGTTGCTTTGGGCCGCAACCCAACCACACCCACTTATCCTCCACCAGTAGGAGACTACAGACCAGAACCCTCCCACATCCCCAGATACCCCCCTTTCCCCCCCAGAGCACACAATACCTGGACCCCTTCCCCCCCACAGCCCCATACTCCATACTCACCTTTGGGCCGAAAGCCCTACACACACCCACACCTACGTGCTGCTTCCCCCAGGTCCAAGAAACCTGTGCACCCAACCCCTCCAAAAAACAAAAAGACAACAACACTTGACAGAGCCTGTCCCCCACAGCACAGGCCACAAAGCTATGCTGCTGCAGTAGCCCAGCCCCCTCCCACACCCACCGCCCCAGCCAAGACTGAGATGGGAGAGATAAAGGAGAGGCTCCACACCTTGTGCTCCAGACTCCTGCATGGCAGCATCTAAGACAACCTCTACGTGCCATCAGATCTTAATGGGGTAACCACTTACACGGGGAAATCCTGAGTGTTGATTTGGCTCTGGTTGTGTATAATAATGCCCACTATATCGATAGTGATGTATTTGGTAAGTGTTATCAGAATATTTCATATATGTCTTCTTCCACTGTAACTTGATAATTCTCTGTCTCACAAAAGAGACTCATTGTATGTTTTCTTTTCATGCGTTCTTTTTCTGTCTCTTGTTGGAACATCCAGGGTCTCTTCTCATCTTCCTTTGGGATGAAGAGTAAAGACCCTGACTTCTTAAAAAACATCAAAAATGTCGACATAGTCATATTAACTGAAACCTGGTGTCGTGAAGACATAACCACCCACTGTCCCTCAGGTTACAAAGAAATAATTATTCCGTCAAATAAACTTAACTCAGTACATCGTGGACGAGACTCTGGAGGTATTTTGATTTGGTACAGAGGATGTTTAACCAACCACATTTCAAAAATTAAAATTGGAACATCCCACTGCTGGCTAAAACTCAGCAATAAAATTGGCATATCAAGCAAAGATATCTATCTCTGTGCTCTATATTCTCCCCCAACTGAATCCCCATATTATGATGAGGATTTCCTGAGTAATCTCCATGAAGAGGTAAGCCTTTTCCAGGCCCAGGGAAATGTGCTGCTGTGCGGAGATTTTAACGCAAGAACAGGTTCAATGAGTGATACCATTGACCCTCAGGGTAACAGACATGTGTTTGGTCAACATTCCCTGTACCTCTCACCAATCCTCATCAAAAGGAGCTCCCTCGACTGTACTGTGAACAAGGCTGGTAAGGAGCGAGTGCACCTCTGTCGTGCCTCTGGCCTGTACACGCTTAATGGTAGGATCAGAGGAGACTCTTTGGGAAGGTTCACATGTTGTTCAGGTCTTGGAGCTAGTGTAGTTGACTATGCAATGACTGACATGGACCCCACCTCCTTCAACGCATTCACTGTCAGACAACAAACTCCTCTTTCTGACCATAACCAAATTATGATTTTCTTCAAAACTATTAACCTGACTCAAATGCCTATAGAGGAGCCCAGCAAGCTGTTCAAAATTAATAAGACCTACAGATGGGCTCCAGACAGTGCAGAAAAATTTATCAATATCCTGAATTCATCCAAATTACTTAATATGATTACTAACTTCATTAACAAACCGTTTGAAACTAATAAGGACATTACCAACCAAGCTGTCAATGAAATCAATTGTATCTTTCAGACGGCAGCAAACATGGTCCTACCAAGGACCCACAACAGAAAAAAGAAACAATCTGAAAATGAAAAATGGTTTGACAACGATTGTAAAAATATAAGAAAAGAACTGCGTAAATTGTCAAACCTGAAACACTACCAACCTCAAGATATGGATATAAGAAAGAAATATAGCGAAACATTAAAACTATATAAACACACATTAAGAATGAAAAAACAAAGCCACGTAGATAGAACCCTACAGGAAATAGAACATTCCCTGAATCAAAACCAATTCTGGGAAATGTGGAATAATTTGAGTGCTACAAAACCACAAGACCTGCCTATCCAAAATGGAGAAATTTGGAAAAATCATTTTGAACATATCTATTCGGAAATCCAACAAGAACACTCAAATTCCAATTACAATCTGATCAAACAAAAATTACGGTTGCTCGAATGCACTATAAAAGATAACCAAAACCCACTGGATTTTCCAATAACACAAGAAGAATTAGCACAGAAGCTCAAATCCTTAAAACCCAATAAAGCTTGTGGCTTTGACAGCATCAGAAGCGAGATGCTTAAAAACAGCACACCTGAGCTGCAAAGGGCAGTACTCAAATTGTTCAACATTGTTCTAAATTCGGGATTTTTTCCTGACATCTGGAGCAAAGGGCTTATAACTCCTATTCATAAAAATGGAGACAAATTGGATCCTAATAATTTCAGAGGCATTTGTGTGAGCAGTAGTCTGGGGAAGGTGTTTAATAACATTTTGAACAATCGAATTCTAACCCTCCTTAACGAACACAATGTCCTGAGCAAAGGTCAAATTGGCTTCCTCCCAAATCACCGGACTACAGACCATATTTACACCCTACACACCCTCATAAATGAAAATGTGAATCAAACCAAAAATGGAAAAATATTTGCTTGTTTTATTGACTTCAAAAAAGCTTTCGACTCTATTTGGCATGAAGGACTATACTATAAACTTTTACAAAGTGGTGTAGGGGGTAAAGTGTATGACATAATAAAGTCAATGTATTCGGACAACAAATGTGCAGTTAAGATTGGAGACAAACACACTGAGTTCTTCACTCAGAATAGAGGGGTG
Organism: Lampris megalopsis; assembly: GCA_022114975.2. Classification (NCBI taxonomy): domain Eukaryota; kingdom Metazoa; phylum Chordata; class Actinopteri; order Lampriformes; family Lampridae; genus Lampris; species Lampris megalopsis. The sequence goes on from JAJHIY020002111.1 coordinate 2,023,283, forward strand.
AGACAGGGCTGTGGACTTAGCCCGACACTGTTTAATATATATATTAATGAACTGGCGGTGCAGCTGGAACAGTCTGCAGCCCCAGGTCTCCCCCTGTATGACATGGAAGTGAAATTTTTGCTTTATGCAGATGATCTAGTTTTGTTGTCACCAACCGCAGATGGGCTGCAACAACTACTAGACCTTCTTGAGGACTATTGCCAGCACTGGGCCCTGGCAATAAATCCAAAAAAGACAAAAGTAATGATCTTCCAGAAGAAGCCCAGATGTCAGGAAAATAGATACCAGTTGACTCTAGGTAGCATCACCTTAGAGCATACGATGCAGTATACTTACCTTGGTCTAATTATTACAGCATCAGGGAGTTTCAGTAGGGCAGTGAATAACCTAAAACAAAAAGCTCGCAGAGCTCTATATGCAATTAAAAATAAATTCTTTAACATTGATATACCAATCTCCATCTGGTGCAAACTGTTTGATAGTGTAATTCTGCCCATTGCACTATATGGAAGTGAGGTATGGGGTCCACTCAGTCTTTCCAGCTACACTAGATGGGACAAGCATCCAGCAGAAACCCTACATGCTGAATTCTGTAGAATGATTCTGAAAATACAAAGGAAAACACCAAACAACGCATGTAGGGCAGAATTAGGCCGGTTTCCATTATTAATAAATGTACAAAAAAGATCTCTAAATTTCTGGATGCACTTAAACACAAGCCCAACAAATACACTGCACTTTAAAGCTCTGAAAACCCAAGAACTGAACCCCGAAAAGAGTCCCCTGAAGCAGCTGGCTCTGAGACTCATTAACCCTGTAACAAATACTAAGACCAACCAACCTCAGGCCAGCACTGCATCCCAAACAAAGTTTACGATAAATCAGGCTATAAAACAAAGCAAGAACAATTATCTGAAACATTGGAACGCTGAAATCAAAACTCAAAACAAACTAGAAGTCTATCGGGCCCTAAAAACAAACTATGATCTGGAAGAATACCTCTTAACTGTCAGAGACAGGAAGCAGCGACAGATCCTCACCAAATACAGGCTCAGTGACCACAGTCTCGCCATTGAAAAGGGGAGACACAAAAAGACGTGGTTGCCAAAAGAGCAACAATCATGTGGTCAGTGCAAGACAGATGAGGTGGAGACAGAGGTGCACTTCCTCCTTAAATGTGACAGATTTGAAAAACAGCGCCGGGCTTTTGTCAAGGAACTGGAACACGTGATTCCAGAGTACCAGGAAATGGACGACGCAGGTAAGCTGCGGGTGGTCCTGGGAGGGGGGCCAGCGGCGAACATTGCAGCAAGATTTATATTATCTTGCCACAACCTGAGAGATAGTGGATGACGGCACCTATTGCTACTATTGTTATTTAATATCATAATCATTGTTGTTGTTGCTGTTATTATTATAATCATTGTTGTTTTTGTTATTATTATAATCATTGTTGTATTGTGTTGTTGTTTTACATGCTTTGGCAATATGTACACAAATGTATGTCATGCCAATAAAGCACATATTGAATTGAATTGAATTGAATTGACAGTACAGAGAAAAGAGGGCCCAACCTGGGACATCTGAGAGACAGAGACAGTATGGAGAAAAGAGGGCCCCACCTGGGACATCTGAGAGACAGAGACAGTACGGAGAAAAAAGGGCCCAACCTGGGACATCTGAGAGACAGAGACAGTACGGAGAAAAGAGGGCTCAACCTGGGACATCTGAGAGACAGAGACAGTACGGAGAAAAGAGGGCTCAACCTGGGACATCTGAGAGACAGAGACAGTACGGAGAAAAGAGGGCCCCACCTGGGACATCTGAGAGACAGAGACAGTATGGAGAAAAAAGGGCCCAACCTGGGACATCTGAGAGACAGAGACAGTACGGAGAAAAGAGGGCTCAACCTGGGACATCTGAGAGACAGAGACAGTACGGAGAAGAGAGGGCTCAACCTGGGACATCTGAGAGACAGAGACAGTACGGAGAAAAGAGGGCCCCACCTGGGACATCTGAGAGACAGAGACAGTACAGAGAAAAGAGGGCCCAACCTGGGACATCTGAGAGACAGAGACAGTACGGAGAAAAGAGGGCTCAACCTGGGACATCTGAGAGACAGAGACAGTACGGAGAAAAGAGGGCCCAACCTGGGACATCTGAGCCATAAGTGCTGTAGGGTTTCCTCATCATTGTTACAGAAAGACCAGTGACTCCCTGCCCTAGGATCAAAGTGTGCCACATGTCTGTTCGTAGCCACAGCCCCATGCACCACCCTCCACTGTAGATCCATGCACCACCCTCCACTGTAGATCCGCAGTGCGTTTCTCTATGGGGGGTTTGTACAGGGACCTCCAGCTGCCCCTGGGGGATGAGCCTGGTGCCAACACACTCAACCACCTCGACTCCTGCACGCCGGCTAGTGATGTTCTGTTGAGAACCTTTACAGCGACTGTGTACAAGGCCTTCTGTGACGTGCTTGAGAGGTGGTGTAGTTCTGGTGTGTTGAAAGATAAAATGGCCCCTTCACTTCCTCCTGCTCCTCCACTGCTGCACGGACTGACAAAGATGGAAAAACAGGCCTCATAGCTGGCTGATCCTCTCCACACTCCGCTCCTAGTGCTTTAAAGCCAGTCTCGGATTGTTGCCTGAACTACCTGGACCCTGCCCTGCTCCACTTCACATGTCAAAACACGTGTCAAAAGGAGACGCTGCGAGAAGAGAACAGCTACACCTGCACTAAAGTTGGTACCATGGCTCAAAACAACCTGTCCTGCCCAACTCATTCCCCACTCTATCTCGTTGTCTGCAGAGCCGTGTGTTTCCTGTAGGGGGAGCACATCTATGTTCTTAGCTCTACTCAGCTCAGCTATCACACCTCGCTTAACTCTATCCCGTCCTCCATTATTATTTAGACTCCCTACCCGCAAACTGTCCATTAAAAGAGAGAAAAAGAAGGATGAGACAGTGAAACCTTCCCAAGAGAGAAAAAGAAAACACCTTTTGTGTATCACCTATATTTCAGTTTTGTACATGTAAAGAAACCTTTCCTCACCTTTCTTTCCTGAGTTTCGTCAGAATCTTCTTCAGACGAAACCTCTTCTGTTTACTGAGCTCTTCATATCCCGCCATCTTTCTAATCTTCATAACAGAACTAACAAACCTGTCCACATCTGAGAAGACATTTGCTACTTCCACAGACTGTCTGCCATAGGTTTCATCAAGGTAGTCATTAATCTCCTTTAATGAGTATGACTGCTGATCACCTTGTGACACAATATCAGCAAACTGAGATAGGCCATCATCCTCTAACATGTCCTCATCTTCATTTCCAGCGTTTTCACAGTGTGACTCACCTGTTGCAGAGACCTGACTCTCAGCCTCAGCTGGGTGACTGTCTCCCGCTGGTTCTGTCTGTCCTTCGTCTCTGCTTACATCCGCATCCTGTGCTTCAGTACCACTCAGATTACCATCATTTACAGTATTGCTGTCCTGCTCAGTTGGTACATTTCCTTCCGTACCAGGTTGCGGATCACCGGTTGCGGAATCTCCTGCCGCCGTTTGCGGGCTACCGCCCTCAGCGGCGCCATCAGGCGGCGGCTCGCCTGTACTGCTGTCCGCTGTGGGCTCCCTGTGCGGGCAGGATGAGCGTTTGTGGCCGACATCGCCGCACTCAAAACACTTCATGCTGCCAGAACTCGCGTACAAAGTGTAGAAGCCGTGTTCGTATTTGACCTTAAATGACACTTGTAGATCTTGTGAGGGATCATTTAAATACATGAAGGCCTGTCTCCGCAGGGAGTTAACATGCTGCAGTCTGGTGTCCTCACAACCCAGACGGACTGTTCTGAACCCGCTAGCGAACTTCCCGAAACCACTCAGTTCTCCTTCAAGGAGCTCGTCCGGGATAAACGGAGGTACGCCTGACACGGTAACACGTGTCGACGGCACAAACAATGGCGAGACGGCTACAAACAGATCGTCCAGCACCAGGCCTCTCTCCACCAGCAGGGGGACTAAACGCTCCTGTCGGAGAAAAGCCACCACGGCTTTGTTCATCCGAGAGCCGTAGGTGATGTTCTCATAACCGACCTGGTCTCCTGCAGCCAGGAGAACCTGTTCCACAGTGTACCGCGAGTCCACCACCACTCTAACCCCGTGTCTGATAGACAGGGGAGGCGAGCCCTCACCAGGGGGGGGCGCCATACTGCACACCGC
>JAJHIY020002111.1:2037500-2055000 GCA_022114975.2 Lampris megalopsis
CTAACGTAAGACTAGGTAAAGTTAGACTAGGTAACGTTACACCAGGTAATGTTAGATGAGGTAACGTTAGACCAGCTAACATTAGACTAGGTAATGTTAGACGAGGTCACGTTAGACTAGGTAACATTAGACGAGGTAACGTTAGACTAGGTAACATTAGACGAGGTAACGTTAGACTAGGTAACTTTAGACCAGCTAACGTCAGACGAGGTAACGTTAGACAAGGTAACGTTAGACTAGGTAACTTTAGACCAGCTAACGTTAGACCAGGTAAAGTTAGACGAGGAAACGTTAAATTAGGTAACACTAGATGAGGTAACATTAGACTAGGTAACTTTATACCAGCTAACGTTAGACCAGGTAACGTTAGACTAGGTAATGTTAGACGAGGAGACGTTAGACCAAGTAATGTCAGACGAGGTAACGTAGACCAGGTAACGTCAGACTAGGTAACATTAGACGAGGTAACGTTAGACCAGGTAACGTTAGACTAGGTAATGTTAGACGAGGAGACGTTAGACCAAGTAACTCAGACGAGGTAACGTAGACCAGGTAACGTTAGACCAGATAACGTTAGACCAGGTAACGTTAGACGACGTCACGTTAGACGACGTCATGTTAGACCAGGTAACGTTAGACCAGGTGACGTTAGACCAGGTAACGTTAGACCAGCTAACGTTAAACCAGGTAACTTTAGACTAGGTAATGTTAGACTAGGTTACATTACACCAGGTAACTTTAGACGAGGTAACGTTAGACAAGCTCACATTAGAATAGGTAACGTTAGACCAGGTAACGTTAGACGAGCTCACATTAGAATAGGTAACATTAGACCAGGTAACGTTAGACCAGGTAACGTTAGACGAGGTCACGTTTGACCAGATAACGTTAGACGAGGTCACGTTAGACGAGGTCACGTTAGACGAGCTCACATTAGAATAGGTAACATTAGACCAGGTAACATTTGACCAGGTAACGTTAGACCAGGTAACGTTAGACCAGGTAACGTTAGACGAGGTCACGTTAGACGAGGTCACGTTAGACCAGGTAACGTTAGACCAGGTAACATTAGACGAGGTCACATTAGAATAGATAACGTTAGACTAGGTAACGTTAGAACAGGTAACATTAGATCAGGTAACGTTAGACGAGGTCACGTTAGACCAGGTAACATTTGACCAGGTAACATTTGACCAGGTAACGTTAAACGAGCTCACATTTGAATAGGTAACATTAGACCAGGTAACGTTAGACCAGGTAACGTTAGACCAGGTAACGTTAGACCAGGTAACATTAGACGACGTCACGTTAGACGACGTAACGTTAGACCAGGTAACGTTAGACCAGGTGACGTTAGACCAGGTAACGTTAGACCAGCTAACGTTAAACCAGGTAACTTTAGACTAGGTAATGTTAGACTAGGTTACATTACACCAGGTAACTTTAGACGAGGTAACGTTAGACAAGCTCACATTAGAATAGGTAACGTTAGACCAGGTAACGTTAGACGAGCTCACATTAGAATAGGTAACATTAGACCAGGTAACGTTAGACCAGGTCACGTTAGACGAGGTCACGTTAGACGAGCTCACATTAGAATAGGTAACATTAGACCAGGTAACATTTGACCAGGTAACGTTAGACCAGGTAACGTTAGACCAGGTAACGTTAGACGAGGTCACGTTAGACGAGGTCACGTTAGACCAGGTAACGTTAGACCAGGTAACATTAGACGAGGTCACATTAGAATAGATAACGTTAGACTAGGTAACGTTAGAACAGGTAACATTAGATCAGGTAACGTTAGACGAGGTCACGTTAGACCAGGTAACATTTGACCAGGTAACATTTGACCAGGTAACGTTAAACGAGCTCACATTTGAATAGGTAACATTAGACCAGGTAACGTTAGACCAGGTAACGTTGGACCAGGTAACTTTAGACGACGTAACGTTAGACAAGCTCACATTAGAATAGGTAACGTTAGACCAGGTAACGTTAGACGAGCTCACATTAGAATAGGTAACATTAGACCAGGTAACGTTAGACCAGGTAACGTTAGACGAGGTCACGTTTGACCAGGTAACGTTAGACGAGGTCACGTTAGACGAGGTCACGTTAGACGAGCTCACATTAGAATAGGTAACATTAGACCAGGTAACATTTGACCAGGTAACGTTAGACCAGGTAACGTTAGACGAGGTAACGTTAGACGAGGTCACGTTAGACGAGGTCACGTTAGACCAGGTCACGTTAGACCAGGTAACGTTAGACCACGTAACATTAGACGAGGTCACATTAGAATAGATAACGTTAGACTAGGTAACGTTAGACCAGGTAACATTAGATCAGGTAACATTTGACCAGGTAACGTTAGACCAGGTAACGTTAGACGAGCTCACATTAGAATAGGTAACGTTAGACCAGGTCATGTTAGACTAGGTAACGTTAGACCAGGTCACGTTAGACCAGGTAACGTTAGACAAGGTCACATTAGAATAGATAACGTTAGACTAGGTAACGTTAGACCAGGTAACATTAGACCAGGTAACGTTAGACCAGGTAACGTTAGACGAGGTCACGTTAGATGAGGTAACGTTAGACGAGGTCACGTTAGACTAGGTAACGTTAGACTAGGTAACGTTAGACCAGGTAACATTAGACAAGGTCACATTAGAATAGATAACGTTAGACTAGGTAACGTTAGACCAGGTAACATTAGATCAGGTAACGTTAGACGAGGTCACGTTAGACCAGGTAACATTTGACCAGGTAACATTTGACCAGGTAACATTTGACCAGGTAACGTTAGACCAGGTAACGTTAGACGAGCTCACATTAGAATAGGTAACGTTAGACCAGGTCATGTTAGACTAGGTAACGTTAGACCAGGTCATGTTAGACTAGGTAACGTTAGACCAGGTCACGTTAGACCAGGTAACGTTAGACCAGGTAACGTTAGACGAGGTCACGTTAGAATAGATAACGTTAGACCAGGTCACGTTAGACCAGGTAACGTTAGACTAGGTAACGTTAGACGAGGTCACGTTAGAATAGATAACGTTAGACCAGGTCACGTTAGACCAGGTAACGTTAGACCAGGTAACGTTAGACCAGGTCACGTTAGACCAGGTAACGTTAGACCAGGTAACGTTAGACCAGGTCACGTTAGACCAGGTCACGTTAGACTAGGTAACGTTAGACGAGGTCACGTTAGAATAGATAACGTTACACTAGGTAACGTGAGACCAGGTCACGTTAGACCAGGTCACGTTAGACCAGGTCACGTTAGACCAGGTAACGTTTGACCAGGTAACGTTAGACCAGGTCACGTTAGACCAGGTCACGTTAGTTGTTGCGTGGTTTTGCTTCCCAGTTGGCTAGCAGGTTAGCCAGCTAGCTGTTTGTGAACTCTTCCGGGCAGGTTTAATGTGAGAACTTGGTTTCCTTGTCGGGTTAAAGGAGGTGCTCTGTTAGGAAGTGATATATGTTGTCTTCTTCTTTTAGACTGTTTTCTAAATTCTCTGTCTCACTAGAGACCCAATGTTTGATCATTTTTAGGAGCTCATCTCGTGTGTGCGCTCTCTCTCTGAAGGGGGGTAGTCTCGCTCCTCTGTTTGTGTGTGTGTGTGTGTGTGTGTGTGTGTGTGTGTCTGTCTTTGAGTGTCTCTCTCTGTCCCTGTCTCTCTCTCTCTCTGTCAATTCAGTTCAAAGGGCTTTATTGGCATTAAAGTTTTACAACAGTGTTGCCAAAGCATCAAAACTACAGTCTGAACGCTACACAGTAACACTAATAATGAACATCAACACAACATTGTAACGATCAGTAAAGAAACGATAACACAGCCATAACAACAGAGAAACAGAAGCAGATCAGAAGGTGGAGCATGGGTGGTGAGGAGACTACAGCTGTCATGTGTTGTGCTGCTTGTCTCTCAGGCTGTCACATGACCTGACATGTCTCACTGCTGCATCTATGAGCTGAGTACATGTTGCATTGTGGTCTGGTCAGAGAGTGTGTCCAAGTCATGTTGGTCTGGTCAGAGAGTGTGTCCAAGTCATTTTGGTCTGGTCAGAGAGTGTGTCCAAGTCATGCTGGTCTGGTTAGAGAGTGTGTCCAAGTCATGCTGGTCTGGTCAGAGAGTGTGTCCACGTCATTTTGGTCTGGTCAGAGAGTGTGTCCAAGTCATGCTGGTCTGGTCAGAGAATGTGTCCAAGTCATGTTGGTCTGGTCAGAGAGTGTGTCCAAGTCATGTTGGTCTGGTCAGAGAGTGTGTCCAAGTCATGTTGGTCTGGTTAGAGACTGTGTCCAAGTCATGCTGGTCTGGTCAGAGTGTGTCCAAGTCATGCTGGTCTGGTCAGAGTGTGTCCAAGTCATGTTGGTCTGGTGAGAGAGTGTGTCCAAGTCATGTTGGTCTGGTCAGAGTGTGTCCAAGTCATTTTGGTCTGGTCAGAGAGTGTGTCCAAGTCATTGTGGTCTGGTCAGAGAGTGTGTCCAAGTCATGTTGGTCTGGTCAGAGAGTGTGTCCAAGTCATGTTGGTCTGGTCAGAGAGTGTGTCCAAGTCATTTCGGTCTGGTCAGAGAGTGTGTCCAAGTCATTTTGTTCTGGTCAGAGAGTGTGTCCAAGTCATGTTGGTCTGGTCAGAGAGTGTGTCCAAGTCATGTTGGTCTGGTCAGAGAGTGTGTCCAAGTCATTTTGTTCTGGTCAGAGAGTGTGTCCAAGTCATTTTGGCCTATTCAGAGAGTGTGTCCAAGTCATGTTGGTCTGGTCAAAGAGTGTGTCCAAGTCATGTTGATCTGGTCAGAGAGTGTGTCAAAGTCATGTTGGTCTGGTCAGAGAGTGTGTCCAAGTCATTTTGGTCTGGTCAGAGAGTGTGTCCAAGTCATGTTGGTCTGGTCAGAGAGTGTGTCCAAGTCATGTTGGTCTGGTCAGAGAGTGTGTCCAAGTCATGTTGAGCTGGTCAGAGAGTGTGTCCAAGTCATTTTGGTCTGGTCAGAGAGTGTGTCCAAGTCATTTTGGTCTGGTCAGAGAGTGTGTCAAAGTCATGTTGGTCTGGTCAGAGAGTGTGTCCAAGTCATGTTGATCTGGTCAGAGAGTGTGTCCAAGACATGTTGGTCTGGTCATAGTGTGTGTCCAAGTCATGTTGGTCTGGTCAGAGAGTGTGTCCAAGTCATGTTGATCTGGTCAGAGAGTGTGTCCAAGTCATGTTGATCTGGTCAGAGAGTGTGTCAAAGTCATGTTGATCTGGTCAGAGAGTGTGTCCAAGTCATGTTTATCTGGTCAGAGAGTGTGTCAAAGTCATGTTGGTCTGGTCAGAGAGTGTGTCCAAGTCATGTTGGTCTGGTCAGAGAGTGTGTCCAAGTCATGTTGGTCTGGTCAGAGAGTGTGTCCAAGTCATGTTGGTCTGGTCAGAGAGTGTGTCCAAGTCATGTTGGTCTGGTCAGAGAGTGTGTCCAAGTCATTTTGTTCTGGTCAGAGAGTGTGTCCAAGTCATGTTAGTCTGGTCAGAGAGTGTGTCCAAGTCATGTTGATCTGGTCAGAGAGTGTGTCCAAGTCATGTTGGTCTGGTCAGAGAGTGTGTCCAAGTCATTTTGGTCTGGTCAGAGAGTGTGTCCAAGTCATGTTGGTCTGGTCAGAGAGTGTGTCCAAGTCATGTTGAGCTGGTCAGAGAGTGTGTCCAAGTCATGTTGAGCTGGTCAGAGAGTGTGTCCAAGTCATTTTGGTCTGGTCAGAGAGTGTGTCCAAGTATTGTTGATCTGGTCAAAGAGTGTGTCCAAGTCATTTTGGTCTGGTCAGAGAGTGTGTCAAAGTCATGTTGGTCTGGTCAGAGAGTGTGTCCAAGTCATGTTGATCTGGTCAGAGAGTGTGTCCAAGACATGTTGGTCTGGTCAGACAGTGTGTCCAAGTCATGTTGGTCTGGTCAGAGAGTGTGTCCAAGTCATTTTGGTCTGGTCAGAGAGTGTGTCCAAGTCATTTTGTTCTGGTCAGAGAGTGTGTCCAAGTCATTTTGGCCTATTCAGAGAGTGTGTCCAAGTCATTTTGGCCTATTCAGAGAGTGTGTCCAAGTCATGTTGGTCTGGTCAAAGAGTGTGTCCAAGTCATTTTGTTCTGGTCAGAGAGTGTGTCCAAGTCATTTTGTTCTGGTCAGAGAGTGTGTCCAAGTCATGTTGGCTTGGTCAGAGAGTGTGTCCAAGTCATGTTGGTCTGGTCAGAGAGTGTGTCAAAGTCATTTTGATCTGGTCAGAGAGTGTGTCCAAGTAATGTTGATCTGGTCAGAGAGTGTGTCCAAATCATGTTGGTCTGGTCAGAGAGTGTGTCCAAGTCATGTTGGTCTGGTCAGAGAGTGTGTCCAAGTCATGTTGATCTGGTCAGAAAGTGTGTCCAAGTCATGTTGGTCTGGTCAGAGAGTGTGTCCAAGTCATTTTGGTCTGGTCAGGGAGTGTGTCCAAGTCATTTTGTTCTGGTCAGAGAGTGTGTCCAAGTCATTTTGGCCTATTCAGAGAGTGTGTCCAAGTCATGTTGGTCTGGTCAGAGAGTGTGTCCAAGTCATGTTGGTCTGGTCAGAGAGTGTGTCCAAGTCATGTTGGTCTGGTCAGAGAGTGTGTCCAAGTCATGTTGGTCTGGTCAGAGAGTGTGTCCAAGTCATTTTGTTCTGGTCAGAGAGTGTGTCCAAGTCATGTTAGTCTGGTCAGAGAGTGTGTCCAAGTCATGTTGATCTGGTCAGAGAGTGTGTCCAAGTCATGTTGGTCTGGTCAGAGAGTGTGTCCAAGTCATTTTGGTCTGGTCAGAGAGTGTGTCCAAGTCATTTTGGTCTGGTCAGAGAGTGTGTCCAAGTATTGTTGATCTGGTCAAAGAGTGTGTCCAAGTCATTTTGGTCTGGTCAGAGAGTGTGTCAAAGTCATGTTGGTCTGGTCAGAGAGTGTGTCCAAGTCATGTTGAGCTGGTCAGAGAGTGTGTCCAAGTCATGTTGGTCTGGTCAGAGAGTGTGTCCAAGTCATGTTGAGCTGGTCAGAGAGTGTGTCCAAGTCATTTTGGTCTGGTCAGAGAGTGTGTCCAAGTATTGTTGATCTGGTCAAAGAGTGTGTCCAAGTCATTTTGGTCTGGTCAGAGAGTGTGTCAAAGTCATGTTGGTCTGGTCAGAGAGTGTGTCCAAGTCATGTTGATCTGGTCAGAGAGTGTGTCCAAGACATGTTGGTCTGGTCAGACAGTGTGTCCAAGTCATGTTGGTCTGGTCAGAGAGTGTGTCCAAGTCATGTTGATCTGGTCAGAGAGTGTGTCAAAGTCATGTTGATCTGGTCAGAGAGTGTGTCAAAGTCATGTTGATCTGGTCAGAGAGTGTGTCCAAGTCATGTTGGTCTGGTCAGAGAGTGTGTCCAAGTCATGTTGGTCTGGTCAGAGAGTGTGTCCAAGTCATTTTGTTCTGGTCAGAGAGTGTGTCCAAGTTATGTTGGCTTGGTCAGAGAGTGTGTCCAAGTCATGTTGGTCTGGTCAGAGAGTGTGTCCAAGTCATTTTGATCTGGTCAGAGAGTGTGTCCAAGTAATGTTGATCTGGTCAGAGAGTGTGTCCAAGTCATGTTGGTCTGGTCAGAGAGTGTGTCCAAGTCATGTTGGTCTGGTCAGAGAGTGTGTCCAAGTCATGTTGATCTGGTCAGAAAGTGTGTCCAAGTCATGTTGGTCTGGTCAGAGAGTGTGTCCAAGTCATTTTGGTCTGGTCAGGGAGTGTGTCCAAGTCATTTTGTTCTGGTCAGAGAGTGTGTCCAAGTCATTTTGGCCTATTCAGAGAGTGTGTCCAAGTCATGTTGGTCTAGTCAAAGAGTGTGTCCAAGTCATGTTGATCTGGTCAGAGAGTGTGTCAAAGTCATTTTGGTCTGGTCAGAGAGTGTGTCCAAGTCATGTTGATCTGGTCAGAGAGTGTGTCCAAGACATGTTGGTCTGGTCAGACAGTGAGTCCAAGTCATGTTGGTCTGGTCAAAGAGTGTGTCCAAGTCATGTTGATCTGGTCAGAGAGTGTCCAAGTCATTTTGTTCTGGTCAGAGAGTGTGTCCAAGTCATTTTGTTCTGGTCAGAGAGTGTGTCCAAGTCATGTTGGTCTGGTCAGAGAGTGTGTCCAAGTCATGTTGATCTGGTCAGAGAGTGTGTCCAAGTCATGTTGGTCTGGTCAGAGAGTGTGTCCAAGTCATTTTGTTCTGGTCAGAGAGTGTGTCCAAGTCATTTTGGTCTGGTCAGAGAGTGTGTCCATCATTTTGGTCTGGTCAGAGAGTGTGTCCAAGTCATGTTGGTCTGGTCAGAGAGTGTGTCCAAGTCATTTTGATCTGTTCAGAGAGTGTGTCCAAGTCATGTTGGTCTGGTCAGAGAGTGTGTCCAAGTCATTTTGATCTGGTCAGAGAGTGTGTCCAGGTCTTTGAATTTACATCTAATTTTTGTGAAGAATTTTGTTCTAAAGCCTTCGTATGTGCTACATTGTAGCAGGAAGTGTTGCTCTGTCTCTCTCTCTATCTGTCTGTCTGGTTCTATCTCTCTGTCTGTCTGTCTGTCTCTCTCTCTCTGTCTCTCTCTCATTTTCGTTTGGTCATAGTGTGTGTCCAAGTCATTTTGGTCTTGTCAGAGAGTGTGTCCAAGTCATTTTGGTCTGGTCAGAGAGTGTGTCCAAGTCATGTTGATCTGGTTAGAGAGTGTGTCCAAGTCATGTTGGTCTGGTCAGAGAGTGTGTCCAAGTCATGTTGGTCTGGTCAGACAGTGTGTCCAAGTCATGTTGATCTGGTCAGAGAGTCTGTCCAAGTCATTTTGTTCTGGTCAGAGAGTGTGTCCAAGTCATTTTGTTCTGGTCAGAGAGTGTGTCCAAGTCATGTTGGTCTGGTCAGAGAGTGTGTCCAAGTCATGTTGATCTGGTCAGAGAGTGTGTCCAAGTCATGTTGGTCTGGTCAGAGAGTGTGTCCAAGTCATTTTGGTCTGGTCAGAGAGTGTGTCCAAGTCATTTTGGTCTGGTCAGAGAGTGTGTCCAAGTCATGTTGGTCTGGTCAGAGAGTGTGTCCAAGTCATTTTGATCTGGTCAGAGAGTGTGTCCAAGTCATGTTGGTCTGGTCAGAGAGTGTGTCCAAGTCATTTTGATCTGGTCAGAGAGTGTGTCCAGGTCTTTGAATTTACATTTAATTTTTGCGAAGAATTTTGTTCTAAAGCCTTCGTATGTGCTACATTGTAGCAGGAAGTGTTGCTCTGTCTCTCTCTCTATCTGTCTGTCTGGTTCTATCTCTCTGTCTGTTTCTCTGTTTCTCTGTCTGTCTGTCTCTCTCTCTCTGTCTCTCTCTCTCTCATTTTGGTTTGGTCATAGTGTGTGTCCAAGTCATTTTGGTCTTGTCAGAGAGTGTGTCCAAGTCATTTTGGTCTGGTCAGAGAGTGTGTCCAAGTCATGTTGGTCTGGTCAGAGAGTGTGTCCAAGTCATGTTGGTCTGGTCAGAGAGTGTGTCCAAGTCATGTTGATCTGGTCAGAGAGTGTGTCACAGTCATGTTGATCTGGTCAGAGAGTGTGTCAAAGTCATGTTGATCTGGTCAGAGAGTGTGTCAAAGTCATGTTGATCTGGTCAGAGAGTGTGTCCAAGTCATGTTGGTCTGGTCAGAGAGTGTGTCCAAGTCATTTTGGTCTGGTCAGAGAGTGTGTCCAAGTCATTTTGGTCTGGTCAGAGAGTGTGTCCAAGTCCTTTTGATCTGGTCAGAGAGTGTGTCCAAGTCATGTTGGTCTGGTCAGAGAGTGTGTCCAAGTCATTTTGATCTGGTCAGAGAGTGTGTCCAGGTCTTTGAATTTACATTTAATTTTTGCGAAGAATTTTGTTCTAAAGCCTTCGTATGTGCTACATTGTAGCAGGAAGTGTTGCTCTGTCTCTCTCTCTATCTGTCTGTCTGGTTCTATCTCTCTGTCTGTTTCTCTGTCTGTCTGTCTGTCTGTCTCTCTCTCTCTCATTTTGGTTTGGTCATAGTGTGTGTCCAAGTCATTTTGGTCTTGTCAGAGAGTGTGTCCAAGTCATTTTGTTCTGGTCAGAGAGTGTGTCCAAGTCATTTTGGTCTGGTCAGAGAGTGTGTCCAAGTCATGTTGGTCTGGTCAGAGAGTGTGTCCAAGTCATGTTGGTCTGGTCAGAGAGTGTGTCCAAGTCATGTTGATCTGGTCAGAGAGTGTGTCCAAGTCATGTTGGTCTGGTCAGAGAGTGTGTCCAAGTCATTTTGGTCTGGTCAGAGAGTGTGTCCAAGTCATGTTGATCTGGTCAGAGAGTGTGTCCAAGTCATGTTGGTCTGGTCAGAGAGTGTGTCCAAGTCATTTTGGTCTCGTCAGAGAGTGTCCAAGTCTTGTTGGTCTGGTCAGAGAGTGTGTCCAAGTCATGTTGGGCTGGTCAGAGAGTGTGTCCAAGTCATTTTGGTCTGGTCAGAGAGTGTGTCCAAGTCATTTTGGTCTGGTCAGAGAGTGTGTCCAAGTCATGTTGGTCTGGTCAGAGAGTGTGTCCAAGTCATGTTGGTCTGGTCAGAGAGTTAGTCCAAGTCATGTTGATCTGGTCAGAGAGTGTGTCCAAGTCATGTTGATCTGGTCAGAGAGTGTGTCCAAGTCATGTTGATCTGGTCAGAGAGTGTGTCCAAGTCATGTTGGTCTGGTCAGAGAGTGTGTCCAAGTCATTTTGGTCTGGTCAGAGAGTGTGTCCAAGTCATTTTGGTCTGGTCAGAGAGTGTGTCCAAGTCATTTTGATCTGGTCAGAGAGTGTGTCAAAGTCATGTTGATCTGGTCAGAGAGTGTGTCAAAGTCATGTTGATCTGGTCAGAGAGTGTGTCCAAGTCATGTTGGTCTGGTCAGAGAGTGTGTCCAAGTCATTTTGGTCTGGTCAGAGAGTGTGTCCAAGTCATGTTGGTCTGGTCAGAGAGTGTGTCCAAGTCATTTTGTTCTGGTCAGAGAGTGTGTCCAAGTCATTTTGGCCTATTCAGAGAGTGTGTCCAAGTCATTTTGGCCTATTCAGAGAGTGTGTCCAAGTCATGTTGGTCTGGTCAAAGAGTGTGTCCAAGTCATTTTGTTCTGGTCAGAGAGTGTGTCCAAGTCATTTTGTTCTGGTCAGAGAGTGTGTCCAAGTCATGTTGGCTTGGTCAGAGAGTGTGTCCAAGTCATGTTGGTCTGGTCAGAGAGTGTGTCAAAGTCATTTTGATCTGGTCAGAGAGTGTGTCCAAGTAATGTTGATCTGGTCAGAGAGTGTGTCCAAGTCATGTTGGTCTGGTCAGAGAGTGTGTCCAAGTCATGTTGGTCTGGTCAGAGAGTGTGTCCAAGTCATGTTGATCTGGTCAGAAAGTGTGTCCAAGTCATGTTGGTCTGGTCAGAGAGTGTGTCCAAGTCATCTTGGTCTGGTCAGAGAGTGTGTCCAAGTCATGTTGGTCTGGTCAGAGAGTGTGTCCAAGTCATTTTGTTCTGGTCAGAGAGTGTGTCCAAGTCATGTTAGTCTGGTCAGAGAGTGTGTCCAAGTCATGTTGATATGGTCAGAGAGTGTGTCCAAGTCATGTTGGTCTGGTCAGAGAGTGTGTCCAAGTCATTTTGGTCTGGTCAGAGAGTGTGTCCAAGTCATTTTGGTCTGGTCAGAGAGTGTGTCCAAGTATTTTTGATCTGGTCAAAGAGTGTGTCCAAGTCATTTTGGTCTGGTCAGAGAGTGTGTCAAAGTCATGTTGGTCTGGTCAGAGAGTGTGTCCAAGTCATGTTGAGCTGGTCAGAGAGTGTGTCCAAGTCATGTTGGTCTGGTCAGAGAGTGTGTCCAAGTCATGTTGAGCTGGTCAGAGAGTGTGTCCAAGTCATTTTGGTCTGGTCAGAGAGTGTGTCCAAGTATTGTTGATCTGGTCAAAGAGTGTGTCCAAGTCATTTTGGTCTGGTCAGAGAGTGTGTCAAAGTCATGTTGGTCTGGTCAGAGAGTGTGTCCAAGTCATGTTGATCTGGTCAGAGAGTGTGTCCAAGACATGTTGGTCTGGTCAGACAGTGTGTCCAAGTCATGTTGGTCTGGTCAGAGAGTGTGTCCAAGTCATGTTGATCTGGTCAGAGAGTGTGTCAAAGTCATGTTGATCTGGTCAGAGAGTGTGTCAAAGTCATGTTGATCTGGTCAGAGAGTGTGTCCAAGTCATGTTGGTCTGGTCAGAGAGTGTGTCCAAGTCATGTTGGTCTGGTCAGAGAGTGTGTCCAAGTCATTTTGTTCTGGTCAGAGAGTGTGTCCAAGTTATGTTGGCTTGGTCAGAGAGTGTGTCCAAGTCATGTTGGTCTGGTCAGAGAGTGTGTCCAAGTCATTTTGATCTGGTCAGAGAGTGTGTCCAAGTAATGTTGATCTGGTCAGAGAGTGTGTCCAAGTCATGTTGGTCTGGTCAGAGAGTGTGTCCAAGTCATGTTGGTCTGGTCAGAGAGTGTGTCCAAGTCATGTTGATCTGGTCAGAAAG
Organism: Lampris megalopsis; assembly: GCA_022114975.2. Lineage (NCBI taxonomy): Eukaryota > Metazoa > Chordata > Actinopteri > Lampriformes > Lampridae > Lampris > Lampris megalopsis. The sequence goes on from JAJHIY020002111.1 coordinate 2,049,938, forward strand.
TGTGTCCAAGTCATGTTGGTCTGGTCAGAGAGTGTGTCCAAGTCATTTTGGTCTGGTCAGGGAGTGTGTCCAAGTCATTTTGTTCTGGTCAGAGAGTGTGTCCAAGTCATTTTGGCCTATTCAGAGAGTGTGTCCAAGTCATGTTGGTCTAGTCAAAGAGTGTGTCCAAGTCATGTTGATCTGGTCAGAGAGTGTGTCAAAGTCATTTTGGTCTGGTCAGAGAGTGTGTCCAAGTCATGTTGATCTGGTCAGAGAGTGTGTCCAAGACATGTTGGTCTGGTCAGACAGTGAGTCCAAGTCATGTTGGTCTGGTCAAAGAGTGTGTCCAAGTCATGTTGATCTGGTCAGAGAGTGTCCAAGTCATTTTGTTCTGGTCAGAGAGTGTGTCCAAGTCATTTTGTTCTGGTCAGAGAGTGTGTCCAAGTCATGTTGGTCTGGTCAGAGAGTGTGTCCAAGTCATGTTGATCTGGTCAGAGAGTGTGTCCAAGTCATGTTGGTCTGGTCAGAGAGTGTGTCCAAGTCATTTTGTTCTGGTCAGAGAGTGTGTCCAAGTCATTTTGGTCTGGTCAGAGAGTGTGTCCATCATTTTGGTCTGGTCAGAGAGTGTGTCCAAGTCATGTTGGTCTGGTCAGAGAGTGTGTCCAAGTCATTTTGATCTGTTCAGAGAGTGTGTCCAAGTCATGTTGGTCTGGTCAGAGAGTGTGTCCAAGTCATTTTGATCTGGTCAGAGAGTGTGTCCAGGTCTTTGAATTTACATCTAATTTTTGTGAAGAATTTTGTTCTAAAGCCTTCGTATGTGCTACATTGTAGCAGGAAGTGTTGCTCTGTCTCTCTCTCTATCTGTCTGTCTGGTTCTATCTCTCTGTCTGTCTGTCTGTCTCTCTCTCTCTGTCTCTCTCTCATTTTCGTTTGGTCATAGTGTGTGTCCAAGTCATTTTGGTCTTGTCAGAGAGTGTGTCCAAGTCATGTTGATCTGGTTAGAGAGTGTGTCCAAGTCATGTTGGTCTGGTCAGAGAGTGTGTCCAAGTCATGTTGGTCTGGTCAGACAGTGTGTCCAAGTCATGTTGATCTGGTCAGAGAGTCTGTCCAAGTCATTTTGTTCTGGTCAGAGAGTGTGTCCAAGTCATGTTGGTCTGGTCAGAGAGTGTGTCCAAGTCATGTTGATCTGGTCAGAGAGTGTGTCCAAGTCATGTTGGTCTGGTCAGAGAGTGTGTCCAAGTCATTTTGGTCTGGTCAGAGAGTGTGTCCAAGTCATTTTGGTCTGGTCAGAGAGTGTGTCCAAGTCATGTTGGTCTGGTCAGAGAGTGTGTCCAAGTCATGTTGATCTGGTCAGAGAGTGTGTCCAAGTCATGTTGGTCTGGTCAGAGAGTGTGTCCAAGTCATTTTGATCTGGTCAGAGAGTGTGTCCAGGTCTTTGAATTTACATTTAATTTTTGCGAAGAATTTTGTTCTAAAGCCTTCGTATGTGCTACATTGTAGCAGGAAGTGTTGCTCTGTCTCTCTCTCTATCTGTCTGTCTGGTTCTATCTCTCTGTCTGTTTCTCTGTTTCTCTGTCTGTCTGTCTCTCTCTCTCTGTCTCTCTCTCTCTCATTTTGGTTTGGTCATAGTGTGTGTCCAAGTCATTTTGGTCTTGTCAGAGAGTGTGTCCAAGTCATTTTGGTCTGGTCAGAGAGTGTGTCCAAGTCATGTTGGTCTGGTCAGAGAGTGTGTCCAAGTCATGTTGGTCTGGTCAGAGAGTGTGTCCAAGTCATGTTGATCTGGTCAGAGAGTGTGTCACAGTCATGTTGATCTGGTCAGAGAGTGTGTCAAAGTCATGTTGATCTGGTCAGAGAGTGTGTCCAAGTCATGTTGGTCTGGTCAGAGAGTGTGTCCAAGTCATTTTGGTCTGGTCAGAGAGTGTGTCCAAGTCATTTTGGTCTGGTCAGAGAGTGTGTCCAAGTCCTTTTGATCTGGTCAGAGAGTGTGTCCAAGTCATGTTGGTCTGGTCAGAGAGTGTGTCCAAGTCATTTTGATCTGGTCAGAGAGTGTGTCCAGGTCTTTGAATTTACATTTAATTTTTGCGAAGAATTTTGTTCTAAAGCCTTCGTATGTGCTACATTGTAGCAGGAAGTGTTGCTCTGTCTCTCTCTCTATCTGTCTGTCTGGTTCTATCTCTCTGTCTGTTTCTCTGTCTGTCTGTCTGTCTGTCTCTCTCTCTCTCATTTTGGTTTGGTCATAGTGTGTGTCCAAGTCATTTTGGTCTTGTCAGAGAGTGTGTCCAAGTCATTTTGTTCTGGTCAGAGAGTGTGTCCAAGTCATTTTGGTCTGGTCAGAGAGTGTGTCCAAGTCATGTTGGTCTGGTCAGAGAGTGTGTCCAAGTCATGTTGGTCTGGTCAGAGAGTGTGTCCAAGTCATGTTGATCTGGTCAGAGAGTGTGTCCAAGTCATGTTGGTCTGGTCAGAGAGTGTGTCCAAGTCATTTTGGTCTGGTCAGAGAGTGTGTCCAAGTCATGTTGATCTGGTCAGAGAGTGTGTCCAAGTCATGTTGGTCTGGTCAGAGAGTGTGTCCAAGTCATTTTGGTCTCGTCAGAGAGTGTCCAAGTCTTGTTGGTCTGGTCAGAGAGTGTGTCCAAGTCATGTTGGGCTGGTCAGAGAGTGTGTCCAAGTCATTTTGGTCTGGTCAGAGAGTGTGTCCAAGTCATTTTGGTCTGGTCAGAGAGTGTGTCCAAGTCATGTTGGTCTGGTCAGAGAGTGTGTCCAAGTCATGTTGGTCTGGTCAGAGAGTTAGTCCAAGTCATGTTGATCTGGTCAGAGAGTGTGTCCAAGTCATGTTGATCTGGTCAGAGAGTGTGTCCAAGTCATGTTGGTCTGGTCAGAGAGTGTGTCCAAGTCATTTTGGTCTGGTCAGAGAGTGTGTCCAAGTCATTTTGGTCTGGTCAGAGAGTGTGTCCAAGTCATTTTGATCTGGTCAGAGAGTGTGTCAAAGTCATGTTGATCTGGTCAGAGAGTGTGTCAAAGTCATGTTGATCTGGTCAGAGAGTGTGTCCAAGTCATGTTGGTCTGGTCAGAGAGTGTGTCCAAGTCATTTTGGTCTGGTCAGAGAGTGTGTCCAAGTCATTTTGATCTGGTCAGAGAGTGTGTCCAAGTCATGTTGGTCTGGTCAGAGAGTGTGTCCAAGTCATTTTGATCTGGTCAGAGAGTGTGTCCAGGTCTTTGAATTTACATTTAATTTTTGCGAAGAATTTTGTTCTAAAGCCTTCGTATGTGCTACATTGTAGCAGGAAGTGTTGCTCTGTCTCTCTCTCTATCTGTCTGTCAGGTTCTATCTCTCTGTCTGTTTCTCTGTCTGTCTGTCTGTCTCTCTCTCTCTCATTTTGGTTTGGTCATAGTGTGTGTCCAAGTCATTTTGGTCTTGTCAGAGAGTGTGTCCAAGTCATTTTGGTCTGGTCAGAGAGTGTGTCCATGTCATGTTGGTCTGGTCAGAGAGTGTGTCCAAGTCATGTTGGTCTGGTCAGACAGTGTGTCCAAGTCATGTTGGTCTGGTCAGAGAGTGTGTCCAAGTCATGTTGGTCTGGTCAGAGAGTGTGTCCAAGTCATTTTGGTCTGGTCAGAGAGTGTGTCCAAGTATTGTTGATCTGGTCAAAGAGTGTGTCCAAGTCATTTTGGTCTGGTCAGAGAGTGTGTCAAAGTCATGTTGGTCTGGTCAGAGAGTGTGTCCAAGTCATGTTGAGCTGGTCAGAGAGTGTGTCCAAGTCATGTTGAGATGGTCAGAGAGTGTGTCCAAGTCATGTTGAGCTGGTCAGAGAGTGTGTCCAAGTCATTTTGGTCTGGTCAGAGAGTGTGTCCAAGTATTGTTGATCTGGTCAAAGAGTGTGTCCAAGTCATTTTGGTCTGGTCAGAGAGTGTGTCAAAGTCATGTTGGTCTGGTTAAAGAGTGTGTCCAAGTCATGTTGATCTGGTCAGAGAGTGTGTCCAAGACATGTTGATCTGGTCAGACAGTGTGTCCAAGTCATGTTGGTCTGGTCAGAGAGTGTGTCCAAGTCATGTTGATCTGGTCAGAGAGTGTGTCAAAGTCATGTTGATCTGGTCAGAGAGTGTGTCAAAGTCATGTTGATCTGGTCAGAGAGTGTGTCCAAGTCATGTTGGTCTGGTCAGAGAGTGTGTCCAAGTCATGTTGGTCTGGTCAGAGAGTGTGTCCAAGTCATGTTGGTCTGGTCAGAGAGTGTGTCCAAGTCATTTTGTTCTGGTCAGAGAGTGTGTCCAAGTCATTTTGTTCTGGTCAGAGAGTGTGTCCAAGTCATGTTGATCTGGTCAGAGAGTGTGTCCAAGTCATGTTGGTCTGGTCAGAGAGTGTGTCCAAGTCATTTTGATCTGGTCAGAGAGTGTGTCCAAGTCATGTTGATCTGGTCAGAGAGTGTGTCCAAGTCATGTTGGTCTGGTCAGAGAGTGTGTCCAAGTCATTTTGGTCTGGTCAGAGAGTGTGTCCAAGTATTGTTGATCTGGTCAAAGAGTGTGTCCAAGTCATTTTGGTCTGGTCAGAGAGTGTATCGAATTCATGTTGGTCTGGTCAGAGAGTGTGTCCAAGTCATGTTGAGCTGGTCAGAGAGTGTGTCCAAGTCATTTTGGTCTGGTCAGAGAGTGTGTCCAAGTCATGTTGAGCTGGTCAGAGAGTGTGTCCAAGTCATTTTGGTCTGGTCAGAGAGTGTGTCCAAGTATTGTTGATCTGGTCAAAGAGTGTGTCCAAGTCATTTTGGTCTGGTCAGAGAGTGTGTCAAAGTCATGTTGGTCTGGTCAGAGAGTGTGTCCAAGTCATGTTGATCTGGTCAGAGAGTGTGTCCAAGACATGTTGGTCTGGTCAGACAGTGTGTCCAAGTCATGTTGGTCTGGTCAGAGAGTGTGTCCAAGTCATGTTGATCTGGTCAGAGAGTGTGTCAAAGTCATGTTGATCTGGTCAGAGAGTGTGTCAAAGTCATGTTGGTCTGGTCAGAGAGTGTGTCCAAGTCATGTTGGTCTGGTCAGAGAGTGTGTCCAAGTCATGTTGGTCTGGTCAGAGAGTGTGTCCAAGTCATGTTGGTCTGGTCAGA
>JAJHIY020002111.1:2060000-2242500 GCA_022114975.2 Lampris megalopsis
CAGACTGACTACAGGCGTTCCACAAGGTTTGGTTCTGGGTCCTCTCCTTTTCTCCCTGTACATGAAATCCCTGGGTTCTGTTATTCACTCGCATGACTTCTCTTACCATTGTTATGCCGATGACACCCAGCTGATCTTGTCTTTCCCTCCCTCTGACACACAAGTAGAGACATCCATTGCTGTGTGCTTGACTGACATCTCGGAGTGGATGGCGACACACCACCTGAAGCTCAATGTGGACAAGACAGAGCTGATGTTCCTCCCGGGAAAAGGTTGCCCACACCGAGACTTGGCCATCACTATTGACAACACCGTGGTGACACCAACTCGGACTGTGAGGAATCTGGGTGTGATCCTGGACGACCAAGTGTTGTTTGTTGCAAATGTTGCATCGGTTGCTCGCTCCTGCAGATTTCTCCTCTATAGCATCAGGAGGATTCGCCCATTCCTCACCGACGAGATGGCACAGGTGCTCATCCAGGCTCTGGTCACCTCCCGGCTGGACTACGGCAACTCCCTCCTTGCTGGTGCCCCGGCATCGGCCATCAGACCTCTGGAGCTTGTTCAGAAAGCTGCAGCTCGTCTGGTGTTCAACCGCCCTAAATTCTCCCACACAACTCCCCTTCTCATGTCCCTACACTGGCTCCCAGTAGCTGCTCGCATCCAGTTTAAGACCCTGGTGCTAGCCTACAGGGCAGTGAAGGAACAGCTCCTTCCTATCTCCAGGCCATGGTCAAGCCCTACACCCCCGTCCGACCACTTGGCTCTGCTGCCTCGGGACGCCTGGTTGCCCCGTCGCTCAGAGGCCCTTGCTGCCGATCGACCCGGTCATGGCTCTTTCCTGTCCTGGCCCCACAGTGGTGGACTGAACTCCCCACTGATGTCAGCACAGCGGAGTCGCTGCCCATCTTTCGGAGCAGGTTGAAAACTCCCCTCTTCAAGAACTACTGCCCTGTTACTTGCTCTTAGTACTTATTGTATTCACTCTTTAAAAGAAATAAAAAAAATGTCTTTCTTGCTCTTTTACTTTAGCACTGGTTTTGCTCTTAGATGCTTGTTTAGATGCACTTACGACCTCTGATGACTAGTAGTTCTCCTGACTTCCCACGTTAAATGATGCACCTATTGTAAGTCACTTTGGATACAAGCGTCGGCTAAATGACTGTAATGTAATGTAACTGAAAAGTATGAGCATATTACACCTGTTATTAGATCTCTGCATTGGCTCCCCGTTAAAACTAGAATTGATTTTAAAATTCTTTTACTTGTATACAAAGTGCTAAATAGCCTTGCACCACGATATATAAAAGACATGTTAATTCCTTATAAACCAGCAAGAACTCTCAGGTCCAATGGCAGTGGTCTTTTAACCATCCAGTACAGTCAGGTGAGACACTGTATTGTTTATAAGGGTGGGAACACCTGCAGTCAGGTGAGACACTGTATTGTTTATAAGGGTGGGGACACCTGATGTCAGGTGAGACACTGTATTGTTTATAAGGGTGGGGACACCTGCAGTCAGGTGAGACTGAAGAGGTCACTTAGATGATGATGAAAGGTTTCTGTCAGTAAACGTTGTGTCCAGATGACCTGGTTCAACCTTGTGTGATGTGTGTGATGTGTGTCTTTAGTGTCTGTGTGATGTGTGTGATGTGTGTCTTTAGTGTCTGTGTGATGTGTGTCTTTAGTGTCTGTGTGATGTGTGTGATGTGTGTCTTTAGTGTCTGTGTGATGTGTGTGATGTGTGTCTTTAGTGTCTTTGTGGTGATTAATCTGTATCTACTTTGGCAACATTGTTTTTCCTGTCAGTACAACAACAGATCTTGAGTTGGGGGGAAAAGAAACACAGACGTGACTTGGTGATAATCTAGTGGGACTTGGTCCGTCGGTCTGGGCCCAGGTGGGGGTATTGTTGTGGGGTGGGGGAGGTGACTTGAAGACAAAGGGGTTGTCACATCCCCTCCCCCAACAAGAGGAGAACACTGGGGGGTCCGGGACTGGGAGGAGAAAGGGAGCTGGAGGATGGTACAGCGCCTCACATTCCTCTGGGAATGAACCCTCACACACACACACACACACACACACACACACACACACACACACACACACACACACACACACACACACACAGTCTGTTCTCCTTTTACCCCCCCCACACACACACCCACGCACACACACACACACAGTCTGTTCTCCTTTTACCCCCCCCCACACAGTCTGTTCTCCTTTTACCCCCCCCCACACACACACACACACACAGTCTGTTCTCCTTTTACCCCCCCCCACACACACACACACACACAGTCTGTTCTCCTTTTACCCCCCCACACACACGCACGCACACACACACACACACACACACACACACACAGTCTGTTCTCCTTTTACCCCCCCCCACACACACACACACGCACGCACACACACACAGTCTGTTCTCCTTTTACCCCTCCCCCCCTCCCCACACACACACACACAAACAGTGTGTGTGATGCAGACCTGATCCATATGGCACGGCTGGAATTGGATGCTGTCAATCATTCTGGTCACTAACCAATCAAAGACGTCGACAGAAGGATGAACCAGGTCTTCTGGACACAACGTTTACTGACAGAAACCTTTCATCATCATGAAAGGACCACTTCAGTCTCACCTGACTGCAGGTGTCCCCACCCTTATAAACAGTACAGCGTCTCACCTGACTGCAGGTGTCCCCACCCTTATAAACAGTACAGTGTCTCACCTGACTGCAGGTGTCCCCACCCTTATGAACAATACAGTGTCTCACCTGACTGCAGGTGTCCCCACCCTTATGAACAATACAGTGTCTCACCTGACTGCAGGTGTCCCCACCCTTATGAACAATACAGTGGCATAACAGAACAGAATAGAATAGAATAGAACTTAATTTGTCATTGTACAAGTACAACGGAATTAGAAAGTGCAGTCCTTATCAGTGCAAAGATCAGTATAAAAAGGATTAAAAACATAAAACACACATTCATGTCTACATTCTACTGGACACCAACATGTTGCACAGAAGTGAGGAGTCGAGACTCGGCAGCATTTAGTGCGGTTATGGCTCGGGGACAGAAGCTGTTCTTTAGTCTGTTTGTCCCAGCTCTTATTGTCCTGTAACGTCTGCCCGAGGGCAGCGGTTCAAACAGGTGGTGTCCTGGGTGGGATGGGTCCTTGAGGATGCCATGGGCTTTTTTGAGGCAGCAGGAACTGTATAGGTCTTCCAGGGAGGGGAGTGGGCATCCCATGGTCTTCTGGGCGGTGGTGATGACCCTCTGGAGCGCTTTCCTCTCTGCTACTGTGCAGCTGGCAAACCAGACACAGATGCAGTAGGTCAGTGTGCTCTCTATGGAGCAGCGGTGGAAGGACACAAGCAGTGAGGTGGTAATGTCGTTCTTCCTGAGGATCCTCAGGAAGGAGAGTCTCTGCTGTGCCTTCTTAACCAGCTCTGTGGTGTTAACGCTCCACAGCGCTGGTAACGACTAGTTTCATATGCAAATATGGGCGTGACAATTAACTAGAGTTACAATGGCCATGACTACTATTCACAGAGGATTGGGGAATAGTTGCAATCACAGCATTGTAAGATGGTGACAGATGTACTCTTACCCCCCCACCCCCGTTTTAGGGATGGTCGTTCGCTCTTCACATAGATGGCCACTTTGACTCCCCATTCAAACCAGTGTTCCTCCCTATCAAGGATGGTCACATCCTCATCCTTGAAAGAGTGGCTACTGGCCTGTAGATGGTGTAGACTGTAGAGTCCTGGTCTGTAGATGGTGCAGACTGTGGAGTCCTGGTCTGTAGGTGGTTTAGACTGTAGAGTCCTGGCCTGTAGATGGTGTAGACTGTAGAGTCCTGGCCTGTAGATGGTGTAGACTGTAGAGTCCTGGTCTGTAGATGGTTTAGACTGTGGAGTCCTGGTCTGTAGATGGTGTAGACTGTGGAGTCCTGGTCTGTAGATGGTGTAGACTGTGGAGTCCTGGTCTGTAGATGGTGTAGAGACTGTGGAGTCCTGGCCTGTAGATGGTGTAGACTGTGGAGTCCTGGTCTGTAGATGGTGTAGACTGTGGAGTCCTGGTCTGACGTGTTATCTCTCCTGTGTTGTGCCATCCTCTTGGCCAGCGTCTGTTTAGTTTCTCCGATGTACAAGTCACGACAATCCTCCTGGTACTTAACAGCTACACTATATTGCTCTGTTTGTGCCGAGGGACCTGATCCTTGGGGTGGACCAACTTCTGGTGCGGTGTGTTTTGGGGTTTGAAAGCAACTGAGTCTCAACTGTTCCGACACTCCCACCCCATACAGAATCACCACTGGTTTACACTAGGACAGCTGTTGTCCTTCTCCTCTCTTCTATCAGCTGGTGCACTGTTTGGGGTCTTCCTGGCTTTGACAAACACCCAGTTAGGATGACCACACTTAACCAGGACCTGTTTAATGTGGATTTCTCCTCTTCCCCGGCTGCTGTGTCGGTGGGGACGTTGTCAGCTCGGTGGTCCAGCGTCCTGATGACTCCTAGTTTGTGCTCCAGTGGATGATGAGAGTCAAACCTTAAGTACTGATCAGTATGTGTTGGCCATCTAAGTTTGTCCCTTCTAAGATACTGTCACACTTCCCTTGTGTACCTTGTGTGTTATGGTTATGCTGATTCCGGGGTTCTGACAAGAATACATCTGCCCACATGAAATACTCCATCTCATGCCTCTTCATTAGAAGTTATACTCAAGTGAAAGTAGAGGTATACAACAAGTATGTGTTGGTTTACTATAAACATCAACAATCAAATGCCCCCCATCACCAACTACAATGTCACAGTGTAAGAAGACTACCCTGTCATGTTCCACATCCTCCCTGGTGAACTTGATGTGGTGTCCACAGAGGTAATGTGGTCGGTGAAATGTGCTACGTCCTGAGATTTAATGTTAACCCAGGTTTCGTCCACAAATCTGAACCATTGGCTACGTGGTGTCCCTGGATAGGACATCAGAGCCCCTTTTCCACTTCCTCCATATACAAGTTAGCCACTACAGGTGAGACTGGGGAACCCATAGCGCCCCCATGCCTCTGCCTATAGTACTGCCCCCTGTATGTGAAGTACGTGGACTGAACAAGCTTCAGGAGCAGACACACTTGGCCAGTGTTCAGGGTGGTCCTAGTGCTAAGGGTGGGGTCGTCCTGTAATTTCATACAGCTTGTTTTCTGATGACCCGCGAGATTCAGATGGAGGACAGGAAGTGAAAAGTAGGATGGACGAGATGGAGCTAGTTTAGACGATACTATGAGAGAAAGGTGTGAACAGGAAGTAAGACATGTTGGACATGGTCCTTAGGTTATGAAGAGTGATGTTTTTGATGAAGTGGTCGCTGCACACACACACGCGTGTTCTCCGCCTCTGCTCCCCCCGACCACAGACGACGGTTCCAAGCCGTTTTTCCCGGCGTTTTCGGTCAGTTTCTTGCATTATTCCCCCTCATGAACAACAACTTTTGGTCCTCAATAAAAACTCCCTGTGGCTTCTCAGTTAGTGACACCAAACATAGGCATTTCAAACGTTTGTGATAGTGCTTCCTGTGTAGAAAACCACTTCCTGCCCTCCATCTGCACTTCGTGACGTCATGTGCAAACAACATGGACTACCTCCACTGCTTCATCAACAGGAACACACGTAACGAGAGGCTTGACATCATAAGAGACCATTGTTATGTCCTCTCCATTATAATGTCCCTCACCTTAGCCACGTAATGATGTCCTCACCTTGTCCCTCACCTTATCCACATAATGATATCCTCACCTTGTCCCTCACCTTATCCACATAATGATGTCCTCACCTTATCCACATAATGATGTCCCTCACCTTATCCACATAATGATGTCCTCACCTTATCCACATAATGATGTCCTCACCTTATCCACATAATGATGTCCCTCACCTTATCCACATAATGATGTCCTCACCTTATCCACACAATGATGTCCTCACCTTATCCACATAATGATGTCCCTCATCTTATCCACATAATGATGTCCTCACCTTGTCCCTCACCTTATCCACATAATGATGTCCTCACTTTGTCCCTCACCTTATCCACATAATGATGTCCTCACCTTGTCCCTCACCTTATCCACATAATGATGTCCTCACCTTATCAACATAACTATGTCTTCACCTTATTCACATAATGATGTCCTCACCTTATCCACATAATGATGTCCTCACCTTATCCACATAATGATGTCCTCACCTTGTCCCTCACCTTATCCACATAATGATGTCCCTCACCTTATCCACATAATGATGTCCTCACCTTATCCACATAACTATGTCCTCACCTTATCCACATAATGATGTCCCTCACCTTATCCACATAATGATGTCCCTCACCTTATCCACATAATGATGTCCCCCACCTTATCCACATAATGATGTCCTCACCTTGTCCCTCACCTTATCCACATAATGATGTCCTCACATTATCCACATAACTATGTCTTCACCTTATCCACATAATGATGTCCTCATCTTATCCACATAATGTCCCTCACCTTATCCACATAATGATGTCCCTCACCTTATCCACATAATGATCTCTCACCTTATCCACATAATGATGTCCCTCACCTTATCCACATAATGTCTTCACCTTATCCACATAATATCCCTCACCCTATCCACATAATGTCCCTCACCTTATCCACATAATGTCTTCACCTTATCCACATAATGTCTTCACCTTATCCACATAATATCCCTCACCTTATCCACATAATGTCCCTCACCGTATCCACATAATGTCTTCACCTTATCCACATAATGACGTCCCTCACCTTGTCCCTCAGCTTATCCACATAACGATGTCCTCACCTTATCCACATAATAATGTCCCTCAGCTTGTCCCTCACCTTATCCACATAATGATGTCCTCACCTTATCCACATAATGATGTCCTCACCTTATCCACATAATGATGTCCCTCACCTTATCCACATAATGATGTCCTCACCTTATCCACACAATGATGTCCTCACCTTATCCACATAATGATGTCCCTCATTTTATCCACATAATGATGTCCTCACCTTGTCCCTCACCTTATCCACATAATGATGTCCTCACTTTGTCCCTCACCTTATCCACATAATGATGTCCTCACCTTGTCCCTCACCTTATCCACATAATGATGTCCTCACCTTATCAACATAACTATGTCTTCACCTTATTCACATAATGATGTCCTCACCTTATCCACATAATGATGTCCTCACCTTGTCCCTCACCTTATCCACATAATGATGTCCCTCACCTTATCCACATAATGATGTCCTCACCTTATCCACATAACTATGTCCTCACCTTATCCACATAATGATGTCCTCACCTTATCCACATAATGATGTCCCTCACCTTATCCACATAATGATGTCCCCCACCTTATCCACATAATGATGTCCTCACCTTGTCCCTCACCTTATCCACATAATGATGTCCTCACATTATCCACATAACTATGTCTTCACCTTATCCACATAATGATGTCCTCATCTTATCCACATAATGTCCCTCACCTTATCCACATAATGATGTCCCTCACCTTATCCACATAATGATCTCTCACCTTATCCACATAATGATGTCCCTCACCTTATCCACATAATGTCTTCACCTTATCCACATAATATCCCTCACCTTATCCACATAATGTCCCTCACCTTATCCACATAATGTCTTCACCTTATCCACATAATGTCTTCACCTTATCCACATAATATCCCTCACCTTATCCACATAATGTCCCTCACCGTATCCACATAATGTCTTCACCTTATCCACATAATGACGTCCCTCACCTTGTCCCTCAGCTTATCCACATAACGATGTCCTCACCTTATCCACATAATAATGTCCCTCACCTTGTCCCTCACCTTATCCACATAATGATGTCCTCACCTTATCCACATAATGGCGTCCCTCACTTTATCCACATAATGATGTCCTCACCTTATCCACATAACTATGTCTTCACCTTATCCACATAATGATGTCCTCACCTTATCCACATAACTATGTCTTCACCTTATCCACATATGATGTCCTCATCTTATCCACATAATGATGTCCCTCACCTTATCCACATAATGATGTCCTCACCTTATCCACATAATGATGTCCCTCACCTTATCCACATAATGATGTCCCCCACCTTATCCACATAATGATGTCCTCACCTTGTCCCTCACCGTATCCACATAATGATGTCCTCACATTATCCACATAACTATGTCTTCACCTTATCCACATAATGATGTCCTCATCTTATCCACATAATGATGTCCCTCACCTTATCCACATAATGATGTCCCTCACCTTATCCACATAATGATGTCCCTCACCTTATCCACAAAATATCCCTCACCTTATCCACATAATGATCTCTCACCTTATCCACATAATGATGTCCCTCACCGTATCCACATAATGTCTCTCACCTTATCCACATAATATCCCTCACCTTATCCACATAATGATGTCCCTCACCGTATCCACATAATGTCTTCACCTTATCCACATAATGATGTCCCTCACCTTGTCCCTCACCTTATCCACATAATGATGTCCTCACCTTGTCCCTCACCTTATCCACATAATGATGTCCTCACCTTATCAACATAACTATGTCTTCACCTTATTCACATAATGATGTCCTCACCTTATCCACATAATGATGTCCTCACCTTGTCCCTCACCTTATCCACATAATGATGTCCCTCACCTTATCCACATAATGATGTCCTCACCTTATCCACATAACTATGTCCTCACCTTATCCACATAATGATGTCCTCACCTTATCCACATAATGGTGTCCCTCACTTTATCCACATAAAGATGTCCTCACCTTATCCACATAACTATGTCGTCACCTTATTCACATAATGATGTCCTCACCTTATCCACATAATGATGTCCTCACCTTGTCCCTCACCTTATCCACATAATTATGTCCTCATCTTATCCACATAATGTCCCTCACCTTATCCACATAATGTCTTCACCTTATCCACATAATGATGTCCCTCACCTTGTCCCTCACCTTATCCACATAATGATGTCCTCGCCTTATCCACATAATGGTGTCCCTCACTTTATCCACATAATGATGTCCTCACCTTATCCACATAATAATGTCCCTCACCTTGTCCCTCACCTTATCCACAACATCCATAGTGTTGTGAATGTGGTGTTCCTTATTGTCTACCAGCGGGTTAAGAACAGATGCCAGAACCTTAGAGAGGTTGCAGGTCACTGAGTTAATCATACACACAACAGGCCGTAGTGGCACATCCTGTTTATGTATCTTAGGTAAACCATACAGACTAGGTGTAGCGCCCCCTGGGTATAATAGCATTGTCCTGTTCTAGCAGCTTCAGACAATCTGTCAGCTTTTCTTGTGACCACTGCCTGGACCTGTTTCAGGGATCATAAGTCTTCATGTCGCTGAGTGGCGTCATAACTTTCTCATGATAGTGCGTCTGGTTTAATACCTTTGTCTGCTGGACGATGATGATGTCATTGTCCTTCCTGAGAGTCGTGAGAGCATTCCTCTCACCTCTGCTGATGTTGGACAACAGCGGCATCGCATTGCTGAGGCAGGCTAAAACTTCCACCCGCAGTTGCTCAGCTTCTGGGTCCATGATGTTGTTGTTTTTACGGATCTCCGATTCCATGGCTGGGACCAGTTCAACAAGCGAAATCTGCCTCAGCTAACAGAAAAATTCTGCCCCTTTATAAGAGTCAGCTGAGACCGACAAGGTCACTTAGATGAGAGATGACCCACTGCCCCCAGTAAATGCTGTGTCCACATGAACTGATTACACTTCCTGTGATTTACTTACCTTGATTATTGAGCATGCACCAAGTCCTGTATGGACAGCTTCATCTAGGCCACCAGTCCGCAGGTGCTCAGAAGAAGCAATAGAAAGACCAGCTAAAAACATGGCTGAAGAAGTGTTGTATCGACCCCTTGAGACTGGAGCCAGCTGCCATCAACCGTTCCAAGTGGCGGGAGATCTTCCACAGAGGTGTAGAACAGCTGGAGATGGAGAGGAATGCGAAAAAAACAACATTAAAAATAAGGAGACACAAAACCATGCCTGCCCCCACTGACTCACACTTCATATGCCAACGTGCAATAAAACTTGTGGATCAAGAACTGGACTCTACAGTCATCGAAGACCACACCGTTAACCAGGAGGAAGAACTGGACTCTAGAGTCATCAAAGAACGCACCATTAACGAGGAGGAAGAACTGGACTCTAGAGTCATCAAAGAACGCACCATTAACGAGGAGGAAGAAATGGACTCTACAGTCATCAAAGAACACATTGTTAACCAGGAGGAAGAACTGGACTCTACAGTCATCAAAGACCACACCGGTTATGAGAAGGATGAACTGGACTCTACAGTCATCAAAACCACACCATTAACAGGGAGGAAGAACTGGACTCCACAGTCATCAAAGACCACACCGTTAACCAGGAGGAAGAACTGGACTCTAGAGTCATCAAAGAACGCACCATTAACGAGGAGGAAGAAATGGACTCTACAGTCATCAAAGAACACACCGTTAATCAGGAGGAAGAACTGGACTCTACAGTCATCAAAGACCACACCTTTAACCAGGAGGAAGAACTGGACTCTACAGTCATCAAAGACCACACCGTTAACCAGGAGGAAGAACTGGACCCTACAGTCATCAAAGACCACACCGTTAACCAGGAGGAAGAACTGGAGATGGAGAGGAATGTGAAAAAAACAACAGTAAAGATTGAGGAGACACAAAACCATGCCTGTCCCCACTGACTCACACTTCACATGCCAACGTGCAATAAAACTTGTGGATCAAGAACTGGACTCTACAGTCATCGAAGACCATACAGTTAACCAGGAGGGCGAACTGGACTCTACAGTCATCAAAGACTACACCATTAACCAGGAGGAAGAACTGGACGGTACAGTCATCAAAGACCACACCGATAACGAGGAGGAAGGACTGGACTCTACAGTCATCAAAGACCAGACATTTAACCAGGAGGAAGAACTGGACTCTACAGTCATCAAAGACCAGACATTTAACCAGGAGGAAGAACTGGACTCTACAGTCATCAAAGAACACAGCGTTAACGAGGAGGAAGAACTGGACTCTACAGTCATCAAAGACCACACCGTTAACCAGGAGGAAGAACTGGACTCTACAGTCATCAAAGACCAGACATTTAACCAGGAGGAAGAACTGGACCCTACAGTCATCAAAGACCACACCGTTAACGAGGGGGAAGAACTGGACTCTACAGTCATCAAAGACCACACCGTTAACCAGGAGGAAGAACTGGACCCTACAGTCATCAAAGACCACACCGTTAACCAGGAGGAAGAACTGGAGATGGAGAGGAATGTGAAAAAAACAACAGTAAAGATTGAGGAGACACAAAACCATGCCTGTCCCCACTGACTCACACTTCACATGCCAACGTGCAATAAAACTTGTGGATCAAGAACTGGACTCTACAGTCATCAAAGACCATACAGTTAACCAGGAGGGCGAACTGGACTCTACAGTCATCAAAGACTACACCATTAACCAGGAGGAAGAACTGGACGGTACAGTCATCAAAGACCACACCGATAACGAGGAGGAAGGACTGGACTCTACAGTCATCAAAGACCAGACATTTAACCAGGAGGAAGAACTGGACTCTACAGTCATCAAAGACCAGACATTTAACCAGGAGGAAGAACTGGACTCTACAGTCATCAAAGAACACAGCGTTAACGAGGAGGAAGAACTGGACTCTACAGTAATCAAAGAACACACCTTTAACGAGGAGGAAGAACTTGACTCTACAGTCATGAAAGACCACACCGTTAACCAGGAGGAAGAACTGCACTCTACAGTCATCAAAGACCAGACATTTAACCAGGAGGAAGAACTGGACCCTACAGTCATCAAAACCACACCGTCAACCAGGAGGAAGAACTGGACCCTACAATCATCAAAGACTACACCGTTAACGGGGAGGAAGAACTGGACCCTACAGTCATCAAAGAACACACCTTTAACCATGAGGAAGAACTGGACCCTACAGTCATCAAAGACCACACCATTAACCAGGAGGAAGAACTGGACCCTACAATCATCAAAGACCACACCGTTAACCAGGAGGAAGAACTGGACCCTACAGTCATCAAAGACCACACAGTTAACGAGGGGGAAGAACTGGACTCTACAGTCATCAAAACCACACCGTTAATCAGGAGGAAGAACTGGACCCTACAGTCATCAAAGACCACACCGTTAACCAGGAGGAAGAACTGGACCCTACAATCATCAAAGACCACACCTTTAACCATGAGGAAGAACTGGACCCTACAGTCATCAAAGACCACACCGTTAACCAGGAGGAAGAACTGGACCCTACAATCATCAAAGACCACACCGTTAACCAGGAGGAAGAACTGGACCCTACAGTCATCAAAGACCACACCGTTAACGAGCGGGAAGAACTGGACTCTACAGATATCAATGACCACACCGTTAATGAGGAGGGACGTCGTCATCACACTCCATGAACTACCAGCAAGTGTGTGTGTGTGTGTGTGTGTGTGTGTGTGTGTGTGTGTGTGTTTGTGTCGGCCCTGTGATGGCTTGTCCAGGGTGTCTCACCGCCTGCTGCCCAGTGGCTGCCTGGATAGGCTCCAGTATCTCCGTGACCCTGAGAGCAGGGTAAGCGGTTTGGATAATGGATGGATGGATGAATCGCCACAACCACACAAGGTCTTGATCATACAGTCACACCCGCGCACAAAAATACTGGGCTGATAGGTCGAGTAGTACACACACACGCGCACAATTCCCCTCCAGGCTGCCGCCTGGCCAAACCGTCCTCATTCCCAGGTCATCAGATGCCGACACGTCATCACGCCCCTTGGCGGTGTGTAATACAGATACATGACAGCCTGGAGCGTCTGTGTGAGACGCACAAACCCTCAACGAGCCTCCGTCTAAACCACCATCCACGAGCCACGGCCAAATCTGACTCTCAGAGCCTAGGTCTAAACCACCACCCACAGGCCACGGCCATATCTGACGCTGAGAGCCTCCGTCTAAACCACCAGCCACGGGCCGCGGCCATATCTGACTCTCAGAGCCTACGTCTAAACCACCACCCGCGGGCCGCGGCCATATCTGACTCTCAGAGCCTACGTTTAAACCACCACCCGCGGGCCACGGCCATATCTGACTCTCAGAGCCTACGTCTAAACCACCACCCGCGGGCCGCGGCCATATCTGACTCTCAGAGCCTACGTTTAAACCACCACCCGCGGGCCACGGCCATATCTGACTCTCAGAGCCTACGTCTAAACCACCACCCGCGGGCCGCGGCCATATCTGACTCTCAGAGCCTACGTTTAAACCACCACCCGCGGGCCACGGCCATATCTGACTCTCAGAGCCTACGTCTAAACCACCACCCGCGGGCCATGGCCATATCTGATGCTCAGAGCAGCTGCTCCGGCAATCCATGACCTCCAATATTAACCCGACCATGGCATTATCAAACTCCTTACTCCTTCCTTCTTCCTTCTTAATGCTTCTTCCTTCCTTCCTTCCTTCTTCCTCCTTACTCCTCCTCCACAAGTATTTTCCTCACCGTCAGTTCCATGTTACGGTGCGTCGGTATCACATGACCTGGGAACGAAAGCGGCTTGGCCAGCCGGAGAAATAATGAGAAAGGATAAAATGAGAGTACATGTTTAAACAAGCTACTACTACTACCGCTACTACTACTACTACTACTATTACTACCACTACTACTACTATTGCTATTATTACTACTACCACCACCACTACTACTGCTATTATTACTACTATTACTACTATTACTATTACTACCACTACTACTACTATTACTACTGCTATTATTACTACTACCACCACCACTACTACTACTATTACTACTGCTATTATTACTACTATTACTACTACTACCACTACTAGTACTATTACTATTACTACTATTACTACTACCACTACTAGTACGACTATTACTCATATTACTACTACTATTACTACTATTACTACCACTACCACCACTACTACTACTTCTACAACTACTACTACTGCTATTACTACTACCACTACTAGTACTATTACTACTACTACTCCACTATTACTACTATTACTATTACTACTACTACTACTACTACCACTACTATTACTACTACTACACTACTATTACTATTACTACTACTACTACTACTACTACTACTACTACTACTACTACTACCGTCAGCTGCTGCCGTTAGGGGTCGCCACAGCGGGTCTTCGTGTCCTGCATCTTCAGGCGACTGTTTAAAGGACAGAAGCAGAGAAGAAGATAATGTCTGCCGCTGGAAGAAAGGTTAAACGTCTGAAGCATCACGTTGTTTCTGAGACGCTTCAGGTGCTGCCGCGGTCCTCAGAACACACATGTGGACCTGAGGTTCTCCAGCACAGACCCGGTTTGGCAGCACATCACACAGTCAGCAGTCCAAATGAGACATGTGGACCTGAGGTTCTCCTGCGCAGACCCGGTTTGGCAGCATATCACAGTCAGCACTCCGAATGACAGATACCACTGTATTACAACTAGCACCCCAACACCTCCACACCACTGTATTACAACCAACTCCACACAAATACATTACAACTAGCACCCCAACACCTCCACACCACTGTATTACAACCAGCACCCCAACACCTCCACACAAATGCATTACAACCACCTCCACACAAATACATTACAACTAGCACCCCAACACCTCCACACAAATGCATTACAACTAGCACCCCAACACCTCCACACCAATGTATTACAACCAGCACCCCAACACCTCCACACCACTGTATTACAACCACCTCCACACAAATACATTACAACTAGCACCCCAACACCTCCACACCACTGTATTACAACCAGCACCCCAACACCTCCACACCACTGTATTACAACCAGCACCCCAACACCTCCACACAAATGCATTACAACCACCTCCACACAAATACATTACAACTAGCACCCCAACACCTCCACACCAATGTATTACAACCAGCACCCCAACACCTCCACACAAATGCATTACAACCACGTCCACACAAATGCATTACAACTAGCACTCCAACACCTCCACACCAATGCATTACAACCAGCACCCCAACACCTCCATACCAATGTATTACAACCAGCACCCCAACACCTCCACACCAATGTATTACAACCAGCACCCCAACACCTCCACACCAATGTATTACAACCAGCACCCCAACACCTCCACACAAATGTATTACAACCAGCACCCCAACACCTCCACACCACTGTTTTACAACCACCTCCACACAAATGTATTACAACCAGCACCCCAACACCTCCACACAAATGCATTACAACCACCTCCACACAAATGCATTACAACTAGCACCCCAACACCTCCACACCAATGTATTACAACCAGCACCCCAACACCTCCACACAAATGCATTACAACCACCTCCACACAAATGCATTACAACTAGCACTCCAACACCTCCACACCAATGTATTACAACCAGCACCCCAACACCTCCACACCACTGTATTAAAACCAGCACCCCAACACCTCCACACCAATGTATTACAACCAGCACCCCAACACCTCCACACAAATGCATTACAACTAGCACTCCAACATCTCCACACCAATGTATTACAACCAGCACCCCAACACCCCCACACAAATGCATTACAACTACCTCCACACAAATGCATTACAACTAGCACTCCAGAAGAGGTGTGACCTTGGTAACATTCATTGGTGGTAAAATGTGGTTTTATTAAATTTGTTTTGTGGTTGCGAGTTTCAACAAGGCTGAACAACATTACAGAGTTGTAACACAACACGCATCTTACTCACACCTCAGTCTGACAGCTGTTGATGTTTCGTCATGCTGACATGGACGTCTGACATGACTCAGAGAGGTCATCCCGGGAGATCACGTTATCTGATGAAACCATGATGGGAAGCGCTGACATCCACCACTATGAAAATCTATATCATGTTTGTGAATGATGCCCCCTAGTGGAAGCATGTTAACACTGAACACACTGCACAACGAAGGTTTTGCTTCCTGAACACTTTTGGTGTATTTTATGAATTTTGGGCTGCTGATCACGAAAATCTTAAAATGTTCCTATCACATACTGTTTTGTCATCTCCCATCATATTTTAAGTCTAGTAGCATATTACCCACAAAGCAGCTGTTTGGTCAGTCCCAGCATGCCTGGACATGCACCCAGCGTAGGTGCTATGTAGATGTTGTCTTAGGCAGCCTGGGCATGCACCCAGTGTAGGTGCTATGCAGATGTTGACTTAGGCAGCCTGGGCATGCACCCAGTGTAGGTGTTATGCAGATGTTGTCTTAGGCAGCCTGGGCATGCACCTAGTGTAGGTGCTATGCAGATGTTGTCTTAGGCAGCCTGGGCATGCACCCAGTGTAGGTGCTATGCAGACGTTGTCTTAG
This sequence comes from Lampris megalopsis, assembly GCA_022114975.2. Classification (NCBI taxonomy): domain Eukaryota; kingdom Metazoa; phylum Chordata; class Actinopteri; order Lampriformes; family Lampridae; genus Lampris; species Lampris megalopsis. The sequence continues at coordinate 2,076,611 of JAJHIY020002111.1, forward strand.
GCAGCCTGGGCATGCACCCAGTGTAGGTGCTATGCAGACGTTGTCTTAGGCAGCATGGGCATGCACCCAGTGTAGGTGCTATGCAGACGTTGTCTTAGGCAGCATGGGCATGCTTAGTCAGGTTAGATGCTGCATACAGGCTATAAGAGCTGCTCACATGTACACATGCTGTTTGGATGCATGTTGATGCACATGTTCTTCAGGCAGCAGCATAGTGAGTATACTTAACAGTAGGACTTATTGTCTTCAGGAAGATTTAATACAGCAGAAATGTCTCGTCAGTGATGCAGCAGCTGCAGTACGTCCTGTTACATCTGTGGTGAAGACACGCTAAGACTCAAAGACGCATCATGACTGCACTTATTAAGAAAGCCTCTGAGCTGTACTTCAGATGTAACATTGGTGACCAAGAGAAACCCCGGGCTCCTCACATCTGTTGTGCAACATGTGCAGTCAATCTGAGAGCCTGGCTCAGAGGTACTCGGAAGTCAATGCCATTTGCAGTCCCAATGATATGGCGAGAACAGAGGATCACATGACGGACTGTTACTTCTGTCTGACTGATGTGTCTGACTTCTCTACTGAAAATACCTATTGAATACCCCAACCTGCCTTCAGCCATAAGACCAGTGCCACATGATGACAGTTTGCCAGGACCGAAGCCACCAGAGACACGGAGCCTAGATGAGGCAGATGAAGATGCCACAACGCATGAACCAGATGTGGATTTGGAAAATCCATCATTTTCCGCCATCAAAATGGCGGAAAATCTATCGAGGCACAACTGTGTGGATTCATCTGAGCCCACAGAAATCAGGGGGAAAATTTTGTTTCCGAGATGGTTCAAAAGTTATAGACCAAAACATAAAGTGTGTTGTTATATAGCGCCACCATCTGCCCAATCGGTATAAAAAACTGTCTGAGTAGTGTGTGAGATTTTCAACCTAGCCGCCAAATTTGGGAACTGTAGCTGTTACGGTTTCTCAGACCCAGATACTTTTAGGGTGGAAGAACAAGAAGAAGAAGAAGAAGAAAATAGCAAATACAATAAGGTGCCAGTACTGTCGTAGTTGGACCCGTAAAAAAAAAATAATAATAATAATAATAATAATAATAATAATAATATCATGGCATTCTTGGTTTAGTGGTAATCTGGTATTATTTGTGGTGATTTTGCGCCATCTAGCGGCTTCCCTTAAAATAGAAATGATTTCGTAAATATGTAGTCGTCAAAGGGCCGTGACGTCGCCGGTCAAAGTTCATTCTAATTCAGGAAGCTGATTGACAGAAGTTGTGTGATTACGCTTTTCTCTAGGAAATCTTTTAAATGTCCTACTTACTCTTAAAAGCGTTCGTGCCTTGAGAAGGCTTTGCTTGTACGTGTTTACTTAGAAATGTATTTAAGAATATATCGATATAATGTTCTGAATGCCCGTTTAAATCGCGTTAGCCACGTTAGCTTCGAAAGCTATTCTATGTAACCTGACTGGTAGGCTAGGCTAGCGCATATCTGTTTGTATGGAATATGAGTAATGACAAGACACATTTATAATGTACATTTTGTGTTTGTTTGCAGTTTCACAAAAAAGAACAATACTCCATTGCTGAACTGAAGACAAGTAAAAGTCTGGAAACTACATCTTGCCTCTGAAGTTCATTGGATGTGTTAGCTGTTAGCTGGCTGTCTAGTTGAGCGAACGGACGTGAAATGCGGACAGAATAGTGAAAAAGCACCCTCACGGCGGGCAGAACTACCCAAGAAGAGTGGTGTTCAGTCCCAGTGCTTCTAATCATCTTCACCACTGCTCACGCTAGGCTCACAGCAGCACTGAATGATGGAAGTAAAGCAGGGATCTGAAGAAACACAGCGGTCCACTGTTGAAACCAGGTCAGTCGCCTCTATAACATCCAGCGGATCAACAGCGAGCAGAGCTGCTGCGGCTCGCGCTAAAGTTGAAGCAGCTCACGCACGAGCTAACTTTGCTAAAACGGAATCAGAAATTATGATTGAAAAAGCCCACATAGAAGCAAGATTGAACACACTGAAGCATGAAAAGGAGGTGGCAGCAGCCATTGCTGAGGCTAGTGTGCTCGAAGCGGCAGCAGAAGAGTTTGAAAAAGGTGATAGACACTAAGTTGTTGAAGAGGCCACTGAAAGAACGCGCCAGTATGTTGAACACCAGCAACTGCCACCAGCTGAAAGCATCAACCCTTATTCACAGCCCATAGAGCCTATTGTTCACGTAATGACGCCTGAGACTCCACCCAGACAACGCTTCACCACGTGTCTCCAACATGAGGAATGAGAGCACTTCTAGGCCAGCGTCAATGTAAAGGTCAAATAACCCGCTTCATCACCCTTCTCCAGCACAGCTGTCAGCCAACGCAGCTCAGTGCTCATCCAAAAGAACCATTCTACTACAGCCACTAGATGGCACTGCTGAGATTAGTGATGTAGCAAGATACTTGGCACGCAGAGATCTTATCACCTCTGGTCTCACAAAGTTTGATGACTGCTCCGAAAACTACTGGTTGTGGGCATTTTCTTTCCTTAATGCGACTGATGGATTGCAGCTCAGCGCCAGTGAAAAGCTGGACCTCCTCATTAAGTGGCTAGGGCAGGAATCTGCAAAACATGTAAGGGGAATAAGAGCAGTGCATGTTAGTCATCCTCCTGCTGGATTAAGCAAAGCCTGGCAGCGTTTAGAAGAATGCTTTGGGGCTCCAGAGGAAATTGAGAAATCACCCTTTGACAGCTCATTAACTTTCCAAAGGTCAGTGGCAAAGGTCCTGTGAAGCTGAGAGCTTGGCGATCTCCTGCAAGAGGTAGAAGCTGCCGAATTCGAGGGTCGCCTCCCTGGCCAAAGCTATCTCGACACCGCATGTGGTATCACCCCAGTAGTTGACAAGTTACCGCACAATATCCAAGAACGGTGGCTCTATCAGGGTTTTGAGTATAAAACTGACCATGGCGTGACCTTCCCTCCATTCTCATTCTTCTGCGATTTCATCTGCAAAGAAGCACGAGCACGTAACAGCCCAGGTTTCAGGATGACAACAGGTACCACAGATCACCTCAAGTCAGATGCGTCTGTAAAGAGACCATACAAAAACCTAGTTTCTGCTCACAAGACTGATATACCACAGGAGAAGGACAAGCAGGAAGGTTTTAGCTATAAAGCAGGTGATGTTGAGAGACAGTGCCCTCTCCATAAGAAGCCACATCCCCTCAATCGCTGCAGAGGGTTCCACAGCAAACCTATTGAGGAGCGTAAGGCCTTTCTTAAGGACAATGGTGTTTGTTTTAGATGCTGCTCCTCAACCAGCCACGTGGCCAAGGACTGCAACACAGCCATCAAGTGTAGAGAGTGTGAAAGTGAGAACCACATCTCTGCTTTTCATCCTGGACCGCCGCCGTCTCCACTTCCTGGGCATGGTGGGGAGGGAACAGAAATAACACTCAGCCCACTGTCTCATCAAACTGCATTGAAGTCTGTGGAGAGGGTCAGAGCACAAGGTCCTGCTCCAAATCTGCTTAGTGAAGGTCTTCCCTAAAGCACACCCAGAAAGAGTGACAAGAGCATATGCTGTGCTTGACAACCAAAGTAACCGGTCTCTTGCCAGGTCTGACTTCTTTGACATGTACAGCATCAAGGGGACTAACTCGCCATTTACACTCTGTACATGTGCTGGAACAACAGAGATGACCGAGAGAAGGGCTATAGGCTTTATGGTGGAATCACTAGATGGAGCTACAACAGTCAAGCTGCCTACGCTGATCGAGTGCAACAACATTCCAGGTGACAGAGCTGAAATGCCAACTCCTGAGGCGGCACTACATCACCCTCACCTCAAGCCAATAGCACACTCTATCCCACCTCTTGATCCTAAAGCTAAGATCCTCCTCCTCCTGGGTCAAGACCTACTTAGAGTTCACAAGGTGAGAGAGCAACGGAACGGTCCACGCGATGCCCCATACGCACAGAGATTAGACTTGGGATGGGTTATCGTAGGCAACGTCTGCTTAGGGGACACTCACAAGCCTGCAGTTGTTCATACTTACCGCTCCAACATCATTGAAAACAAACGCCCTTCCTTCTTCAGCCCATGCCCAAACAAAGTTAGTGTCATAGAGAAGTACGGGTCCCAGTCTGATTACAGACTCTTCCCCGTCCTTGAAATGCTTACACCCTATGAATGCACTCTAGGAGAAACTGTCTTTAATACATCCAAAGACGACAACAAAATAGGGCTCTCTGTTGAAGACAGACTTTTCCTGGATGTCATGAACAGAGAAATGTACATGGACGATGGCAACAGCTGGGTGGTGCCACTCCCTTTCAGAACACCCCGCCAGCACCTCCCTCACAATCGGGACCAGGTCCTCACATGGCTGACATCTCTTCAGCGCACACTGGAGAGAAGGTCTGAGATGATGAACCACTTTGTCACCTTCATGCAAAACATCTTTGATCGTGACCATGCTGAGCCTGCGGCTCCACTCCAAAAGGGAAAGGAATGGTGGTATTTACCCATCTTTGGTGTTTACCATCCGCAGAATCCAGGCCAGATCAGAGTGGACTTTGATTCAAGTGCAAAGTGTCATGGTGTCTCCCTCAACGATGTCCCCCTGTCTGGACCCAACCTAAATAACAGCTTGGTAGGAGTCCTGCTGCGGTTCAGGTGTGAGGTCATAGCAGTAACTGTGGACATACAACAGATGTTTCAAAGCTTTGTCGCGAGAGAAGACCATCGTGATTTTCTCCGCTTCCTGTGGCATGAGCACAATGATCCTGCTAATGACATCTGTGAGTATCGAATGAAAGTTAATGTGTTCGGCAACAGCCCGTCCCCTTCAGTTGCTATATATGGTCTTTGTCGTGCTGCAGCTCATGGTGAAGAAGAATTCGGGTCAGATGCACAATGCTTCATTAAGAGGGAGTTATGTTGACAACATACTCTCGTCGAGGCCCACGGCTAATGAAGTCATCGATCTGCTGAAGCGGACGCAGAAGATGCTCACCACATGCAACCTTCGTCTTCACAAAGTTGCATCTAACAGCATTGAGGTCATGGAAGCATTTCCTGTTGATGACCGCGTGAAGGGGCTTAAAGATCTAAACCTGGATGCTGAAGCAACACCCATTCAGCGAAGCCTCGGTCCTAGGTGGGACCTAATGAAAGACACTTTCACCTTTCAAGTTGCTGACTCAGCAAAACCTTACACGCGCAGAGGTGTCCTAGCCACCATCAATTGACTTTTTGACCCATTGGGATTTGCTGCACCAGTAACCATCCAGGGAAAGATGCTGCTCAGGGAGTTCTGAAGCGAGGCCTTAGATTGGGACTCGTCATTACCCGTAGAAAGGGAAGCAGAGCGGAATGCATGGAGGAGCTCTCTCAGTGATCTCAAACAGCTACACATTCTGAGACCATATGCTGCTGCTACAATTTCAACAGCCACCAGAAAAAAGCTACATGTGTTCTCAGACACCTCAGTCAAAGCCAATACAGCAGTCGCCTACCTCAAATTCATTGATGCAGAAGAGAAGCCTCATGTAGGGTTTGTACTAGGAAAGGCAAAATTAACTCCACAGTCCGCTCTTACAGTCCCAAGATTAAAACTGGGTGCTGCTGTTTTAGCTCTAGAGATTGCAGAGCTCATCACCAGCAAACTGGACTTTGTTCTTGATGCTACTGAATTCTATACAGATAGCCGCGTAGTCTTAGGATACATAAGCAACCAGACAAGGAGGTTCTATGTATATGTTAGTAACAGAGTGCAGCGTATCTGAAAAACTTCAGAACCAACGCAGCGGCACTATGTCTCCACAAGCTGTAACCCAGCTGACATAGGCACACACTCTGTGACTGCAGCTATGTTGGGTGACAGCGTCTGGCTCAAAGGACCTGCCATCTTTTTACAAGCCAGCAGAAAACCAGAAGCTGAAGCATATGACCTTGTTAACCCTGATTCAGACACTGAAATACGAGCACTTGTTACTCACCTGTGCACTTATGACTCTCAGCTTGAATCTCAGCGTTTTGAGTGCTTTTCTTCGTGGAAGAAGCTGATCAGGGCCATAAGCTTGCTCATTCACATCGCTGAGTCCTTTAAAAGCAAAGATCAAGACCAGACTTGCAGTTCATGGCATCACTGCAAACAGCCACGCACAGTCGAAGAGCTGACGAAAGCGGAGTTCGTCATCAAATGTGTGCAGCGAGAGGCCTTTGAAGATGAACTTACCTGCATAGCCAGCGGAAAGGATGTTCCTAAACACAGTACTCTTGACAAGCTCAGCGCCTACGGTGATGAACATGGGAAGATCAGAAAGATCTAGGTGAAGGTCTCCAAAGATGGAGCCATCAAGACTTATCTGAGACCTGTGTCCGAGACGCTGCTCCTCATCTCACCTAAAGACTGACTGCTGCATAACTGTGTTTATGGTGACGTTAATGCATCATTAGTTCAATTAATAGTGGTATCTCACAATACCAGACGGGGAGTGTCACGGCATTCTTATTTTAGGCCTTGTTTTTTTTCCGACCAGCATTCTGGGAACTCTGCCTCTGACTGGCTAGTACTCGTTGCCTCCGTTGATTAGGTTGCTTAAGGTTAGGGTGGGGTTAGCCAATCAGATAGAGTAGGGGCGGGTCTTCCCGGAATCCAGGTGGGAAAAATAATAACGCTTATTTTAGTGGTAATCTAGTATTATTTGTGGTGATTTTGCGCCATCTAGCGGCTTCCCTTAAAATAGAAATGATTTCGTAAATATGTAGTAGTCAAAGGGCCGTGACGTCGCCGGTCAAAGTTCATTCTAATTCAGGAAGCTGATTTAGAGAAGTTGTGTGATTACGCTTTTCTCTAGGAAATCTTTTAAATTTCCTACTTACTCTTGAAAGCGTTCGTGCCTTGGGAAGGCTTAGCTTGTTTTTAGTGACTTAGAAATGTATTTAAGAATATATCGATAGAATGTTTTGAATGCTTGTTTAAATCGCGTTAGCCACGAAAGCTATTCTATGTAACCTGATTGATAGGCTAGGCTAGTGCATATCTGTTAGTATGGAATGTGAGTAATGAGAAGACACATTTATAATGTACATTTTGTGTTTGTTTGCAGTTTTACAAAAAAGAATAATACTCCATTGCTGAACTGAAGACAAGTAAAAGCCTGGAAACTACATCTTGCCTCTGAAATTCATTGGATATTGTTACAAATCCCAATTCCAATGAAGTTGGGACGTTGTGTAAAATGCGAATAAAAACAGAATACAATGATTTGCAAATCCTTTTCCACCTATATTCAATTGAATACACAACAAAGACAATATATTTAATGTTCAAACTGATAAACTTTATTGTTTTTTTGCAAATATTCCCTCATTTTGAATTTGATACCTGCAACACGTTCCAAAGAAGCTGGGACAGGGGCATGTTCACCACTGTGTTACACCACCTTTCCTTTTAACAACACTCAATAAGCGTTTGGGAACTGAGGACACTAACTGTTGAAGCTTTGTAGGTGGAATTCTTTCCCATTCTTGCTGATGTACGACTTCAGTTGCTCAACAGTCCGGGGTCTCCGTTGTCGTATTGTGCGCTTCATAATGCGCTACACATGTTCAATGGGAGACAGGTCTGGACTGCAGGCAGGCCAGTCCAGTACCCGCACTCTTTTACTACGAAGCCCCGCTGGTGGAACACCTGCAGAATGTGGCTTGGCATTGTCTTGCTGAAATAAGCAGGGACGTCCCTGAAAAAGACGTCGCTTGGATGGCAGCATTATGTTGCTCCAAAACCTGTATGTACCTTTCAGCATTAATGGTGCCTTCACAGATGTGCAAGTTACCCATGATGCCATGGGCACTAACACCCCCCCATACCATCACACATGCTGGCTTTTGGACTCTGCGCTGATAACAATCTGGATGGTCCTTTTCCTCTTTAGCCTGGAGGACACGACGTCCATGATGTCCAAAAACAATGTGAAATGTGGACTGGTCAGACCACAGCACACTTGTCCACTTTGCGTCAGTCCATCTCAGATGAGCTCGGCCCAGAGAAGCCGGCGGTGTTTCTGGGTGGTGTTGATATATGGCTTTGGCTTTGCATGGTAGAGTTTTAACTTGCACTTGTAGATGTAGCGACGAACTGTGTTAACTGACCATGGTTTTCCTTAGTGTTCCTGAGCCCACGTGGTAATATCCTTTACACAATGATGTCGGTTTTTAATGCAATGCCGCCTGAGGGGTCGAAGGTCACGGGCATTCAATGTTGGTTTTGGGCCTTGCCGCTTACATGCAGAAATTTCTCCGGATTCTCTGAATCTTGTGATGATATTATGGACTGTAGGTGATGAAATCCCTAAATTCCTTGCAGTTGTACAATGAGAAACGTTGTTCTTAAACTGTTGGACTATTTGCTCACACAGTTGTTCACAAAGTGGTGAACCTCGCCCCATCCTTAGTTGTGAACGACTGAGCCTTTCAGGGATGCTCCTTTTATACCCAATCATGACACTCCCCTGTTTCCAGTTAACCTGTTCACCTGTGGAATGTTCCACACAGGTGTTTTTTGAGCATTCCTCAACTTTCCCAGTCTTTTGTTGCCCCTGTCCCAGCTTCTTTGGAACGTGTTGCAGGCATCAAATTCAAAATGAGTGAATATTTGCAAAAAACAATAAAGTTTATCAGTTTGAACATTAAATATCTTGTCTTTGTAGTGTATTCTATTGAATATAGGTGGAAAAGGATTTGCAAATCATTGTGTTCTGTTTTTATTCACGTTTTACACAACATCCCAACTTCATTGGAATTGGGGTTTGTAGATGTTAGCTGTCTGTCTAGTTGAGCGAATGGGCGTGAAATGAGGACAGAACTAATAATAATAAGAATTCTAACAAATACAATAGGGTTCCAGCACTTACATTCTTTGACCCATAAAAATGAATAAATAAAACACAATAACAAAAAAGGTACATGAATATATCAACTATTTACATCTCTTTAAATTGAGTTAAATGAATTAAGTTAAATGAATATATCAACTATTTACATCTCTTTAAATTGAGTTAAATGAATTACGTTAAATGAATATATCAACTATTTACATCTCTTTAACTTAAGTTGTGATTAAATATAGAAGTTAAGAAATAAGAATAAATAAAAACGGTAGGATATTGAAACTGAACTACAGCCATGCTCTACAACTGGACCCTTCTAGCTTTTCTTGCTGTGAAATCGTGGATTATGTCATCCAATGATATCCGTGGAGAAACTTGGTGGTTTATGCTTATTCTAGAAAGACCATTTAGATGCTCTTGCCCCATCATGGTCGACCTCAGATATGTTTTCATCAGTTAAAGCTTAGAGAAGCTCCTCTCTGCAGCAGCTACTCTTATGGGAAGTGTGGCAGAAATCCTCAAAGTGACCCACATGTTAGGACAGAGTTCTGCCAGCTTCCCTTCATGTAGGACAGTCACAAGTTGTACTATGGTCAGCTTCTCTTCAGGTAGGAGAGTCACAAGTTGTACTACGGTCAGCTTCTCTTCATGTAGGACAGTCACAAGATGTACTATGGTCAGCTTCTCTTCATGTAGGACAGTCACAAGTTGTACTATGGTCAGCTTCTCTTCATGTAGGAGTGTCACAAGTTGTACTATGATAAGCTTGTCTTCATGTAGGACAGTCACAAGTTGTACTATGGTCAGCTTCTCTTTAAGTGGATGAGTCAGAAGTTGTACTATGTTCAGCTTCTCTCCTTGTAGGAGGGTCACAAGTTGTACTATGGTCAGCTTCTCTTCATGTAGGAGAGTCAGAAGTTGTACTATGGTGAGCTTCTCTTCATGTAGGAGAGTCAGAAGTTGAACTATGGTCAGCTTCTCTTCATGTAGGAGAGTCACAAGTTGTACTATGGTCAGCTTCTCTTCATGTAGGAGAGTCACAAGTTGTATTATGGTCAGCTTCTCTTCATGTAGGAGAGTCACAAGTTGTTGTACTATGGTCAGCTTCTCTTCATGTAGCAAAGTCACAAGTTGTACTATGGCCAGCTTCTCTTCATGTAGGAGAGTCACAAGTTGTACTATGGTCAGCTTCTCTTCATGTAGGAGAGTCAGAAGTTGTACTATGGTCAGCTTTTCTTCATGTAGGAGAGTCAGAAGTTGTATTATGGTCAGCTTCTCTTCATGTAGGAGAGTCAGAAGTTGTATTATGGTCAGCTTCTCTTCATGTAGGAGAGTCACAAGTTGTATTATGGTCAGCTTCTCTTCATGTAGGAGAGTCACAAGTTGTTGTACTATGGTCAGCTTCTCTTCATGTAGCAGAGTCACAAGTTGTACTATGGTCAGCTTCTCTTCATGTAGGATAGAGTCACAAGTTGTACTATAGTCAGCTTCTCTTCATGTGGGAGAGTCCCAAGTTGTACTATGGTCAGCTTCTCTTTATGTGGGAGAGTCAGATGTTGTACTATGGGACCTCCGGTTGAGCGGCAAATGGAGTAGCAGCTACTTTTTAGGGCTCCGGCACAATCCTTGCTAATTCCATATTTTAACAACATCGTCATTTTAAATATTATACAAAACACTCAAATCTGTTATTAATAAATCAAAGTATAGCTGAAGATCAGTAAAACCAATGCAGATGGCATCTAATCTTCAAAAATATAAATACGACGGTCCGATCAACGCAAGGCCCAACAATCCACCGGTGAAGAGTTCTGGTAACCCCGATCAAGCCTCACCCACACCTGCGGTAAGTCCGACCATGGACATTGCATCGATCAAAGCTGATATCCTCTCCTCATTAAGAAAAGATATATCCTCTATAATAAGAGAAGAGCTGAAGAGGGCTTTAGCGGATGATTTCGAAGGATTGAAAAATGAAATTAAGGCAGAGAAGTTGTACTATGGTCAGCTTCTCTTCATGCGGTAGTCACAAGTTGTACTATGGTCAGCTTCTCTTCATGTAGGAGAGTTACAAGTTGTACTGTGGTCAGCTTCTCTTCATGTAGGAGAGTCACAAGTTGTACTATGGCACAAGTTGTACTATGGTCAGCTTCTCTTCACGTAGGAGAGTCACAAGTTGTACTATGGTCAGCTTCTCTTCATGTAGGAGAGTCACAAGTTGTACTATGGCACAAGTTGTACTATGGTCAGCTTCTCTTCACGTAGGAGAGTCACAAGTTGAACTATAGTCAGCTTCTCCATCAAGGAGAGTCCCAGTCATACTATGATCAGCTTCTCTTCATGTAGGACAGTCACAAGTTGTACTATGGTCAGCTTCTCTTTAAGTGGATGAGTCACAAGTTGTACTATGGTCAGCTTCTCTTCATTTCACGTCCTTTATCTTTTTCGTGTTTTTCTTCCTCCTCCTTCTTTCTTCGTCTCCCCTGGGCTCCAGATTATTTTGCCTTCTTAGACATGTTGCCGTCATCGACATCAGAAACAGAAGTCACCCCATCAGGACAGGTAGTTTAGGGTGGCGGTCTCCCCCCTTAACCACTGCACATGAATAATAAGAATGGGGGAACAGCACCAAGTCCAAGAGCCAATCAAGAAAATTATTTTGCTTGTTTAAAATGTAATACATTTGGAAAACGTGTTTATATTATACTGATAGAAGTGCATTAAAAAAATAATGTTTTTTTTTAAGGTCAAAGTTATACACCCCCTAGAGCACCTTGTGCCCCTAGTATTTGCCTATCCTGCCTAGGCAGCGGGCCGGCACTGACAGAGAAAGGGAAGGAGGGAGGGAGAGGGAGGGGGGAGAGGAGAGAGAGAGAGAGAGAGAGAGAGAGAGAGAGAGAGAGAGAGAGAGAGAGAGAGAGAGAGAGAGAGAGAGAGAGAGAGAGAGAGAGAGAGAGAGGCTGATGGGGCTATAAAGGGCGCTTATGTTTACTAAAGTGAACTAGTTCTCATTTGAGGCAGAAGCTCCTTTGGGCCGGCAGATGTTCTGTTAGCATGAAAATGACAGCAGTTCCCAGCAAGATGGCAGAATTGGTTTCTAGAAGTGTCTTTATGCATGCTCATAATCCAGGTAAGGGAATCACAGGAAGTTGAATCAGTTCGTCTAAACACATTTATTGAGACAGATACGTGTCATCATCATCTAAGTGACCTCTTCAGTCTTAACTGACTGCAGGTATCCCCACCCCGTATCAGAATCAGAATCATGTTTATGGGCCATGTAGGTTTGCATATACATGGAATTTGACTCCAGTTTCGTGGCTCTGTGTACTTAACATAATATAACAACACTACAACACAACAATCTTCACATACAGTGGTGTGAAAAAGTGTTTGCCCCCTTCCTGATTTCTTATTTTTTTGCATGTTTGTCACACTTAAATGTTTCAGATCATCAAACTAATTTAAATATTAGACAAAGATAACACAAGTAAACACAAAATGCAGTTTTTTAATGAAGGTTTTTATTATTAAGGGAAAAGAAAAATCCAAACCTACATGGCCCTGTGTGAAAAAGTGATTTCCCCCCCACTGTTAAAATATAAATTAAGTGTGGTTTATCACATCTTTGGAAAGCTGAGTTGAATTTCTCTAGCCATACCCAGGCCTGATTACTACCACATCTCTTCTCAATCAAGAAATCACTTAAATAGGACCTGCCTGACAAAGTGAAGTAGACCAAAAGATTCTCAAAAGCTAGACATCATGCTGCAATCCAAAGAAATTCAGGAACAAATGAGAAACAAAGTAATTGAAATCTATCAGTCTGGAAAAGGTTATAAAGCCATTTCTAAAGCTTTGGGACTCCAGCGAACCACAGTGAGAGCCATTATCCACAAATGGCGAAAACATGAAACAGTGGTGAACCTTCCCAGGAGTGGCCGGCCGACCAATTTACCCCAAGAGCGCAGCGACGACTCATCCAAGAGGTCACAAAAGACCCCACAACAACATCCAAAGAACTGCAGGCCTCACTTGCCTTAGTTAAGGTCAGTGTTCATGACTCCACCATAAGAAAGAGACTGGGCAAAAATGGCCTGCACGGCAGAGTTCCAAGACGAAAACCACTGCTGAGCAAAAAGAACATAAAGGCTCGTCTCAGTTTTACCAGAAAACATCTTGATGATCCCCAAGACTTTTGGGAAAATACTCTGTGGACTGACGAGACAAAAGTTGAACTTTTTGGAAGGTGTGTGTCCCATTACATCTGGCGTAAAAATAACACCGCATTTCAGAAAAGGAACATCATACCAACAGTAAAATATGGTGGTGGTAGTGTGATGGTCTGGGGCTGTTTTGCTGCTTCAGGACCTGGAAGACTTGCTGTGGTAAATGGAACCATGAATTCTGCTGTCTACCAAAAAATCCTGAAGGAGAATGTCCGGCCATCTGTTCGTGACCTCAAGCTGAAGCGCACTTGGGTTCTGCAGCAGGACAATGATCCAAAACACACCAGCAAGTCCACCTCTGAATGGCTTAAGAGAAACAAAATAAAGACTTTGGAGTGGCCAAGTCAAAGTCCTGACCTGAATCCGATTGAGATGCTGTGGCATGACCTTAAAAAGGCGGTTCATGCTCAAAAACCCTCCAATGTGGCTGAATTACAACAATTCTGCAAAGATGAGTGGGCCAAAATTCCTCCACAGCGCTGTAAAAGACTCATTGCCAGTTATCGCAAACGCTTGATTGCAGTTGTTGCTGCTAAGGGTGGCCCAACCAGTTATTAGGTTTAGGGGGCAATCACTTTTTCACACAGGGCCATGTAGCTTTGGATTTTTTTCCCCCCTTAATAATAAAAACCTTCATTTAAAAACTGCATTTTGTGTTAACTTGTGTTATCTTTGTCTAATATTTAAATTTGTTGGATGATCTGAAACATTTAAGTGTGACAAACATGCAAAAAAATAAGAAATCAGGAAGGGGGCAAACACTTTTTCACACCACTGTATATACACAAGGATTGACTTATACAGGTGAAATAAGAGGAACCCAGAAACCTGTAGGTTTTCACCATAGACATCGTGCTGTTGAGTATTGGGGAGGGGGGCAGTGTTGGCTGGCTCCTCCTGAAGTCCACTGTCATCTCCACTGTTTTGAGCATGTTCAGCTCCAGGTTGTTATGGCCACACCAGAGGGCCAGCTGACCAACCTCCTGTCTATGTGCAGACTCATCACCATCCTGGATAAGGCCAATGACGGTTGTGTCACCCGCAAACTTCAGGAGTTTAACAGACGGGTCACCTGAGGTGCAGTCATTTGTGCAGAGGGAGAAGTGTAGAGGGGAGAGCACACATCCCTGGAGGGCACCAGAGCTGACTGTCCGGGTGCTGACGGTGATTTTCCCCAGCCTCACCAGCTTATGTACTACCTCCACTGCTTCATTAACAGGAACACACGTGAAGAGAGTAACGGGGAATCTAATGCCTTTTTCCACTGCATGGTACCGGCTCGACCCAACTCAACTCTACTCGCTTTTTGTGATTTTCCATTGGGCAAAAGATAGGGACAGAACCTGGTTCCAGGTATTTTTTTTGGTACCACCTCTGTCAAGGTTCCAAGTGAGCTGAGCTGATACTAAAAGGTGACATGAAAATACCACTATAAATAAATAAATTAAATTCAAAAAAATATAAATCTAAATAAATATAAATATAACTTTGTTAAAAGAAACACTCAATGGTAGAGAAAGTGCTCAACAAATAAGGAGCAAAATAATCCAGTGAGTCAAGTAAATTCTTTATGAGACAGGTCTCAAAGAATTTACTTGACTCACTGGATTAAATATAAATATATGTGTATTTATTTATATTTATTTAAATATAAATAAATCTTTAAAAAAACTAGTCAACACGCCCACAAATGACAAGCGGGGCTTCGCCGTGAGGGGGTACTATCTGCAGTGGAAAACCAAATCCCAAAAAGTAAAGTGAGTAGAGTTGAGTCAATACCATGCAGTGGAAAAGGGGCATAAGAGGTCATCTATGTGAAGAGGGAACGACCATCCCTGAACGGGGGGGGGGGGTGTAAGAGTACATCTGTCACCATCTTACAATGCTGTGATTGCAACTATTCCCCAACCCTCTGGTCATGTGTACTATTGTACACATGACCACTGTAACTCTAGTTAATCGTCACACCCATATTTGTATTATGAAAGGTGTGACACTGTATTGTTTATAAGGGTGGGGGTACATGCAGTCAGGTGAGACACCGTATTGTTTATAAGGGTGGGGGTACCTGCAGTCAGGTGAGACTGAAGGGGTCATTGAGATGATGATGGAACGTCTCTGTCAGTAAACGTGGTGTCCAGATGAACTGGTTCAACCTTCTGGGATCTTCTCAGCTGGATTACTGAGCATGCATCAAGATGAGATCATTTTGTTCGGAGAACACAGACCCTTCAGCCCTGCTGGATCACTAAAGAATTACAACCGAGTTTAAGGAAAATCCAATACATCAGTTTATTAGTATTTGGTAGAGTGGGGAGGGGTGGGGTGGGGGTGGGGGGGATTTACAAGGATGCTTTCTCATATGGTGGGCTGGGCAACAGCAATATTTACACCAGTGTGCATGTGAAACAGAACCAACCGGACAGACTATCAAAACAGACAGTTCCCCCCACATGGCATCTTCCACCACAACATTTACATGAGAACACACCTCAATTCTCCAAACTCCCATGGTAGGGAAGTGGTTCAGATCTTTGAACACTGGGACACCCGCATGCGCCCATCTACCCCGCCCCCCCCAAACCAGCCTAGAAAACCCAAACGTTTGAAGGACATCTTGTTTACTGCTGATAAGAAACAAAACCAGACTCGTCCATCTCAGTCATACTCAATCTTGTGTAATGTGGAGTCGTGTGTACGCAGGTTTTCATTCCAGACAGCACCACACTATCTGGTGTCACTGATCACATTCCTGCCTGGCTGAAGGTGTGTCAACCAGTAAAATCAGCTGGTTCCGTGTTGGGTTGGAAGGAAAACCAGTTTACACACAGGTCTACATGACACCTGGTTGAGTATCACTGCTTTTAAGTTGTCATGACTGGCAGACTGGAGCTCTGCTGAAACCTCTGACTTGACTGGGGTGTCCTGGGCCGGTGGCTCCGGCTGCACTATGAAGTACTGCTCTCTGAAAACGTCGTCATCATGGACACAGGAGGAGGACACATTTGGATTTTAATTTCATGGTTTCTTCTTCTTCTTGTGCTGCTGAATAAACTGAGAGCCACTTTTAACACAAACATCAACATGACTGTTTTCACGACACATTTAAAAAGAATCCCCATGAGCTGTACAGCAAAGAAAACCAGGCACTGGACATACCCATCACGACATGTTTAAGCCACAGAAAAGGAAAAATACCCCCACCCACTTACAGGACCCCCTTCACTTCGCATTCCCAGACAAACAAAGAGTGAGGAGGAGCAGCTAAACCCTGTACCAACTGTGAGCCAGCCACCACGTAAAGGTGAGGAACCACCACAAAGTGCTGGGCTGATCCTGGACCATGTGATGTTGGCATAGCAGGATAAACGTTAAATTAGTGAGTCCTTTTCAGTGTCCACTTTCTCGCCTTCACTGTGAAGCACTTTGGGTGTCAAGATGAAGCTATAAAATGTGATCCATCATCATCATCTTTTTGATTTAGCTGTGTTAATGAGCCAGCACTGACAACAGTCAACAGTTGTCAATGCTGGCTCATTAACACAGCTAAATCTAACACGCCCATCATTCCTTCTATGTTTACCATTTTACTTACACCACTTAGCACAGCACTTCCAGGTAGTTTTCCACCATAAGGTGGCAGCTCATCAAGAGGTGGTGCAGGGTTTAGTTGCTCTTTAAGCAGATATCATCAGCATACATGAAAGGTCTGACACAGACAGCAGCACTGATGGAGCCCTGATATTCCTGTACAACCCTGGCTTCAAACAGCCGGTCAGAACACAACACACCAGCCTGATTTAAGAAACACAGGGAAGAAGCCATTTTGACCCTGGATGCTGGTCAGCCCCTCCCTGATGATCCACACTGGTCAAACAGGATGTCAGCTTCATCTGCTACTGCCTGGGTACGAATGCCTGGCTGATGTCTCCACCAATGACAGCTGAGGAATGAGGTGATGGCATACAGCATGAAGGAAGCCAGGCACGGTAAGTAGAAAAAAATTATAACACGTTAACAGAAAATATAAAAACAGTCACAGTCCAACTGAATCGCCACTCCTCCCCCTCTCTGTCCCCGCCCATTTCCCTCAGACCCCACCCCGCCTCCTGGAGCCTGGGTTCTACTTGTGTCCTTTGCTGGTCTTGAAAGAGACCTGCAGGACTTTCTCTCCTAACCGGTAGCCATTGAGGCTGGCAATGGCCATGGCTGCCTCCTCGTAGTTGGTCATGGTAACGAAGCCAAAGCCTTTACACTTGTTGGTGTTGAAGTCTCGGATCACCTTGACGTTGGTGACGGCACCAAAGGGGCCGAACATCTGCCAGAGGATTCCCTCGTCTGCATCCTGGCCCAGATTGTAGATGAAGATGCACCACCCTGCTGTGGAGCTCCCTGACACGCTACCCATTCCCCCAGAATGGTCCACACTCATAGGAGAGAATCTGGGGAGGCAAACCAAATAGAGTGAATTCCCTCTAATAACTCACCAAATACACAAACACAAACACACACACACACACACACACACACACACACACACACACACAATTTATACAGCTGGTTGTACTACTGTTGTTTTCAGTATGAACGTCATTGACTGTGTCCGAATACTCTGCTATGTACTTACCTACTAATAGAGTATACTGCAAACTGACAGTAATATAAACTGTTTATGACTTACTATCCATTAAAATGCCTTCATTTATAACTATTATACTATCCTCAGTCAGCCAACTGATGTGACGGCAAGTAGATACGCCATTTTCTTCCTGAAGTGTTGAGTCGTTTCACATTAGATTTTTCTATGAGAATAGTACACATCCTGGCATTTTTACGGTACTATATTTTTTCAGATTTTAATATAGCATACTAAAAATGGGTACAATACAGAATGTACTACGGCGGTATAATGGGTAATTGGACACAACCATTGTGTGTACTCAGTAGGGCTGTCAATGAATATTCCAAATTAGAATGTGTAACTGAACTGTTAAAAAAAAAAAACACACATTCGAGTGTGAAAATTATGCATCCCTCTTCCAGTCCCTGGGATAACAGTTCCGACAAAACTTTTAAAATCCATCCTCCCTGGCTTAGGTCCCAGCCTGCTCTTTATCATCAACTGCTCACTCACATTCAGGTCTGCACCTGACTACTTTAAAAATGCCCGTGTTCAGCCCCTCCTCAAAAAACCCTCTCTCGATCCGGCAGGGGTAGAGAATTATAGACCTGTCTGTGAATGTTCTCTTTCATCCAGGTCATGGTTATCCAAAGGAGTTGAATCAAGTGCAACTGGACCTGGTATATATCCATGAAGACGTTTCGCCTCTCACCCAAGAGGCTTCATCAGTTCGTGCCTTTCTGACTAGACCAAGCTAGTCTGACTGGCTGGTGATGAAACTATCTTGAGTTTCATCACCAGCCAGTCAGACTAGCTGTGATGGCCTGGCAACCTGTCCAGGGTGTCTCCCCGCCTGCCGCCCAATGACTGCTGGAATAGGCTGCAGCATCGCCGCGACCCCGAGAACAGGATAAGCAGTTCAGCTAATGGATGGACATTTATACAGAGCTTTTCTAGACATCCGAAGTGCTTCACAGTGAGGGGGTAACTCAATTAAACCAACACCAATGTGCAGCACCACCTGGGTGATGCACGGCAGCCATTTTGCACCAGAACGCTCACCACACATCAGCTTGAGGTGGAGAGGGAGGAATCATTGAGCCAATTACATGGGGGGATGATTAGGTGACCAGCTGGAGAGAGCCGGTTTGGGAATTTTGCCAGGACACCAGGGCGACCTCCTATTCTTTGTGATAAGTGCCATGGGATCTTTAATGACCACAGTGAGTCAGGACCTCGGTTTAACGTCTCATCTGAAGGACTGCATCTCCTACAGCACAGTGTCCCTGTCACTGCACTGGGATTTGATAGATTTGTTGTTTTTATTAGGACCAGAGGGAAGACTGCCCCCTACTGGCTTACCAACACCACTTATGGCAGCAACTCAGTTTTCCCAGGAGGTCTCCCATCCAAGTACTAGCCAAGCCCATACCCGCTTAGCTGCCGTCATTTGGCAGAGCCAGGGTACATGTTGGTAAGGCTGTATGTTCTATCCTACTTACATGTTTGAAATAAATCATCATTCGTTCATACTTACTCCAAAAAATCTAAAAAGCCCCGTTTGAAAATACTTTGGATTTTGGTTAGAAAACGGAAAAATTGTGGAACCTCAAGATAAAAACTCATATGCAAGCTATGTAAGCTAGTTAGCTTACCAAAAATCCTATTCAATTTTTTAATTAAAACAGTATGACTATTACCTAATCAGGATAAAAATTAGGCTAACAAATAACAAATCTATTATGAATCATTAATCTCGCTCCGAGAAGTGCGTTCTCAATTCTCATTCTAGCACCAACCATGGTGGGGGCGGGGATGTCTATGGTCTTTAAATTATGTTTTACGGTATAGGACTGATTATTTTATTTGTTTATTTTGTAATGTGTAGGTATGCAGAACTTTTAATAGACATGTTTATGTTAAAATACAGTGCCTTGCAAAAGTATTCAACCCCTTTCACAGTCATCAGTAATTTCTGGATTATAAAAGACACTCACACATCTAGTCCTGAACAGTTTTATTGTTGTGAACCCATAAGCTCTACCAGCATGTTTCCACAGCCAGTATAAGTTATGTTTCACTGGCTTTATGTAAATAAATTAAAAACTAAAATATAGTGCTTGCCTAAGTATTCAACCTCCACATATCAATACTGTGTAGAGTACCCTTTTGCTGCAGTAACAGCTATGATTCCCTTGGGGTAAGTATGAACAAGCTTTGCACATTCTTCTGGAGTAATTTTTGCCCTTTCTTCTTGGCAGAATTTGAACAGGTCTTGCAGGTTGGTGGGACGGCGCCTCTGGACTGCGATTTTCCGTCTGTGCCACAGTTTTCAATGGGGTTGAGGTCCGGACTTTGACTTGGCCTCTCCAAAACCTTCACCTTTTTGTTACTGAGCCATGCCATTGTTGCTTTAGCCTTGTGCTTAGGATCATTTTCCAGCTGGAAGGTGAACCTTCTCCCAAGCATCAGTTTTATGGCAGACTGCAACAGGTTTTCCTCCATATGTCCCTGTATTTAGCTTCATCCATTCTTCCCTCAATGTGAACAAGGTTCCCAGTGCCTGCAGCTGAAAAGCAACCCCATAGCATTATGCTGCCGCCACCATGCTTCACTGTAGGGAAGGTGTTTTTTAGGGTATGAGAAGTGTTATGTTTGTGCCGCACATAACGCTTTGAGTTTTGGCCAAAAAACTCATCTTTCATCTCATCTGACCACAAAACCTTTACCCACATCCTAACTGCATCTCTCTCGTGCTTGGTAGCAAACTAAAAGCGTGCTTTTATATGCACAGTTTTGAGCAACGGCTTCTTTCTTGCCACCCTCCAATACAGGCCAGATTTATGAAGAGCCGTGATATGGTTGACTAATGCACATTTACTCCAGTTTCAGCCACTGACCTCTGGAGCTCCTTCAAAGTGATTGTGGATCATCTGTGGCTTTCCTCACCAGCCCACGTCTTGCTCGGACACTTAGCTTTGAGGGACGGCCTGCCCTACAAAGCGTCTGGGCGGTGTGACACAGCTTCCACTTTCGGACAATGGATCCAACAGTGTTCTGTGGGACATCTAAACACTTGGATATTGTTTTGTATCCCTTTCAAGCCTTCTGCATTTTAATCCCTTTGTGTCTTACTTCAGTATTCTGCTCCTTTGTCTTCATGTTCTGATGGAGTTCACGCCTGGCTAATGAACTTTACACAGAGTGCTTTTATACCCATAAACCAGACCGGTACTTTAATATCTTACAGGTGCACACGAATTATGTCCAATTGTGTTTACTGGAGCTTGTTTTAGGAATAATTTGTTATTTGTGTAAACTTGGGAGCTTTCAGAGCACAAGGGGTTGAATACTTATGCAAGCACTATATTTTAGTTTTTAATTTATTTACATAAATTCAGTGAAACATGCCTTATTTTGGCTTTGGGAACATGCTGGTAGAGCTTATGAGTTCACAAAAATAATATTGTTCAGGAACAGATGTTTGAGTATCTTTTATAATCCAGAAATTAGTGATGACCGTCGAGGGGGTTCAATACTTTTGCAAGGCACTGTATACCTATACAATTAGTTATGTCTCTCGTTGTTATGGTTTATCCTCTTACGGACATAATGCGCAAAAATATATTCGAATGGGTTTGAACCTATTATTTAGCGGGAATAATCGAACATCATTTTTGGTCCATTCCAACAACCCTAGTGCTCAGCCTTGGTCTCAGATTTATGATGTCAAGTCAGTTTTATTTGAATAGCCCAACATCACAAATTTGCCTCAGTGGGCTTTACAGCAATACAACATCCTGTCCTTAGACCCTCAAATTGGCTGAGGAACAACTCCCTAAAAAGAACATTTTAGTAGTGACAAAAAAAATAGGAGGAAACCTCAGGGAGCGCAACAGAGTAAGATCTCTCTCCCAAGATGCACAACGTGCAATGGATGTTGTGTTTACACAATTTACAGAATAAACACTGACAGAGGATAACAGAATTATAATGGAATTATAAAATATATAAAGAATATGATGAGGAGGATGCTTGATAAATTCACTGAGACAGAAACCAACCCGCCATGTAGTACAGGTTGTGAAGTACTCAATTTAAAGGCAACTAATTGTAGGTTAAAGCAAAAAGATGAGTTTTAAGTTTGGATTTAAAGGACTCAACAGACTCTGATTGTCTGGTGGCAGCAGGCAGGCAGACCCCATATTTTGAGAGCGGAGAGCTCAAGATGGAATGTTAAGGAGATCAGACAGGTATGATGGGGCAAGCCCATTTAGGATTTTATAAGTTAGCAGAAACACCTTGTATTCTGATCTAACATGGATAGGAAGCCAATGAAGGGAGGCAAGAATTGGTGTAACATGGTCAAATTTCCTAGATTTAGTTAGGATTCTAGCAGCAGCATTCTGAACCATCTGAAGACTTTTAGTACTAGCATGTGGCAGACCTGAAACAGAACATTACAGTAATCAAGTCTGGATGAAACAAATGCATATATTAAGAGTCTCTGCATCAGCCATGGACAGAAAATAACTTTTTTTAAGCTCTGTTACGTAAGTGAAAAAAGGCAGTCTTGGTGATTTCTTTAACGTGCTTATCAAAGGAAAGGCTGGGGTCAAGAGTTTTGACTGTCCCACTTTCTGAAATCGAAGACTTGTCAGTTGTTATTGTTACTTCATCAAATTGGTGTCTGTGTCTAGCAGGACCAATGACCAGCATCTCAGCTTTATCCGAATTTAAAAGGAAAAAATTTAGTGATATCCAATTTTTTACAGCAGCCAAACAGGCCACTAAACTAGCCATTTGAGTATGACCACCAGCTCTTATAGGCACATACAGCTGAGTATCATCCGCATAGAAATGGAAATTTATTCCATGACTGCATATGACTTGGCCAAGAGGTGAAATATAAAGAGAGAAATGTAGAGGGTCAAGAACCGAGCCCTAAGGTACGCCATATTTAACATCAGAGAATTTTGATGTAATATTATTATATTATCGAGGTGCGGTTTCTTAAGTAGAGGTTTGACCATAGCTGTCTTTAATCTGCTGGGAACAGTGCCAGTAGTAAGTGATAAATTAACATTATCTAGCATTGTAGACCAGGAAAGACCACAGGTCTTTAAAAATGTTATGCTGGTAAAGGGTCAAGTAGGCAAGTAGTTGGTTTAGAAGCTGACATGAGCTCAGTATAAGTATCAACAGAGATAGTATCAAAAGCTGAAATAACAGGGACTGTCAGTGACTCATTGTATAGATATGAATTTGGTAAGACACGATCTTCAGGAGTAGCTGGAGTTGAAGAATTCATTTTGCTTAATCTCACCAACCTTATTGCAGAAAAAGTCTAGAAACCCATGGGCTGTGAATGGTGGGCAGCTAATAGACAGCTGTTTTTTAGTGAATTTAGCTACAGCACTAAAGAGCTGCAGTGTAAAAGAGAAATCTGGGATTATGTTTATTAATATGATTCCGCAAGAGAGATATGCTGCTTTCGCAGCAGCTAAAGCACGCTTATATTTCAATAAATAGTCATGCCAAGATAGGTAAAAAAAAAAACTTCCAATTTTGATTTTCATTATTTACGTTTCAGTCTCCTGTATGCCCCCTTAAGAGCACGTCTCGCCATTAAACCAGGGTGTAGGCCTCTTTAGTCGCCTAGTTTTGATGGTGGGAGGTGCACCTGAATGGAGGAGACTAGAGAGGGCCACATTTAAGTCACCAGTGAAAATTTCAACAGTCTGTCTCTACAGTGAAAGGAGCCCAGACTTCAGGGAGCTGCTGGCCAAATGCAGTTACAGTGGATGGACAATGTGGTGAGTGGCAATTACAACTGTGCTGACATTAACAGGACAGGCCAACGATGCTTCAAATTTAACGAGAAAATGATCTGACACAGCAGATGTGGTTGGCAAGACATTCTGATCAGAAACAGCTATCCCTTTAGATAAAACCAAATCAATAATAATAATGATAATAATACATTTTATTTGTAGGCGCCTTTCAGAGCACTCAAGGACACCTTACAGAACACAGTAAAAAACAAGCAGCACTGTATCAGACAGCATAAAATCAAAACAAAGCAGGTTAGACAATCAAAAGTTAATACAACAAATGGTAAGTATAAAATCATCATCTGCACAAAACTCAATTAAGCGTGTATCTGACTGCATATGCCAGTTTGAATTGGTGTTTTGAGATGGGATTTGAAGGTTGAAAGAGAGTCAATGTTGCGAATTTCTTGTGGGAGAGAGTTCCATAGGCGGGGGACAGAACGACTGAAGGCTCTAGTCTCCATGGTAGTCAAGCGGGCCAATGGTGTAGTGAGTTAGAGAGCAGAAGCGGATCTGAGAGTGCGGGAGTGGTGTGGATATGAAGGAGTTCGGAAAGATATGAAGGAGCTAGGTTAATAAGGGCCATAAGGTGAGAAGTAGGATCTTGAAGTCAGTACGGTAATTAACAGGGAGCCAATGGAGTTGCTGAAGACAGCTGAATTCTGGACCAATTGAAGCTTATGAAGACATTTGAGTGGAAGACCAAAGAAGATAGAATTACAGTAGTCAATATTGGATGTAACCAGGGTGTGAGTGAGTATGGCGGTGCTTTTAGGTGTAAGTGACGGCCGAAGACGATTAATATTGTGTAGGTGGAAGTATGCAGATGGAGTAACATTTTTAATGTAGGCTTCAAAAAATAATGTGCTGTCCAGGATGACACCCAGACTCTTAAACTGAGGCGATGGGGGAACTATAGAATTGTCAATAGTAAGAGGAAAAACTATCAGTTTTGGCCAAAATAGATTTAGTGCCAACTAGGAAGACCTCAGTTTTATCACTATTAAGTCTGAGGAAGTGGTATGAACACCAAGATTTAATTTCTAGTAAGCAGTCAGAACGCGAAGTGGACGGAAGTGTGGAGGTAGGTTTGGTGGACAGATAAAGTTGGGCGTCATCCGCGTAGCAGTGAAATTGAATGCCAAACTTCCTGAAAATGTGGCCTAGAGGTAGTAGTTAAATAATAAATAGCAGGGGTCCCAATACAGAGCCCCGGGGAACACCGGTAGTAACAGGAAAGGACTGAGATTTTTTAAGTTGGACAAATTGAGTGCGGCCAGAGAGATATGATCTAAACCAGTCAAGGGGGGCGCCAGTTATTCCAATGGAAGCTAATCTTTCTAGGAGGATGTTGTGTGAGATGGTATCAAAGGCTGCACTCAGATCAAGGAGGACAAGTACGGTTAAGAGCCCAGAGTCAGCTGCCATCAACAGATCATTAATCAATTAATCATAAATCAAGGGTGTTACCACTGCAATGAGTCGACTCTTAAACAAACTGAGTGAACCCAAAAGTATCAACTAGTGCCAGAAAGGCTTTACTTAAGAGGATCAGCAGCCTTATTCAGATGAATATTGAAATCACCAAGAATTAGAATTTCATCAGAATGAGTAACAAGGCCTGAGAAAAATTCTTCAAAAAATAGTGAGTAACAGCCTGGAGGTCGATAGAGTATCCCAATCTGGACTGAGCTGAGTCTATACATGGCTGAGGGAGATGGACCAAGAACAAGAGCCTCAAAAGACTCGAATTTAGATCCAAGTTTAGAAGTTAAAATTGAAAATAGGCTTAAATATTAAGGCCACACACCCACCTTGTTTTTTCGCCCTAGCTACACAGGCATAGGTATAGTCAAGTGGGGAAGCTTCATTTACGGGAAGGAAAACATCATCATCATGAAACATTTGGTTTCAGCCATGTTTCACATAACGCAATCATATCAAAGCTATGTTCAAGAATCAGATCATCAGTAAGGCTTTAGTAGACAGTGATCTGATATTCATGAAACAAAATTTAAGCATCTTGTTGCAGTGATCAGTAGTAAGCAGAACTGTAGAGTTAACAATAGATGAAATATTAATTGGAATTAGACACCTTGTATTAATAGTTGACAATTTTGAAGACCTACGCTTTGAACGATGTGTGGTCACACTTTTGGTAACATTAGATGTTTGGTTCTGTAGATTATTAGGTACTTTGTTGCACATTTCACCACCACCAGTGGTAGGAATGATTATTAGATTATTGTGATTCACACATTTAGGACAGGAGCGCTTGGGAGTAATACAGCAGGGTAGAGAGACGGTCTCAATGTTATGGACCAAGCTGTCAGTCTGATAACCTATACTATGAGAAATTCCCTGACTAAACATTAACTAATTTAGTTGACTCCACATCCGCACTAGGTTTAAACCTAGCAGGTTCTCTAATCCCTATTGTCCAACTAAACGAAGACAGTTATCTATATTGCTCGACAAAAGAGCGGTACCGTCCCCAGCAGAGTGAATGCCATCTGCTTTCAGCAAGTAAGGGCGGCCCCAGAAAGAAGGCCAGTTATCAACAAAACCAAATCCCTACTCATTACAGTAATGAGCCAGCCAGCAGTTCGTTGAGGTGAGCCTACTGTACAGCTCATCATTACCCCTCACGGATAAGGGACCAGAGACAATTAATTGATGCTGACACATCTTTCTGATCAACTCAAGCGTCCTGACTAGACTGGCTTTTTTGATCTCTGACCACTTCATCCTAGCATTATTGGTGCCGACATGAATAACAATGTTTCTGAAAGTAGTGGTGCTGTGTGCCTGGGTTCCCTGATTCTCCCTCCGCGATACCAGCACCCTAAGATTATCCACTATGTTGAAGACTCTGGCGCCAGATAAACAGTACACCAAGGCCGGCGAAACTAATCTGATATTGCAGGTAGTGAGGTCTCCTATCACTAGCTTGCGTTGCTTTACTCTGTCAACAAGAGCAGGAGAGGCATGCTGGCCGGTAGGACTACCAACAGGGCCGGTGAGGGGTGAAAACCGGTTTGAAGTCGAGAGAGGTGACTGCAGACCAGGCCAAATGACTGGTGGCTTGCTCTTGCGAGCCTTTCCATTCTGACAGAGACAAACTCCGCCATATCTGCCAAAGAAGCTGAGCTAGTGCTAACAATAGCAGGTCTGCTGTTAGGCCAGGGGCTAAGGCTATCTGGAGTTCCCGTCACGTCTAACGTAATCCTAGTCGAAAGAAGCTGCCCTAAGTCATGGACACGTCTCTCTAGTAGGGATGGGCGTTTGGGATCAATTTACTAAACGTGTACCCGTTGGAATTTTATACGGTGAAATGGTTAACCGCGGCATTATAAAAATAATAATAAAATTATTTTTTTAATTAATTACAATTTTACTTTTCTCTGCAACACACTAAACCGTTGCGTCTCGTTGCAAATCATTGATCTGAACTGGGCTTTAAATCGCAACAGACTGAGTAGCAACATAACTGCCGTTTATCCTAATAGGCTAGTAGGAATATAAAAAATGATACGACACAGTTGTTGAATGACATTTGCCTTTTTTATTTTAACTTGTACATTTAAAAAGAAGGCATACTTTAAGTGTAAAAATGTAAATCATATATTCAACTGGATATAAAGCGCACGTCAAAAAAGTGATCCCTATATTTTGGAACAATATCTTGAATGACATTCGCTTTTTATTTAACTTGTAGCCTACATTTAAACAGAAGGCCATAAAGTGCACGTCACAAAAAGTAATCCCTATATTTTGGGATTATATATAACAATAACAATATCTAACTCAAGGTTAGGCTTAGACTATTGGAAAAGCAATTAACAAATAATGTACACTGTCCCGTGTTCTTGTGAAACGTAACTAATACATAAATAAACAAAAATGTCGTTATTCTAACATAGCCTATAGCGCCGATTGTGACTGGTATTTTACTCCATATCTGTGTATTTCAGATGGGCTTTTAAGAATAGTAGCATGTCTACATTTTGTGGCAGTAGGCGATTTCGTAGTTTGTTAACCACCAAGCCTGCATTCGAAAACACTCGTTCAGAAGGAACAGAGGTCGCGGGTATGCAAAGATATTTATTTGCTAACTTCGACAGAGCAAGAAATCTCTCCTGGTTTGCCCTCCAATAATTACTGGGGTCTGCTTGAAGATCTTCAACTGGGTGCTTGAGGTATTTTGTCATCTCATCTTCAGATCGTCCCATGCCGACTCCGACGCCATACTGTTCACCCAGGAGGAAGGAAAGCGCTGAGGTTGGCGGATTGTTCCTCTGGCGTTTTTCTGGTGAATTGTCTTCACTGTTGACAGCTGTCGCGGTTTGAATTAAATCACTGATTTTTTCGTAAACTTCGTTGCGAAGAGCAGGCGCCATGAAGGAAATATGCATGTGCCATGGATCGAGGGCTGTTGCGATAATCAGTGGATTCCCTGGCATGGCACTATTGATCTTGAATCGTCTGTGTAGCTCCCGAAGCACGATTTCTTTAAATTTGCTAACTGGTGCTGCTTCACTTTCACTTGTAACCAGGTGATTCGAAATTAGGCCGTGAACGATTGGGTACACAGATGAAATTGAAACGTTTTGCTCCAATGACATCGCCTCTGTTGCTATTTGGAATGGTTTTAAAATAGGAACCATGCCATGAACCTTCTGCCAGTCCCTGTCTCTCATCTCAAGCAGTCTTCTGTCAGCCTTCTTCATAACATCCTGATCGCTTAGCACAGCACAAACAGGCCACCTACAATATATGCATATTTGTTAATAACAACAATAATAATAATAATAATAATGATGATTATTTATATAGCTAGCAGCTTTAAAAAATGGGGAATCTCAAGCTCACCTTTGCTCAGCGAGACGCTCAAACATGAAGTAAATGCTGTTCCAACGGGTGCAGCAGGATTGGATCAGGGCATGATTTGGGGCGTCAAACTGTGTTTATTTTACTTTTAAGGCAGCCGAAGCAACGGTGCTGCGATGGAAAAAACGCATCAAATTGCTAGCTGCTGCTATGGTCATCTTCAGTCCAGACTGGTCAAACCCAGCATTCACACACAGTTGCAATGTATGCGCGAAACACGATACGTCCTCCCACTCGCACAGTCAGCCAGCAGCCATCATGTTTGATGCATTGTCATGCACACATGCTATAATTTTTGACTCTATTCCGAACTCTTTTGTCATGTCATGCAAACGGCCCGCTATATTTTCAACAGTGTGCCGTTCTGGCATTTCAGTTGTTTTGATGACCCCACCTTGCATTTTCCAGGTGCTGTCCAAGTAGTGCACCGTAACTGTGGTGTACGGCGAGACTTGTCCAAGAATCCGTAGTCATTGCTACGCGTTCTTGTTGCGCTAACTGAGACTTCCTTTCCTCCAAGGCGCTATCATACAAGCGCTGAATCCGCGCCATTATCGCTTTACAACTTGGGATCGAGTATGATGGCTCCATGTAGTTGACGAGAGCCCTGAAGCCTGGTGCATCCACTTCACTTAATGGTCGTGTGTCTTGGATGATCATCTGTGTGACCAGCTTGCCGATTTTCTCCGCTCTCTGTTGGGAGCACCCCACAAAATCACGCATTCTAGTTTGGGTTGTGCTAGCTGCTGCTCCGGACGGCACATCAACGTTGCTATGCTTCAGTCACAGATGGTTGTTCATCGATCATGTGCTACCACCTTTATAACTTAGAATCGCATCACAAAGTGTGCATTTAACAGAGTTTTCTCCATTCTTTGTAAAATGTTTCCAGACAGGGGCTTTTGCGCCACTCATATTAGCCTACCAACTTTATTTTCTTCCCGCATTCATGATTTTGAAAACTTCCGTTCACGTCATTCTAGTTACCTGTGTGCTGATCCCCCCCTGCCCCCTTTTTTTTAAATGATGCGGACTAAATGTTATCTTTTGTTTTAAAAATAATGCATTTGCATTTAAAAGTGATTTTTCAAAATAAGGAATGGTTATACATAGGTAATGTATATTTTACAATATATCATTGATGAAGAATTTTAATTCCGTTTAACCGTTGTACTGCGTCCTAAACGGATAAAGATTTTTTTTTCATGTACACGTTTAACCGTGTAACCGTGCCCATCCCTACTCTCTAGTAGAGACAACCTATCTGTAACTGTGGAAGTAACCACAAACCATTGTTTTAACAATGCTGCTTTGACTGAAAATGCTATAGAGCTTACTGTCAAGCTAGAAGCGAATAAAAAAACTAGGATGGAGAGACTGTCCACTAACAAAAGACTCGTTTGAGAAAGAAAACTAGAGAATCTAGCAATACGTGAACTAAGCATGGAAAATAGCGAAATCAGTAGGACAAATGAAGAGGTTGGGGCAGAATATAGGAGAGTAAGAGAATAAGCAGCAATTATCGATCTCACAAAGCCGAATCTGACGAAGGCAGAAGCCCGAAACAGCTGGCAGTGATGTCATCTGTATCTACATGCTGAGTTCTTCAGAAGAAACTGTGCTGTCATTTACCTGAACCTCTGAGCCTGGTGGTGGACGGGTCCTCCGAAGCGTCGGGACTGGTTGTGGTACAGTTGGGACAGCAGCTGAGAGTTCTTGGTCTGGTTGGGGTTGGCAGCAAATTTGACTGTGATTGGCTCAGTGGTACCAGGTGGTTTATGGCCATTCAAATCTTTGATGGCTTCCTCGGCCTCTGCCCTCTTGTCGAATCGGATAAACGCCACTCCCCGGGACAGACCTGAATACAGGAAGATTCAGATATGAGTGATGGATTGAATCATTTTTCGTATCAGCAAAAAAAAGTGTGTGTGTGTGTGGGGAGGGGGGGTATAACTTTGCTTTCCATTTATTCTGTAAAACATTTAAAGCAAGGAACTTTTGCTCGTGGTCTTAAATGAAGACAACATTCAGGGTGATGTCGCATCAAATAGGTGGCCATGCTCAATGCATTGCAATTCTCATATGGCTTTCTTGTGGCACAATGCCTATATATCTTAACGGTTTTGTTCACCACCCATCTTCCATCAATATAAGTGCTCCCATACATGGGACTTAAATGATGCGGGAGGCTTTTCAAGTTCTTCCACTCCTCAGCTAGCCATGACTGTAACTGTGCTTTTTGAAACACGTCGTGAGCGTCCCTGATTGATATATGTTGGGATTCAACATGCCCTCTCTTCACGTGAACACACAGCTTTTTTTTGCACAATTAACCAACCACTGTGCTTCAGAGTAAAACACACCACGCATCTGTCTTGTCTATCTTTTCCATTCAACCCTGGATCAGGATTTAGGAAATTATTCATTAACAGCAGTAGCTAGTAAAACTATTTCACTATGGTTAAATTTTGCAATTAATTCACGATTCAAATGCATGCCAAACTGTGGGGGGCGATCCGTATGGATCATGGATCAACTTCATTCCGTTACACCACTACTAACTGCTCCCATTCAGCTGTTGTTACCTTGCATGGCCGACACCACTATTGGTGGATGAATGGGTAAAATGTGAGGCATTAATTGTAACATGCTTCGGAAAAAAGGGCTACATAAATGCAGTCCATTTCCATCATTCCTTGACCACAGCAGCATCAAAGAGATGAAGCTACGCTTAAAAAAACAACTAAAAGGCACTAATACTGCTAGACAGCTGCAGATTAACAGCTGGAGGTAAACTGAAAGGAGGGAGGATGAATTATGTGCTGTCACTACAAAAGAGAACCATCTGTATCCAGGTTTTCATTCCAACCTAAATTTCACTGATTATACATCCAGAGAGGAGAAAGTAAAGAATGAATGAAGACCTGTAAGAATGAATACCGTTGGTCTATAGTTATCATAGCTCAGAGAGAACGCTGAAGGAAAATAACTTGAACCAGAAAATGAGTAAAACAAAATGAAACCCTGTATTAGACAAGAAAAGTGTTCCTACCAGAGGCCTGATCCACCAGGACCCTGGAGTTGATGATGCGTCCATAGCGGGTGAACATGTCTTCCAGGTCCTGCTGACTCATGGTTCTGGGTATGCCGCTAATGTAGAGATTAGCATCTTTAATAGTGTCAGAGCTCGGCCGCGCATACGACACCTGCAGGACAGGAAGGCTGTTAGCTTCGCTTTAAGGAGTTCATCAAAATAAGTAAATCAATTAATAGAAGAAAAAAAAGCAGAAACAAGATGACTTTCAAACAAAACGTCAAAAATGAAAGTACAGAGAAAAATTCTACTGACATACATTACATAAGAAAACAAAAACAAAATATTTGTTCAAAAATCCAACAAAAAACAACTAGTCATCATCCAGAGAGTTGCAGAATGAAATTACAAAGTAAAATCAAAAGAATAAAACAACAAATCCAGATCAAATGGGCAGTTTTAGAAAAAGAAAAACAAACATGTTGAGAAAGCAGGAAGGAAGATTCAGTCTCTGGCTCGGCATTCGGCACAATGTCACACTTACAGCAAAGCCAAAAGGCCTCTGGTTCAAAACCAAAGTGAAGCTTCAGTATAAATATGTGCCGAAGTTGCAGGGCCTGGTCAGCTAACCATTAACACTCACCATATAAACCAGTCAGAAATTAACTCATAAAAGCAAAATAACATGACAGGATTATTTCAAAAAGGCATCTGTCCCAAATACCGACATTCTTGAGATAAACAGACACTTCGCATGAGAGTTTCCCCCTCTGCTACCCAGTGATATTTGGAGAACATAACACATCTAGCAGTTGGAAAAGAAAATAAAGCACCTTTTTGCACATTACCTTGATAGTTTTAGACTGTAGCCTCAGGCCATTGAGGGTACTGATAGCCCTCTCTGCATCACTAGGGTTAACAAAGTTAACAAAGCCGTAACCTAAGCTGTGGCCTAGAGAAACACAAAGGAAAACAAAAAAAGAAAATAACTTGACTGTCCGTTCCGACAGCCTGGACACCAGTTCCTCTGGAAACATTTCACAGTTACATCTCAAAGTACACACAGCCATACAAACATTACTGCCTGAAATAAAAAACAAAAACAAAAAACAAAAACAAAAAACAAACAACAAAAATGTCAGATCAGCAGGTCAAACTTTACCCCCATTAGTCACAATTCCTTGAACATTCAGATAAACACACAGGAGCTCTTATGGCTGGCTAGCATCACAGAACCAGAACCAGGGCACTAGAGCAAGCCTCCTGCTGCGATTTGCTGCTAAAGACAAACAACAACTGCTTAAAAAAAAGAAAAGAAAAAAAAGTTACAGGAACATTGTCGAAAAGGAAAATATTACACAGGAAAAAACATCATCATCAAAAATAAAACTTCATTTATCAGCATTAGTGAGCACTTTAAAAAAAAAAATCCAGAGAAACTCACAAGGAAAAAAAAAACAACAGTGTCCTCTGAAGTGAGCATGAGAAACATCAGGTCAGAAACAGAGCTAGCTAACCCACCAGAATGACCACACAAGTCAGAAAACAGGAAGAAAAAAAAAATGCTTTAAAAAGGTGTCAGGGGGAAAAAAAAATCAAAGGCATTTTTTAAAAATCTTTTTTTCAAAGTGGGGTTGACAGGTTCAAACATGTCCACGGTGGGCAGTAGCAGTAGGTGTATTACGGTAGTAGCAGTGTTGATGTAGTGGCGGTGGTGAGGATTACCTGCCATTTTGTCCCGGATGAGTTTGGCTGACTCTACGTCTCCAATGCTACTGAAGAGACTGCGGAGCTCGTCCTGGCTCATGCTCTGGGGGAGGTAGTTGACGATCAGGTTAGTCTTGGCATCTTTGGCCTCGTCGGACATGTGCTCTTCATAGCCATTGTCATAAGCCTCCTGGTTCAAGAGAAGGAATGAAAAGCAGGTCAGACAGACAGACAAAAGACATGTATCAACAATCAGGAGGGAGAACACTTGAAAGAAACACCTGGTAGTACACATGGCTGGCTGCAGGACATTTTGACTATTTACATCATCCTGTTTATCCTCTGTAAAGCAAAGCCTTCTCGGTAGTGGAGGCTGAGGGATTCTCTGACAGCTTGGCTAACACACAGTGACTACATTGTCTACACGTATTTACAATATTGCACTCTTCAATCCAACTTTACAAGATTTACTGCACAGCTCTGACACAACAGAAGTTAAGTTGCTTCCAACATTGTGTTCACAAGATGTTTCAGAAAACGTCTCCATTTGGTTTTGCATGCTCACAACCAATTCTGAAAGAACTTTTATTTAGATGAATAGAAAAAGCACCGTACAGGTTCCAGTTTTGACACGACCAAGTGAGAACGTGTTCCTGAGCTTCGCCACTGAACTTTCATACATTTTTTATAAACAAAGCAATTGAGTTTTATACACATTGTTGTTGTAAACGACTAATAACTAATTCGTAATGAAAGGAAAGAACAAGCACCGTGGGGGAAGCAGCAAGTTAACAAAAGTGATCAACAACTCTGCTAATAGCTAAACAACAGGTGAAATGGTGGAGCAAAGCACTGGGGACAACACGATTACCACCATCAGCACTGAGGTGAAAGCGCTACAGGCGGAGATTATGGCTGAATTCCACACAACAGCTCTAGCAATGCACAAAGAAATACTTAAGAAAGTTCGTTCCACAATGACTTTAATACAGACGAGTGACTGACCATGCAAACAAAAACCGCTGCCCTGGAAACCTCACAAAATGGAGTTATGGATAGGCTGGCAGAGCTGGGAGACTGCACTGCCCTGACTGTGGTCAATGCCAAGCTCAAAGCTGCAGTGGATGACCAAGAAAATCGCTCCTGTCGACAGAATGTGTGTGATTGGCATACCCGAGGGCAAAGAGGGCACCAATCAAACTGCCTTCTTGGCACCCTTCTTGAAGGAAATCTTGGGTGAGGAAGCTCTCACCAACACACCAGTGATAACAGCAAATTGTAGCCTCGCAGCCAAACCGCTTCCAGGAAAAACTCAAGAGCTATGCTAGTGTGGCTGTACTACTAAGCAAGAGATGATTCTCTGCACATCCCGCGAATGTGGACAGCTGTCCAATAAAGGGAAAAGGATCCACATATTTCCAGACTACTCTGCAGCACTGGCCTGATGCAGAGCAGAGTTTAAGGCCCAGAGACACCAAACCGACATGAGAGAGCTAACAGCAACGAAGTCCGACTGTTGCATCACCTCATGTCGCCTGCATCTGGGCCAAAAAGTAGCACTTGAACACACCACAAAGACTACAGCCAACAGCCAACTAGCGTGTGCATACATTCTGCACCTGCGTGAGAGGCAATAAGTCTCCATACCAGCAGGTGGCGGTAGTTTGTATTCGTCATTCAAAATTTGAAAGTCCTGGGTCTTTTGGACCCAGGACTGCGGATAGACAAACCGTAAACAAAGCAGCATCGTCTTGACTTGGTCGTTTTCTTGCTTTTGTAACTTCCGCTTCTCTTCTCATGCACTGATTCGCTAAGCTGAACAGCCAATCAGAGTGATCTCTCTCACTGATGGGCTCCACCGCTGATTCAACATGCTGAATCGGCTGAAAAGTTGCCGACAGGGGTCTGACTAGTGCCAACGATGTGGGACACACCGCAAAAACTAGGGCCACAGATGCTCACCGACGGCCTGACATTGGCAGGTCTGGTGTGTCAGGCACTTAAGGATGTGAAGGCACTAATCTACCAAGCCAGCGTGAAGTCTGACCTGGTCCATCCTGCCATGCTACGGACCACTTTCCATGAAACTGCCCACACCTTTGATAACCCCAACGTGGCGCTTCTGTTCTTCCAGACCAGTTTTTCCCAACCCAGTCCTCAAGGACCCCCTATCCTGCAATTTTCTTTGCAACCCTGAATAGGTACCTGTTTGTAGTTATTTGACCAATCAGCAATTAATTATTTCAGATTTTACACTTGCATAATTAAGTGCTGTGAAATGATTGGTTGAGTAAATACAAGCAGGGCTACCTATGCAGGGTTACAATGAAAATCTGCAGGTTAGGGGGTCCTTGAGGACTGGGTTGGGAAACACTGTTCCAGACAACTATTCAACCTATGACTGAATGATCCGGACAACAGATAATGCAGCCTACCTATTGGTATTATTTAACATTCTTGGGTTTAATTGCTCCTTTTTGACAGGTGGAACTTTGAAAAGATACACACATTCTGGATGTGTTACTACCTCTTTGTGCAGACATTAACTAATTTTGATAGTGACTGATGGTAAGCTAGCCCACTGCGTTTTGACCAAATATTTGTTTATTTATATTAGGCCCCATATAACATATTCTAGTCTAGTCTACTGGGATTTTTAGTTGGGCATTCTTTACAACAAACACGGCAACAAACACGGCATGCTTTTTTATTTAATATACAATTTTGGGATGCTCATGTTTATTTGTAGCAGTACTTTTTGGTTTGCATTTTAATCCTATCCAGCCTATTAATGGCTGCTTTTGTATTATTCAGTTTGTTACAATACTAGGCTACACAGGGCCATATTTTTTGCATGTTCTCCCCGTGTCTGCGCTGGTTTCCTCCGGACGTTCCGGTTTCCTCCACCATCAAAAAAGACATTCATGCTAGGGTGCCCCTGACCAAGGTAACAGGAAGAAGAACTGGAGTTGGTCCCCGGGAGCTGCAACTGCCCACTGCTCCTATACAATAGCAAGGGTTAAATGCAGAGGACTAATTTCATCGTAATCTCTACAATGACAAAATAAAATGGCTTTCTTCTCTGAATGATCCACATCCCACTGGAGAATAGCAGTAACTACATGATTTGCCTCGTTTCTGTTGCCATTTTACAAATGGCCATGGTTTACATAATTGCAATACATAGCAGAGCATATTTTGTGGGGCTTTTGTGACATGGCCCACGCCATATTACTTTGTGGCAACTCATTACTTTTTTGGTTTCCATTTATATTAATGCTTAGCTTTAAATATTTGCTGCTTACAAGTTTAGTTGGAAGATTTTATTGTATCCTTTTAAACGGATGGATGGTGGGTTTAAATACCTTCATCGATGAATCATTCTCTCATATGTTCAATGAAAATGTCCTCCCATTACTACAATATTGTAAAGATTTTAGCCGTTGGTCCACTCTGCCTTTCACTGGCTGGCCGTATCAACCTTAGCAAAATGGCGATGCTAATTGCGCTAGCTTGTCCATTAGATTTTCAATGTTAGGTTAGCATTCATGCTAATCGCTAGTTGATTGTAATAACGAATTAATGATGATTTATTGGTTTGTTGACGTGAGAGCAAGAGGCAAACACATTATAATTGCAAATTTGCATTTTTATTTCTGTAATTCAGTTTCACAGTGCGTCTGACAATAAACATCCTACACTTACCTGCTTTCTCCTGGATGTTTATTAAGGAGCCTGTGTGGCTATCTGCCAAGCTACGTAGCATGTCTATGTTCTAGTAAGCGCAGAATAATGCCATCTGTGTGTCATGCAACATACAGGGATTTCGTGTATTGCTGCTTGCAGCTATTTTTTTTTAAATTATGAACTTTCCCATTGCCTATTTAGTATTTTGATGCACCCCCCTTTCTCTTCTTCCTGTTTATTTCTGCTTTGGGGGATGGGCGGGAGGGTGTGCATATGTATGATTGTTTTGTGCTATGTTGAAAAATTCCAAAACCTAATGAACCGATTTAAAAGCAATGCATAGTACTTCGAACGATTGATGAAAAACTGAGCTGTTGTTCACATTATGCTCGCATCGAGTTCAACACAGAGGTTGCTATAATCACATTTTAGCCTTAATCTGATTAAAAGCCATTTTTTTAACTTGCATGTAAACACACTCAGTCTCTTTATTGGTCTGGCTGTTCTCGTTCCCCATCACCATGTTCTTTCAAATTCTAAGCTTTCAAGATGTTGCTTTGGATTCTTCCTTTAAAGACAGCTGATAAGGTACTTTAAATTATCCATGGACAAATCCTATCTTTGCAAATCAAAGAAGGTTGAATCAGTTCATCTGGACACAACGTTTACTGACCGATACATTTCATCATCATCTAAGTGACCTCTTCAGTCTCACCTGACTGCAGCTATCCCACCCTTATAAACAATACAGTGGCATAACGACTCAAACCAACGACCATTTTCATATGCAAATATGGGTGTGACCATTAACTAGAGTTATAATGGCCATGTGTACTATTCAGCGGATTGGGGAATGTTTGCAATCACAGCATTGTCAGATGGCGACAGATGTACTCTTAGGCCCCCCCCCCCCTCGGTTCAGAGCTGGTCATTCTCTCTTCACAGAGATGGCCTCTTTGACTCCCTGTTCAAACCAGCATTCCTCCCCATCGAGGATGTGCACATCCTCATCCTTGAAAGAGTGGCCACTGGCCTGTGGATGGTGTAGACTGTGGAGTCCGGGCCTGTAGATGGTGTAGACTGTGGAGTCCTGTCCTGACGTGTTAGCTCTCCTATGTTGTGCCATCCTCTTGGCCAGCATGTTTGATTTCCCCAGTGCACAAGACACAACAATCCTCCTGGCACTTAACAGCTACACTATATTGCTCTGTTTGTGCCGGGGGACCCGATCCTTGGGGTGGACCAACTTCTGGTGCAGCGTGTTTTGCGGTTTGAAAGCATCTGAGACACCGTGTTTGGAAAATACGCGCCTCCGCTTTTCCGACACTCCCACCACATACAGAATCACCACTGGTTTACACTAGACAGCTGTTGTCCTTCTCCTCTCTTCGATTAACTGGGGCACTGTTTGGGCATCTTCCTGACTTTGACAAACGCCCATTTAGGATAACCACACTTAACCAGGACCTGTTTAATGTGGGATTTCGCCTCTTCCCCGGCCACTGTGTTGGTGGGGACGTTGTCAGCTCAGTGGTCCAGCATCCTGATGACTCCTAGTTTGTGCTCCAGTGGATGATGACAGTCAAACCTTAAGTACTGATCAGTATGTGTTGGTTTACTATAAACATCAACAATCAAATGTCCCCATCACCAACTGCAATTTCACAGTATAAGAAGACGAACCTGTGTTTGTGAATGTTCTCATTCATCCAGGTCATGGTTATCCAAATGAGTTGAATCAAGTGCAACTGGACTTGGTATATATCCGTGAAGACGTTTCGCCTCTCATCCAAGAAACACCACATCCGGTATACTTCAAACCCAGCAACACACTCCGACAAAGACTGGTTCATCCCAAAGACCGTGTACCACACACCCAAAAATGCAATCTGGTGTATGCTGTACAATGCAATGAGGATTGCACTGACCTATACATAGCAGAAGCCAAACAACCACTACACAAACGGATGGCCCAACACAGAAGGCCAAACTCCTCAGGACAAGACTCAGCAGTCTATCTACACCTAAAGGAGAAGACACACTCCTTCAAGGACAGCAACGTACACATTTTGGACAGGGAAGATAGATGGTTTGAAAGAGGGGTGAAGGAAGCCATCTATGTGAAACTGGAAAAACCATCCCTCAACAGAGGAGGAGGTCTGCGACACCACCTGTCTCCCACTTACAATGCCATCCTTTCATCTCTACCCAGGAGACTCAAGAAACCTAGCCTCCAAGAACAACAGTCGCTCACTAACGGCTCCAACAACCCTCATGACCACTGAACAATGAAGTCGAAACTAACACCCCCAACGACCGTCGCTGCTAAACAAATGCAAATCAATAGCTCTGATGGCGAAGGGCGCGGCCAAACATCGGTATACAAAAGAGCCACACATATCTATGGCTCTGTTAGCGACGGGCGTTGGTAAACATCGGATCACAAAGAGCCATGGACATCTATAGCTCTGACAACGACTCCAAGAGGATAAATTCTGAGTCTCATCAGCAGCCAGTCAGACTAGCTTGGTCTAGTCAGAAAGGCACGAACTGAGGAAGCCTCTTGGATGAGAGGCGAAACGTCTTCACAGATATGTCCAGTTGCACTTGATTCAACTCCTTTGGATAAGACTAACCTGTCATTTTTCACATCCTCCCTGGTGAACTTGATGTGGTTGTCCACAGAGTTCATGTGGTCAGAGAAATGTGGTACATCCTGAGATTTAATTTTAACCCAGGTGTCATCCACAAATCTGAACCAATTGCTAGGTGGTGTCCCTGGTTAGGACATCTGTCGCCATCTTACAATGCTGTGTTTACGAACATTCCCAAATGCTCTGTGTTTCAATTGTCAGGCCATATTTGCATATGAAACTGGTCGTTGGTTTAGGTCGTTATGCCACTGTATTGTTTATAAGGGTGAGGACACCTACAGTCGGTTTAGACTGTAGAGGTCACTTAGATGATGATGAAACGTTATCTGTCAATATCAAAAGTTTAATCAGTTCATCTGGATACAACGTTTATTGACAGATACATTTCATCACTCATCTAAGTGACATCTTCAGCCTAAACTGTCAATAAACATTGTATCCAGATGAACTGTTTCAACCTTCTTTGATTTTCTTACCTGCATTATTGAGCATGCATAGATACCTTTGCAAATATTATGAATAGTATCGATTTGAACTACATCGAATTTCACAAATTCAAACCCATTCCAAACAACAGAGGTTGAACCTTCTGTATTTTGAATTCTCCTCCACTGTGAATTCAGTTCAGCACATTGCTATTTAAATATTCTGACCTCCCTCCTGGTGGCAGGTTGACCTTTAGTGCACAGATACTCAGGCTAGTTTTAATAACATATGAGTAAATAAAATCAAGGACAGCAAAGGTTCAATGTTCCTTGGGGGGGTTGGGTTGGTGGCGAGTTATGAATGTAGATTGAGGATACATTTGCCCAAGGAAAGGGTGGGGATTACCCACCTTCATGTTGGAAGCCCCCTTAGAGCCATGCTGAGATTCCCTGCTGTCACTCTGTGAAGCCTGGACTTCACACACCTGAAACAACACAAGTCCCACACACAGATGAAGCGGAAAATTAATTTAGACAGACACATATATGAATATGGTGGAAGCTTTAAAATAGACTTGGCTATTGAAATTGACATCGTGAACATTTTCTGCAAGCTAGGGGATGAGATAAGCATATTTTCAGTTGGAATAAAGTCCTCATAATTATTATCATTACTACTACAGGACAAAATATATTCTAGATTCATTTGAGGGATCAGAGTGGGTCCAGGGTTCCCCTTTGAGCACATGGCTTTACTAAATGGGCGCAGTTAACAGAACCCTGGTTCCCAAAATATTTTGACAGTCTGTCACATAAGCACGAGTAAAAGCTGGCCCTGAACAGAAACAACTTTCTAAATCATAAATGAGACGCCACCAAACTTACCTTTAAGTATCTTATGTGGCCTCTTCTAACAGCCATGGATATGAGCCAGACAGCCCGGGCAGGCTGAAAACAGAGGAAGTTAAGGCAGGTTAGTGATAACTGCTGGTGGCCCTGGTTCTGCTATATATTTTTTTTAGATCATATAACAGAAAAATCCCATATTGAGTGACAAGAACATATTGAGAGTTGTTTGTCCAGGCCTCAAAGGAAACATTTACCAACATTTCACATTATATCAAACTAACTCTACATGTCTACCCATATCACTCATACCAATATTAACATGTAATCCTGCTCAACCTGTCCTTTCTGTGCTGCTCCAAAAGTTACAAACTCTAGGTCCACAATTTTTTACTACCTGGACAAAATGGTGTAACAAACTCTTTATCAGAGCTACAGCCTTCCTTCCTTCCTTAAAGAAAGGCCAAAAAAGCTGTCCACGTTCAGGCCTACCTTAGACCATAGATGTTCTCTATGCAAGAATCTAAAACTAGTGGCACTTTCCTACTAATATGAATCATTAATAAGCATTTCATTCTTTTACTGGTGTCTGCAATTGGTCTTCTGCCTTTACTTTAGCACCATTATTATTGGTGTATACCACTGTGCCCTTCTTCTAACTGCACTTGACATTTTGTTCTTGTGATGTTATGTTTATTATACTGATATGTGTCAATGTAGATCTGCTTTATATGTTCAATCTATTCACTTTGATAACTGTGTAGCAAATGTTCTACAACTACTGCTGTGTATAGTAGTACTTCTGTTGTACAGTATTACGCTAACCTAACAAGATAATAAAGTAATGACTGGTTTATTAAGACGATTGCACGGCACAACCCAGATGGTTAACAGCTAAGCTAACACTAACTCCTCGGAAGTTAGCCTAGCTGCTAACGGCTAAGCTAACCCTAAAGCCGTGGCAGCTAACCTAGCCAATAGCTACGCTATCGACAACGCTGAGGGGTCAGTCCTATGGTCCCTCAGCCCTGTGGGTTAGCTATCGAATAGATCAGCTATCGGTAAGGTAAGCGTTGGGTTAGGAGTAGGGTTAGGTAGAGGTTAAAGTAGGCGAGGTTAAGTTTAGGTTAGCTAAATGAAACAAACAGGGCTGAGGGAACGCAGACGCGCTCCCAAAAGGGGGAAGGGGGGGGGTGCCGAGGTCCCAACGCGTGTTGACGGTCCATTAAGCTTCTTACCTTTTCCTACGAGGTGCAGACGTGAGTTACCTCGTCTGTAGATATTAGATCTGAAAATGATGTCGCGAATATATAGAGATAACCGGCTGTATGCTTGCTGAAGGTTTTTTTCTGTCTTCTCTTGAAAACAAAGACAGCGAGGTCACTGCACTCCGGCGGCAAATTCTCTTTCCGGCTTTTCTTCTTCGTTTTTTGTGGCCGCTGGAAAAAGATGCGGTGTTCTTGGCGGCACCTACTGGTCAGGAGTAACAACATACATTGCACTCAATTCTACCGCACACATCGAATTAGGTTTTCGATAGTGATTTTTTTTTCTGCTTTCACTTTTTTCGGCCATTTTTTAGAGAGGTTGGATCTCTGGTCGGCTTCAGTCCAGAACCAAACTCCTCGTCCTGGTTTTGCCCAACAGCCAGCTGATTTTGGGACACCTGTTCTGCAGGTGTCCTCCTGGACAGAATATTTCTCTGATGGAGGGGGGCGGGGGCGACCCTGAGGACACCTGTCAGATAAGACACAAGACAGGATTCCTGGCTTTCCAACAACCCTTATCTTGTTTTGTTCAAGGGATTTTCACCTAACATGTCTTCTACTGTCATCACTGAGGAATCCAGGACAAAGATTTCATCAAAGATTGACCTAATGTCCAAATCTGGTGCGACCTTAGCTAAACGATCCTTCATGTTTAGAAGAGGACACCTTTAAATACTACAGCATGACTGAGTGCATTTCTGATAAAGTTTTTAAATTCAGTCTAGTTCCAAGATCCAAATTTGTTATTTAAAAGCGCTTAACATTTACTGTTTTTAAAAGTCATTTTATCAATACATTCAGAAAGATTGATGAACAAATTTCTAACATATGGTGATATCAGTCAATCAGCCGAACTTTATTTATATAGCATATTTCAATCATTAAAATGCAATGTCGCGGGCTTCAAGTGAAAGTGCACAGATAAAAAGAAGCCACGGTGCAGTCTCTCCTGAGCCTGGATGGAGTCAGAGTGGTATGAATCCACTGAGAAGATAAAATTCGTCTTAGCTACCATCTGATCTAATACCTTGAGGCAAATT
The DNA here is from genome assembly GCA_022114975.2 of Lampris megalopsis. Lineage (NCBI taxonomy): Eukaryota > Metazoa > Chordata > Actinopteri > Lampriformes > Lampridae > Lampris > Lampris megalopsis. Next base: position 2,119,749 of record JAJHIY020002111.1, read on the forward strand.
TCACCAAACGTTCGAGGTATGTTTGTCAGAGCATGGAGAAGTGCATTGCCATCCTGGATGTGGAGGGCATCTTTTGGATAAGGCACAACCTCAGGAGCATCTTCCATCAGTTTATATGTGTAGGTCACTGCATCTGCAACGGAGATGCTGGCACTGTAGACCAGGTTATAGGTGATGCAGCCTTTATCACCTGGATTGACCCTGGCAAAAGCAATTACCTCATGAATGTCATGGTTTTCAAGTCGGGCCTTCAGCTTCTCACTTCTGTAATCTGGACTGGGGAAGCCATTTCCCTCCAACTCTTGCATGTAGAGAAGACCCAGTGATGCAAGCTGCACAACCTCCTTGTGCCCAATCACTCTAACCTGAATGAAATCAAGCACAACAGTGAATGCCTTATGATGTGCTGCAGCCTTACGATCTTGCTCTGTATCAATGGCACAGTTTTTGTCATGCAAGTGATTGGTGTATTTCAGGTTGAATGCCTTGCGACAGGACTGGTGGAAATTTGCCTCTCTTGCAAACAGGTCCTCACCTTGCACCATGCGATGTGGACGATGTAGCCCCGGTTCTAGGGCTCGAGGCTCAATCTTTTCCAAGTAGGCTCCTTCAAGGTTCCGTCCTTGTCGTTGAATACTGAGAACTTGCTGCATCGCTCAGTCTTTCCAGACACTTTCACTTCAAGCTTTCCACAAAAGATACATTCTGGAGGGAACAACTGCATGGAAGAAGATTGTGGTTTACGAGGGGAGCGTGATGCTGAGGTCTCATTAGAAGCTACACTACACTTCAAGCGATCAAGGTTTTTAGTAAAGCTCTGGTAGCAGCCTCGATGATAGCCAATTGTTTCTAAATCTACACCAGCAAGACTCTCTGGAATGTGACTACAGACATCCTCCATGCGATAGGACGAATCATGAGGTTCCCTGAGCTGTCTGTCACGAATACCATGTAGCTGGACCAGCTTCTCAGTCGCAGAACCTTTTACTTTACTGAGTGGCGTGAAATCTAAATGCTGAATGCCACTAACATGTAAAACACAACATGTAGAACGACACTTCTGCACTTCTTCTGACTCACCATCATCATCATCACGCTTGCATTTCTTTGGCATGATCATCCACCACCACTAATAACTATGCTACAAATGTTAGTGTATTATCACCACCAGCAGTTCTAGCTGATTCTGCAGTAATACTTCCACCTACAAAAGAAACTGGTGATTGCATTAGTAAATGAGATCAAGGAAATTTTGAAAATATCCTGCTCAATATGCTAAAAAGATAAAGTTATTATTGCTTCTACTAGTTGGGTAGGAAGATGGGGTCCCCATGCAAGATTTGAGTGTAAATTATACTGATTTTTTTTCACACTTTTTCGAGTTTTAATGTATCCAGCTTGTTCTTATCACGAAAATCGATTCCTCATGCCCGAAATAAGTCGGAAAAATGAGGTCATTTGTCTCTGTATGATGTCTGGTTCCAAAGTTATGCTGATCATCAATTTTTGTTGGAAATCCAAGTTGGCTGCCAAGCTGGCCACCAAACGGACCCCTTGGGACAAGATTTCGCAATGGGGACATCAAAATTCGTTTATTAGACACTTTGAGGGTTACAAAAATGTAAGTAAGAAAAATATATCACTGGGGTGCATGAGGACCCCTTCTTCTTACCAGACTACTATGCCTCGCTAAATATTGTAGTGAGTTCGGGGGGCAGTCCGGGAACCGCCATAGTCGGGACGCGAATCCGTGTCTCCCACAACGCAAGCGACAACGTTAACCAGTCGACTAAAGGGTCCGACCCGTTAGTCAAGGACCAACGTGTCGCCTTATCCGTGCACGTTACAATATTCTCAATCTGTGTAAATTAACTTTACAGAAAACTAAAAAGGAAAAAAATACACTAATGCAAATAATACACATTACTCTCAAAAAAAAATATTAAAAAGTACACCATTCAGTGCTTAATTAGCATAACCAACTCGTTTTATGTAAACCTGGGTACATTTCAGTTCATCCTCAAATGTGCACGTTCTTCTTGAGGAAGAGCAGCTGATAGGCACGCTCCGAGAGGAGTGCACTCCTGAGCAGTGATTAGATCACCAGCAGTCGAAAAGCTTCTTTCTGCAGATACACTCGCCCCCGGGACACACTGATACCTTTGTGCCAGCTTGGCAAGAAGTGGGTACCCTTGTGCCTGAGATTTCCACCAATCCAATGAGCCATGTGTCAGCGGTAGAGATGGAGCATCTTGGTATTGTCTGATCTCCTTTTCAGCTATGGAAGCAGCCGACAACAAGGCAGCTTTGGTGCTCTTGAACGTCTGCCTGAGGAGGTCAGCAAGTGCAGATTTCCTCTTCTTTGGTGTGTGTGTGGGCGGCACAGTGGCCCAGTGGTTAGTGCGGTCGCCTCACAGCAAGAAGGTCCTGGGTTCGAGCCCCAGGGTAGTCCAACCTTGGTGGGTCATCCCGGGTTGTCCTCTGTGTGGAGTTTGCATGTTCTCCCCGTGTCTGTGTGGGTTTCCTCCGGGGGCTCCGGTTTCCTCCCACAGTCCAAAGACATGTAGGTCAGATGACTCAAAGACATGTAGGCCAGGTGGATCAAAGACATGTAGGTCAGGTGACTCAAAGACATGTAGGCCAGGTGACTCAAAGACATGTAGGTCAGGTGACTCAAAGACATGTAGGCCAGGTGGATCAAAGACATGTAGGTCAGGTGAATCAAAGACATGTAGGCCAGGTGAATCAAAGACATGTAGGTCAGGTGACTCAAAGACATGTAGGCCAGGTGGATCAAAGACATGTAGGTCAGGTGAATCAAAGACATGTAGGCCAGGTGGATCAAAGACATGTAGGTCAGGTGAATCAAAGACATGTAGGTCAGGTGAATCAAAGACATGTAGGCCAGGTGGATCAAAGACATGTAGGTCAGGTGAATCAAAGACATGTAGGTCAGGTGACTCAAAGACATGTAGGTCAGGTGACTCAAAGACATGTAGGTCAGGTGAATCAAAGACATGTAGGCCAGGTGGATCAAAGACATGTAGGTCAGGTGAATCAAAGACATGTAGGTCAGGTGGATCAAAGACATGTAGGCCAGGTGGATCAAAGACATGTAGGTCAGGTGACTCAAAGACATGTAGGTCAGGTGGATCGGCCGTACTAAATTGTCCCTAGGAATGAATGAATGAATGTGTGTGTGTGTGTGTGTGTGTGGACCTTGTGATGGCCTGGCGGCCTGTCCAGGATGTCTCCCTGCCTGTCGCCCAGTGACTCCAGGCTCCAGCATCCCTGCAACCCTGAGAGGAGGACAAGTGGTTCAGATAATGGATGGATGGATGGATTGTGTGCAGCAATGACGTGTGGTCAGGGTAGGCTGTGTAGGCAGTGCCCACCCTGTGATAATTTAATCAAAATAACCACACAACAAATTCATAACAACATATCAATCAAGCTGTCAAGTTACATTTTCAAAATCTCCCTCTAGTTACAAGTATGCCGTGTTATAACGTAGTTTTAATGATATTGTAACATGCATGGATAAGTAGACGCGTTAGCCCTTAGCTAACGGGTCGGACCCTTTAGTCGACTGGTTAACGTTAAGTAACATGTAAACGTGTTCTTTTAAAGTAACGTGTAAACGTGGTTTTTAAAGTAACGTGTTTTTAAAGTAACGTGTAAATGTGTTTTTTAAATTAACGTGTAAACGTGTTCTTTTAAAGTATTGTGTAAACGTGTTCTTTTAAAATAACATGTAAACGTGTTTTTTAAAGTAACGTGTAAACGTGTTCTTTTAAAGTAACGTGAAACGTGTAAACGTGTTCTTTTAAAGTAACGTGAAACGTGTAAACGTGTTCTTTTAAAGTAACGTGTAAACGCGTTCCTTAAAGTAACATGTAAACGTGTTCTTTAAAGTAACGTGTAAACGTGTTTTTTAAAGTAATGTGTAAACGTGTTCTTTTAAAGTAACGTGTAAACGCGTTCCTTAAAGTAACATGTAAACGTGTTCTTTAAAGTAACGTGTAAACGTGTTTTTTAAAGTAATGTGTAAACGTGTTATTTTAAAGCAACGTGTAAACGTGTTTTTTAAAGTAATGTGTAAACGTGTTCTTTTAAAGTAATGTGTAAACGTGTTCTTTTAAAGTAACGTGTAAACGTGTTTTTTAAAGTAACGTGTAAACGCATTTTTTAAAGTAACGTGTAAATGTGTTCTTTTTAAGTAACTCCTTTCAAGTGTTGGTCGTAATACTTCCTGCCACGTGCACCCGATCGTTGACTGTTCTCCTCTGTGATGCGGTAGGCCTCAGTCATCCGTTCAGCCCACTTCTCAGCATACCCCCGTGGCGTCTTTGGCTCCTCATCTGTCCTCAGGCCGAAGAGCAGGTCTATGGGCAGGCATGGGTGGCGGCCGAACAGCAAGAAGAAGGGGGAGTACCCTGTCGCCTCATGACAGGTGCAATTGTACGCGTGTACAATCTGAGGTAGGAGCTATTTCCATTCTCTTTCTCCTTGTCTCCTAGGGTCCTCAGCATCTGCAGGATCGTACGGTTAAACCGTTCGGCCGGGATGCCCTGGGGGTGATATGGTGTAGCTACACAGGTCCAATTTACTTTAATAAAAGGCCACCATTCATACTGATGTCCAATGTTTATTACTCTCCATTCGCCTCCTCAGACACCGTGAAAACTAAAGTCAAGAACAACAACAGAACGACAATTACTATCATGGCTGCACATGGCTAGGTTCCATCATTGTACAACGTAACATAACAACGATATAGAAAATCAATTACACACAAGATCAACAAACATAAAGATATGACAGGATACATAAAATAATACAGAATGTGAAATAGTTACCGTGTGCGCCTCTCAGACCATGTGTAGAATGAATATTTGGAACTTTGCATGGCGTCTGAGCACAGTGGTAGGTTTCTCTTTCCCGTAATGCAGTAGTTGTAGGTGCAACTACATACAGCAATCATGTGATCATAACAAATTTTCAAAGTAAAAGTCACTTGTTTTAATGATAAGATTTTTAACCTGTATTTATATTCATAATCACATATTTATCACATGAAATCATAATGAAACTATAACAAACCAAGTCTCTACTTTTGAGAAAGCTACATGGAGTTGTCCTCAAATGCCCCACTCCACTCAGCTGCTGTAGTGTCCGGAAGAGTTTGTTCTCAAATTCCCTGCCCTGGTCGTGATGCAGTTTTGAGGGGTAGCCGAATCTTGGGATGTAGTCGTCAAATATCTTCGCTGCTGCCATTTTTCCAGATTTGTTGCACGTTGCATAGGCTTGGGCGTACCTCGTGAAGTGATCGACCACAACGAGAATATACTCGTAGCCTCCTTTACTGATTTCAAGATGTAGGTAGTCGATGGAGACCAATTCGAGTGGTTCGCTGGTGGTTATGCTGGCCATCGGGGCTCTCACATGTGTCACTGGCTTCTTTTGCATTATGCATGGGCACTGTTTGGTTACGTAGGCCTCTATGTCACGCTTCATGTAAGGCCAGTAGAAACGTTCCCTTGCCGAGGTGATGACTCTTTCAGTGCCGACATGGCCCATTTTATCGTGCAGGTGCTTGAGCACCAGGGACTTGTAACAGGCGGGCAAGACAAGCTGACGTCTCCCGACGGTCCGGCGGTACAGCAGTCCATCTTCAACCTGGAGCTTGCCCCATTCATGCAGCATCTTTCTGACCATACCAGTGGCGCCTCGTCTCACATCATCGGTCAGTGCTTCTGTTGACTCTTTTAGACTCAGGATTTTGCCGACTACTGGATCTGTTCTTTGGGCTCTTCGGAGTTCGGCAGGGTCGATGGCTGGCATAAGCGCTCCATAGCTGGGTTCCAGCTGGTCACCCTGTGACAAGGTTATAGCAGCAATCCAGGCGACATCTTGGCTTTTGCCAGCCCTGCAGCCTTCCCAGGTGGCTGTGACAACTTCTCTGGCCAGTCCCTCTGTACATTCTGTCACATACTGAGTGATGTCTAAGGGGCCCCGTGACAATGTGTCTGCATTGACATTGCTCTTGCCGGGCCTGTACTTGATGTCAAATCTGAACTCGGACAACTCGCCCACCCACCTATGCCCCACTGCGTTTAGCTTGGCAGTACTCATAACATATGTTAGGGGATTGTTGTTAGTATAGATGGTGAAGTGCGGTGCTTAGTACAGGTAATCTCTAAACTTTTCCCAGACTGCCCACTTCAATGCGAGAAATTCGAATTTTCTTGAGTGGAGTCAGTAGTTTCTTTCAGCTGGTGAGAGAGTTCACGAGCCATATCCGATGACTCTGAGTCTACCGTCCTGGCGCTGGTACACGACAGCTCCAAGTCCTTTCTCTGACACGTCGGTATGTAAGACGAATGGCAGGTCAAAGTCCGGGTAAGCGAGTACGGGTGGAGTTACCAGAACGTCGATGAGCTTACAGAGGGTCTCCTGGTGCTTCACAGTCCATTCTACTGGTGTCTTGGACGGTAACTGAGCACCCTTCCCCATCTCTCTCCGGCGCCTTCCTACCACCTCTCCTGCAGGGCTGTGATTCACTTGTAGCAGCTCGTAGATGGGCACAGCAATTCAAGAGAAATCCTGGACATAGGCGCGGTAGTAACTCAGGAATCCCACGATCCGCCGCACATCTCCCACGGTGGCTGTTGATGTATCTCTGAGGGAGTTCACAGCTGCCAGGTCTTTGGGGTCGATTCTCACTCCCTGGGCGGAGACCAGTCGTCCCACATACCTCACCTCTGGCTTAAACAGCTCGCACTTGGCGGGTCGGAGCTTGACCCCGTGACGCTGCAGGGCTCTCAGGACCTTTCTTAGTCCTTCCACGTGGTCTTCAAAGGTTCGGCCGAAGCACAGGATGTCGTCCAAGTACGGGATGCAGCACTCATCTCGGAGGGACACCAGCATCTCTTCCATACTCCTTTGGAACGCCGCTGGGGCGTTGGTTAGTCCGAAGGGTATACGTACCCATTCGTACAGTCCCCAGGGTGTCACGAAGGCCGTCAGGTGGCGTGACCTCTCTGCCATGAACCCTTGATGGTATGCCTTCCCTTGGTCGAGGATCGAGAACCAACTGTATCTGCCCAGGGTGTCAGTGATGTCCTGGATTCTCGGCAGGGGGTGTCTGTCAGGTATGGTGCGCTGGTTCAGCAGTCTGCAGTCAATACAGAGCCTGAGAGCTCCATCTTTTTTTCGTATGCATACGACTGGGGCTAAGTAGGGCGATTTGGATTTTATGATCCAACCTTTGGCGAGCAGGTCCTCGATGTACTCCTTGACCTCCCTGTAGAGGGGTTTTGGAATGGAAGTATATGACCTTTGCACTTGAGTGTTATCTTTGAGCGCGATGGCCATTTCCAGGCTGGGTATACACCCCATATCATCGTCGTTCCAGGCGAATGCATTTGACTCTTCACACAGCATTTTCTTTGCAATCTCCTGTTGCTCCTCACTTAGATGGATCAGGTCGACTGGTGGATCCCACTTCATGGTTGAATCTACTATGACAGCTGCTGGGCCTTCCCAGGACTAGACACTGCCAACTTCCATGCCCATCTGCTCCTCCTTTCCCTGCCCAGCTGTCTGAATGATCTTGACGATTGGCTGGATGCTGCAGGGCCGTTTTGTGAGGGAGAGTGACATCGTGTTTTGTGTAGTTGCCGATAGGGACTCTCATGTAGGGTCTGTTCACTCTCTCAATCTGTACGAGACCATCGCCCACATCAAGCTGCTGTAGTTGAGCGTTTTCTTCATTGGGTTCGAAGAGCACTAGTGGGTTGGCTGTGTCGAAGTTGGGTGGCACCTTGCACTTCACCTGCTTGACTTGTCCAGGCGGGATGATGACGTCCCCTGGTCCCACCTTCACCACGCCATATCTCCTGTCACCATCACCTGAGGGCAGTGTCTGGATGAAGTTGACCAAGGCCATGACTTTGTCCTCCTGGATGTTCAGAGCTCCACGGAGCAGGCTTGCTATGGCAGGTAGGATGGCATTGCCCTCTTTTGGTCCCAGGATTAGCTGCTCGATCACGTTGAACCCAATCAGGGGCCTCTCCATGGACACACTGCTCACAAGGAAGGGTACTTGTATCGCCAGGTCTGGGTCACTGTTGCCAGGAAGGCTCACCATCACCCCCACCCAGCCATCGTATGGCAAGGGCTCGCCATTGATGCCTACCACTTTGAGAGATGTTTGCCCTGTGAGCTCAGCCAACGGCCGTATCTTCTGATCAGGGAGGTAAGTCTTCACCCATTGACGGTCTAGGATACTAACTTGGGCCCCAGTGTCAAGGAGAGCTTCCACAGCGTAGATGTGAATGTTACACTTGATTGTGCACTTCTTCCCCACTAGCTGGGCCAGCCTCTCATGTGTCTGTACCCCCTGAGCTTCGAGGTTGGAGGCCGCACTCCTAGCATGCACTTGGTCAGTTTCTCCTGTCCTCCCCTCAGCCACGGTGGAGGCTTGTACATGGGGGCTGCTCACTGCGTGCACGCCTGCCGGTGGTAGAGAGGGTCGACTGATGTTCTGTCTCTGCCCTCCTCTCCTCTTGAGGCAGCCGACGGCTCTGTGGCCCTCCTCCCCACAGACGAAACAGTGGCTACAACTGTTACCCAGTGCCACACAGCTAGGGCAGCCAAATTGTCTTGGTGTTCTTTGGTGCTCAGGCCTGGTTGGGACACCCTGACGCTGCCTTGCATGTTCAGGAGGGGCTCTGGTGGGAAGGGCTCTTGTGTCTTTAAGGGTGTCAACCACCTTGGTCAGAGCATCGAGTTTGGCACATAGCTCATGTGGCAGATTGTCTTTCTCTTTACTCTTTGGTTTTGGTTCAGGAGGTGTGGTCGGTTCAAGCTGTGCACTGTGAGAATTGGTTACCTTTAGGCGGGGCCCGTAGCCCAGTCGTCGCTGTCTCTCGCTCTCTTTGCTGCATATCTTGTTCACCTGTCTCATGAGAGTCTCATCTGTTATGGTACGGTCAGACAGGAATGGCTTGAGTTCAGTACGAACATTACTGTACTTCGGGAGAAGACCTTGGTGCGTAGAAACACATTCTGCACTGTGTGAGGCTAATACTGGATATCTGTGTTGGCCTGTTTTGACGCGAAGAGAACCTTTTGCTTCAGGCCCATCATTCTGTATAGGAACTGTTGGGGGCTCTCCTGCTCATTCTGCTTCGTGCCCATTAACTCTTGAAAGAGCTCACTGCCACTCTTTTCGCTCATATGCCACCGCAGGAAGCCTTTAAGCTCACTGATGGTCAGGTCGTGTTTGTTGATGAGCATATCTTTAAACTGCCCTGGCTTAACAATACGGAGCACCCCTTTAATGACTTCATTCTCTGTATGTTTGGCTCTGACCCCCTCATCAATCTGTTTGCATAGACTGTTAAACCCTATGTCTGACGTACTGTCGCCAACCTGACCGCCTTGAATCTTAAATTCTCTGCGTAGTAACGGTAAGTCTTACATGGAGACGACATTGTCAGTCATGGTGCGGGTGGGTGTGTAACTAGCACTAACTGTACCTGACTCTTGGTGAAGAGAGGGTTGGCTAGTAGGTGTTTCGGGTGTGGGCTGTGTCACCTTAAGCTCAGCTAACCTTCTGCCTAAGGCCTCATAGGTTGCCATCAGAGTCTGGTACTCCAGTGTTTGTCTGTCAAGCAACTCAACTTGATATGTGTCTGCACTGCTGTGTTCTGCTCTCACAGGGTGAGTTACTGGTGCAACATGAACAGGTGTTGATGTCACGGCACTACTGTGTTCTGCTCCTACAGGAGTTACTACTGGTGAGGTGATTATGGGTGTGGGCACAGACACAAAAACCTCCTTTACGTTACTCATAGGTTCAGATATTACAGTAGTAGGCTGACGTAGAACAACTAACTCTTTCACCATATCATTCAGTTGGAGTAACTGAGCAAACCCCTGATCCTCTAATTCAGACAGCGCTTGACTGTGGAGGTAAGTACATACTCTAATCAAATCAACTCTCCTCATCACCCTCCTTGGCATTGGCATACTCGTCAGATCATGGGATGTTTTCGACGATTTGGAAGATCTCCTCACCGGTCAGCTTGTGAAGTCCTTTCTTTATCTGCCAAATCAGTCTCTTTCTTTCATCGTCACCTACGGCTACCTTGTCAGTGTCGGCCATCTTTCACAGTCCACAGTCCCAGACGTCTTTGAGGTGATCATCAGCCGGTCTGGTCACTTGGGTTCTGTTGCACGGACGAGCATCCCCGGTCATCAGATGCGCCAAGAAATGTTACAGGTCCCAGGTAAGGGGCGGGGCCAGTAACAGGAAAGTGGGTCTGTTTTAAACAGAAAGAAAGCATAAAACAGGAGACGTGGTTGACTTGTTGAGCAGGCTGGTGACGTCTGAAGGCACGAGCCCACTGCAACACACTTATAGAAACACAATACTCTGCCAGACCAGCGCGCCCCCTTATGGCGTGGAGACATATTGCTGCTGCAATACATTAGAAATACTTAGTCTACATAACAATGAAATAAATCTGGCTCCTAATAACAATATATCAAATACAATAACTTAAATTGTGACAACACAATTGTGAGTGTCACACTAGTCCTGTCAGTATTGACAACAGTGTTAGTCCTACCAGTCTTGCCTACGGTGCTAGACCTGCCCGTCTTGACAACGGTGTTAGTCCTGCCAGTCTTGACAACGGTGCTAGTCCTGCCAGTGGTGCTGACCGGCTGGTCATTAGTCCCCCACAGCACTCAATAGATAATCGCTTTTCGACCGAGAAACCATTTCCTGTCATGAGGCCCGACCAGAAAAATAACAAATTGGTGGACCTGGTTGATTCAAAGGTCTGGACCTAGGCACCTTGAGAGCAGAACACCACCAGAATAACGCAGAACCAACATCAACATAGTAAAACAGAGCCGGTTTCAACAGAATAAAACAGTACCGGTACCACCAATAACATCAAACCGACACTTCAGCCATAAACACAAAAATAATTCATCTTTCCTTTGCTGAGCGAAGGCTAGAGGAAAACAATGAGTCCGAAAGTAAATTATTTATTGGAGGCCAGGTGGATTAGCAGCCCACACAGTAGGTCAACTTCCCAAAGCATAGAGTGCTTAGTAATTATTTAGAATGAGAAACCAGATCCCAGCAGACTGAACTCGAGCTGGTCTACGAGTCTCTCAGGCCTCTGGAAAGAGATGAGCATGTCTAAGATGCAGGTTCACTTTGACTTTGCAAAATAAGTAAATGTATGCTGCCGTCGCTCTCATTAGTTCTACTTTTGGTTACTTCCTGTTAATTGTTCACCAGTCTGACTAACACGCAGCTTTTCTCCAACATGTCTACATCACGTCAAGTCAAGTCAGTTTTATTTGTGTAGTCCAGTATCACAAATTACACATGAGCCTCAAGAGGCTTTACAGCAACACAACATCCTGTCCTTAGACCCTCACAACAGTTAAGGAACAACTCCATAAAACCCTTTAACAGGGAGAAAAAACAGGGAGAAACCTCAAGGAGAGCAACAGAGGAGGATCTCTCCCAAGACGCACAACCTGCAATGATGTTGTGTTTACACAATTTACACAATACAACATTGAAACTGGATAACAGCATTGTAATGGAATTATAAGATACATAAAAATATGGTGCGGTTCGAGCCCCGGGGTAGTCCAACCTTGGGGGTTGTCCCGGGTCGACCTCTGTGTGGAGCTTGCATGTTCTCCTCGTGTCTGCGTGGGTTTCCTCCGGGGGCTCCGGTTTCCTCCCACAGTCCAAACACATGTAGGTCAGGTGGATCAGCCGTACTAAATTGTCCCTAGGTGTGAATGTGTGTGTGTGTGTGTGTGTGTGTGTGGGCCCTGTGATGGCCTGGTGCCTGTCCAGGGTGTCTCCCTGCCTGCTGCCCAATGACCGCTGGGATTGGCACCAGCATCCCCACGACCCTGAGCAGGAGAAGCGGTTTGGATAATGGATGGATGATGCAGAGAATCCTGACCAGTGTCCAGATGCCACTGGAGCAGCCCAGGACCCGAGCCACACAACCACCATCACCTTGTCGACCTGACAGAAGGAAAGACTCAACATGCACACAAGAGAGACTCACATAACACCATTCACATACGTGGGAGAAACAAAAAAAACATACACATATTAGTGAAACATCTGAGTGAGAGAAGGATATAACATTGAAACAGGATAAGAAATCATATGGATTAATAAGATATATTACAAAAAAACGTGATGAGGGGGATGACAAGCAGTGTCCAGCTGGCGACCACTTTCATCATGGAGACCTAGGAGGAGGACAGACTGTACATGTACACAGGGGAAGGGAGACTCACGTCCCACCATTCACACACAGAAGAAGACAAAGGACAAGACATCATTCAGAGAGAGAGAAGACGTGAGAGAACAGTTTGCAATAGTCAATAATCTATACTTTACAATCTATACGCTATAATCTATACACTATAATCTATACTCGGTAATCTATACTCGGTAATCTATACTCTTTAATCTATACTCTGTAATCTCGTGGGCAGAACAGTGGTTGGTAAATTCATTGAGACAGGAACCGACCCACCATGCAGTACAGGTTGTGAAACAACTTAAAGGCAACTAATTGTAGGCTAAGGTAAAAAGATGAGTTTTGAGTTTGGATTTAAAGACTCAACAGACTCTGATTGTCTGATGGCAGCAGGCAGGTTATTCCACAAGAACGGGGCCCGATAGGAAAAGGCCCTGCTGCCACCAGCTGACTTCTCTCTAACTTGGGGTACACACAGGAGCCCTGTATTTTGAGAGTGAAGAGCTGGAGATGGCATGTAAGGTTTAAGGAGATCAGACAGGTAGGATGGGGCAAGCCCATTTAGGATTTTATAAGTCAGCAGAAGCACCTTGTATTCTGATCCAACGTGGATAGGAAGCCAATGAAGGGAGGCAAGAATTGGTGTAATACGGTCAAATTTCCTAGTTTTAGTTAGGATTCTAGCAGCAGCATTCTGAACCATCTGAAGACTTGTAGTACTAGAATGTGGCAGACCTGAGAACAGAACATTACAGTGATCAAGTCTGGATGAAACAAATGCATGTATTAGAGTCTCTGCATCAGCCATGGAGAGAAAAGACTGAATTTTAGTTATTGTAGCGAATTCGGGGGGCAGTCTGGGAGACCGTCGCCACAGCCGGGACGCGAACCCGAGTCTCCAACTCCGCAAGCTCAACTTTAACCAGTCGACTGAAGGGTTCGACCCGTTAACCAGCGGCCAACGTGTCTACTAATCCATGCACGTTACACCATGTTACATAAGTGAAAAAGGTAGTCTTGCTGATTTCTTAAATGTGCTTATCTCCCTCCGTGATGCCAGCACCCTAAGATTAGCCTCTATGTCGAAGACTCTGGCCCCGGGGAAACAGTGGACCAAGGCTTTACTCTGTCGACAGAAGGGGGAGCAGCACGATGGCCGGTAGGACTACCAACAGGGCTGGTGAGTGGGTGAGGGGAGAAAACCGGTTAGCAGTCGGGAGAGGCGACTGCAGCCCAGGCCACACGACCGGCGGCTTGCTCTTTCGAGCCTTCCCGCGCCGGTAAACAGAGACAAACTCCGCCGCATCTGCCAGCGAAGACAAAGCCCGTGTGGATTCCTACTGCTGTCTCACATTTGGTTGTTGAATAGTTGTGGTCACTAATTCTAGCGAGTACACAACAGAAGTGGTGACGGGGAAGTGCGCCCTCACCTTGTTTGTTGTCTTCGGGAGAAAGTCCGGGTTTAACGAGTTTTTCACGGGTGTAGAGCGCGAGGTCGCGGCTCGCGGGGTAACGGCGCAAGCTGCAGCTGCAGGGTACACGAGACGCACTGGAACGGAGGACAGCGCCGCTGCGAGGGAAGGAAGGAAGGAAGGAAGGAAGGAAGGAAGGAAGGAAGGAAGGAAGGAAGGAAGGAAGGAAGGAAGGAAGGAAGGAAGGAAGGAAGGAAGGAAGGAAGGAAGGAAGGAAGGAAGGAAGGAAGGAAGGAAGGAAGCTCCGCGGTGGACAAGAGGCTGAAGAACAAGGAGAAGGGAAGGACTGCGTCGGGACCACAAAATAACACGCGGGCAGTAAGTCAAACGAAACAAGGAAGCGGGGGAAAGAAGACAAATGGCTAACAGTGAAACTAAGCATAAGGATAGGACTAACTGCTGAAATCAGAGGAACATAACGAACATTAATTGAAAATGGCTGCACTGGTTGGAAATACTGGACCATCTGAGGAAAACACTGAACAATGGAGTTCATACACTGAAAGGTTTGAATATTTTGTGATGGCCAACAAAATTAAAAATGACGTTTTAGTGCCAAAATTTCTGAGTGTTATGGGAGTAAAGATGTAACCCACCCATAAAATAGTGGTTTAATTTCAAATGTGTCACCACTATAAAAAGATACACACAAACATTGCAGACAATTACTAGACAACGCTCATGCATATTCTATATAAGGAAATCTCCTTGACGTTGGCGCCCCCTAGGTCTCATTGACAGTGCATGTGCGCACTTGTCGTTCAGAAAACCTTTGATGGGAGACGGTTTGCAGAGTGCGATTGTTGGAGAGAAATATACTGTAGCGAATTCGGGGGACAACGCAACCACAGGAACTGCCGCGGCCGGGAAGCGAACCTGTATTCCCCGCACCGCAGGAGACGTCGCTAACCGCTAGACTAAAGGGTCAGACCTGCCAGCCAACGGCCAGCGTGTCTTCTTATCCATGCACGTTACACTACCCCCCCCTCCTTCGGGAAACGCGCCCCCGCGCTTAAGCATATCAGCTCCTTCACGCCTCAGGGCGCATACGCTTCCGATGGCCTTACGGTCGCCCCATCCCACTTCTGACACCAATGTAGCGAATTCGGGGGACAACGCAACCACAGGAACTGCCGCGGCCGGGAAGCTAACTGCGGTTAGCGATGTCTCCTGCGGTGCGGGCGATACAGGTTCGCTTCCCGGCCGCGGCAGTTCCTGTGGTTGCGTTGTCCCCCGAATTCGCTACATTACCCCCTCCAGCGTGTCGCCTGTCCTCAGCCGCGGGGGCACGGGTCCCTGTTCCTCACTGTCTGTCCGGTTGGTAGGGCCTGTGGGTGTAGGAGGGACCGTCCCGGGTGGGCTAAACTGATCTACAGGTTGTTCAGCCAAGGGGCAGTAAGGTGCCAAACGGTCCCGGTGCAGAACTACCACCCGCCCCCGGACACACAGTTTCACCTGGTACACAACATCCGAAAGCTGCTCCAACACCTCACAGGGCCCCACCCACTGGCTGGCGAGCTTGGGGGAGACTCCTCTCTTCCGGGTTGGGTTGAAAACCCACACCTTTGCTCCTGGGGTGAAGGAGCGGCCCTGACAACGAGTGTCATATGCCCGCTTTTGTTTTGCACCTGCCTGTTCCTGATGCTGCCGAGCAAACTCATGAACCTCGGCCAGACGTTGTTGGTACTCGAAACCGGGTATCTTGAGAAGGTCAGTACCCGGGGGCGTGCCAAAGGCTAAGTCCACAGGGGTCCGCAGTTCTCTCCCGAACATGAGCGCGGCCGGTGTACACCCAGTACTTTCTTGTACTGCCGACCGGTACGCCCACAGGACCAGGGGTAGATGACAGTCCCAGTCTCGCTGGTGCCGTGAGGTGACAATAGCGAGTTGTGTTGTGAGCGTTCGATTGAACCTCTCCACCAGTCCGTCGCTCTAGGGGTGGAGGGGCGTTGTCCTGGTCTTCTTCACCCCCATGCGTTGACACACCTCAGCGAATACCTGTGCCTCGAAGTTCCGCCCCTGATCGCTGTGTATTTCTTCGGGCGTACCGAACCGACAGAACATCTCACACACCAGCCGCTCGGCTGTAGTGGCAGCGCTCTGGTCTGGGACCGCATACGCCTCAGGCCATTTGGTAAAGTAGTCCGTGGCCACAAGGACGTACCGGTTTCCCTTGTCTGTGGTGGGAAATGGGCCAAGAAAGTCCACACCGACCCGTTCCATGGGGGCCCCCACTTGATATTGTTGTAGAGGGGCATGGGAGCGTCTGGTTGGTCCTTTCTTGGCAGTGCAGGCATCACAACAGTGCACAAAAAGTTCAGTGTCATGCCTGCATCCGGCCCAGTAGAACCGTTGGCGCAGTTTGTTCAGCGTCTTTGCCACCCTGTAGTGACCTTCCCCCACTGAGCCGTGGGCTGCCCGTAGCACTCGTTGGCGCCAGTCCTTGGGCACCAGTAACTGCCACACACTTCTTCCCCGGCCCGGCGCTTGCCAGACCCGGTACAACAGTCCATCACGCTGGGCCAAGGTGGTCCACTGGGAAAAGTAGGCCTTGGTCTCCACCGACATGGCAGAGACAGCTTGCCAGTGGGGGCGTGCCTTGGCGTCGACCCACTGTCCCACCCTGGCCAGGGTGGGATCACTATCCTGCGCTGTTTGCCACTCCTGCTTGTCCATTGCCATCAGCCACGCCTCCTCTGGCTCAACCTGCCGCGTGGTGGACACTTGGAGGATTGCTCTGTCTCGCTCCTCTTGGCGCTCACAATGTCTACAATCCTTGCAGGGACGACGGGAGAGGGCATCTGCATTGCTGTGCAGGCGCCCAGCTCGGTGCTGGGTCTCGAAGTCGTAGCTCTGCAGCTCCTCAATCCACCTAGCCACCTGGCCTTCGGGCTCCTTAAAGCTGAGCAGCCAGATCAGGGCCGCATGGTCCGTCCGCAGGAGAAAGGTCTGGCCATAGAGATAGGGGCGAAAATGATTGAACGCCGCGATCACCGCCAGGAGCTCGCGTCGTGTAACGCAGTAATTGCGTTCAGGGCGGCTCAAGACACGACTGTAGTAAGCCACCACTCTCTCTCCCCCAGCAACTTCCTGAGACAGGACGGCCCCCAGCCCCACATTGCTGGCGTCTGTGTCCACGATGAAGCGGCACTTAGGATCAGGAAGGGCCAGGATGGGTGCAGTGATCAAGGCGGTGCGGAGCCGGGCAAAGGCGGCTGCACAGTTGTCGTCCCAGTTGAACTCACATCCTTCTCGGTGAGATGGTGTAGGGGACTGGCAATGGAGGCAAAGTTGCGGACAAAACGTCGGTAGTAGGAGACGAGCCCCGTGAAGCTGCGCACCTCGCTGACGTTTCGCGGAACTGGCCATTTCTCGACCGCCTCCACCTTAGTAGGATCAGGGGCCACGCCCTCTGCCCCCACCACATGGCCCAAAAACTTGGTCTCACGTCGAAGGAGGTTGCATTTCTTGGGGTGCAGGCGCAGGCCCGCTCCCCGAATGGCTTGGAAGACCTGACGGAGGTTCTCTAGGGCCAGCTCGAAGTCAGCGGCATGAACCAGAAGGTCATCAAGGTAAACCACGCACCGGTTGCGGGGAATGTGAGCCAGCACCCTCTCCATTAGTCTCTCGAACGTGGCGGGGGCATTGCAGAGACCAAAGGGCATCACACGAAACGGCCAGAGTCCCTGACCGATGGTGAAGGCCGTCTTGGGTCTGGCTTCTGGTGCCAGCTCCACCTGCCAGTAACCGCTCCGTATGTCAAGTGAGCTGAACCACTGTGACCCTGCGATGTGGTCCAGAGCGTCGTCAATGCGGGGCAAGGGGTCGGAGTCCTTGCGAGTTGCATTGTTCAGCCGACGAAAGTCCACACAGAACCTCCAGGTGTCATCTTTCTTTTTGACCAGGATGGCAGGGGCGGCCCAAGGGCTATTGGATGGCTCTATCACCCCGGCCGCAGCCATCTCTAGAATCATCCGCTCTGCAGCTTCACGCTTGGCAAGCGCTAACCGGTAGGGTCGCAGTCTAATGGGTGGGGTTGTACCAGTGTAGATTGTGTGCTGCACCAGGTTGTTCTGGGTGCACTCCTCTTCGCGTGCAGCGAAAATCTCAGCGAACTGTTGGAGCAGGTCTTTCAGCTGTTGACTCTGCTGAGGGTCCAGCCCTTCACTGCTCCGCTGATACAGATCCTGGATGGCGGCAACAGTGTCCGGCGAGGGTGTCTGAGGAATGGTAGCCTCAATGAGGGTCGTCGTCATTGTTGGTGGGCTGGGCAGTGTCGTCATCCCCTCGGTTGGCAGTGGAGGTGGGGGCGGCGGCGGCGGCGGCATGGTGACAGATGGAGTTGGCTGGATGTGGATACGTCCCACCTTCCTCTCTGGACGGCGCCGGAGGGCCAGGGTCTCTGTGCCAAGGTGAATGGCATTACTCGACACATCGACCAGAGCCCCCCAGCGAGTCAGCAAATCCAGCCCGATGATGCAAGGGTCTTGTATTTCAGCCAACCAAAACTTGTGGGTGGCTGCAACTTTCCCTGCCCGCACCTGCAGTGCTCTCTTCCCCAGCATGCTGGTTAGTTCCCAGTCACAGTTCTGATTTTACAGGTGGTGGGCCTCCACTCTGTCCCTGGCAGCACCCCTGGACGCACAATGGAGATGGTGGACCCTGTGTCCACAAGGGCCCAGCAGCGGTGTCCACCAATGGAGCAACAAAGATAGAGACCGTGTGCGTGGCCCACTCTGCCGATCTGGGAAGAGTTCTTAACGGGGGATATGGTCGGTTGGCTGGTTAGCGATGTCGCCTGCGGTGTGAGCGATACAGGTTCGTTTCCCGGCCGCGGCAGTTCCTGTGGTTGCGTTGTCCCCCGAATTCGCTACAATACTGTCTGCTGCACTTCGGTGTTGTGATTTCACAAGCCAACACCTGTCTGAAATTATGTGAAATAGCATGTGTGGATCATGTGATCTGCGCTGGAGAACGGGACGTGAAATGTGCATGGGACTGCCGTAACGTGAGGACGTCCATTTTCGTCTTGCACCTTCTCGGATGGGACATCCCAGAACACATTTCTCAGTAAGATCTCTCCAAGCACTAGCACCTGGGACTTCCTTGGGACACACAGCGTTATTATTTTGAGTGTTGTGCACAACCAACAATTTTTTTTTGGACCTTTGCTGCAGCTAGGTATTTATGAGTGGCCATCTCATTTAGAACTAGGCCTACACTGAATGTAATTGTTCACCCTATGATTTATGCAAATCGATTGACAAACAAAAAACCTCATCTCTATTAATAATAACTGTGTTATAAAACCATGTGTCTGTGTCTGACTTGAACTAAATACCCCACAGCCTACAAGTAAGGAAATAAGCTTTATGTATATTTCATGACTATTATGATCCCAGACCCTGTACAATAATTTCAGCAGTGATACCTGGTTACAAGAACATTCACACTGCTACGCAATCTAGTGCAACCTAACAAGCTTGGTGATCTATCCTATGAGGATATAATGAAGCCCTTAAAGGACCACTTTTCACCTAAGCCTTTGACAACTGCAGAGAGGTTCAGATTTCATAAGCGAAATCAAGAAGAAGGAGGATCTATCTCTGTTTGTGGCTGTATTGAAACAGTTATTCGAGCATTGTCAATTTAAAGAAGCATTAGGGTGGCACTGTGACAGGTTGGTCTTGGACTGCGCAGTGAGGCAATTCAGAAATGTCTATTGACAGAAGTTAACTTGACATTAACAAAGGCAATTGAAATCAGCATGTATATGGAGGTGGCTTCTAAGGAAGCACAGCAACTCAGTGCTGCCACTCAGGTGCATAAGGTGTCGACTGATTTGAAAAACAGGGTATTTACGAGCAAACCTTGCTATCGATGTGGAAAAATAGGACATCAAGCAGGAGAGTGTTGGTCTAAAGACTTAGACTGCAGAGGCTGTGGTAAAAAGGGCCACATTGAATGTACCTGTAAAAATAAAAAGATTGAGTCAAACAGGAACCCTGAAACAAGGAAAAGTGACTTCAGGAGAAGCAAGAAGAGACATGTGAACAGAATGGAGCACTCACATGAGGACCAGAGCAGCTCACAATCTGTGGAAGAGACTTTGCATGTGTTATCTGTCTCAGGTGATGAAAATCGATACTGGGTGATACCACTACTGGATGGTGCAGCAGTATGTATGCAAGTGGACCTTGGCGCAGCTATATTCTTGGTGTCGGAGGCTGTTCACTACAGCACCTCATCACCAAACCGACAAAGCTGACATTAAAGACCTACACTGGTAAGACTGTGCCAGTGACAGGAGTTGTGAAGATGACAGTGGAGCTAACCAAACAGAAGAAAACACTCCTGCTGTACATAGTGAAAGGAAACCAGCTAGCTTTGCTAGGCCGCAAATGGCTGGAAAAGATCAAGCTGAACTGGCAAGAAGTGCACCTCTCGGATAAAGATACAGGGCTACTGGGAATATTGAAGAAACACAAAGATGTGTTCAAAGGAGAATTTGGCAGCAAGAAAGGCATTACTGTTAGGCTAACAGTCAAGCCAGGGAGCAAACCAAAGTGTCTTAAGGCAAGACCTGTTCCTTATGCCATAAAACCCAAAGTTGAGGCTGAACTAGACAGACTAGTCAAGAGCAGAGTATTGGAACCGGTGAGTGTTAGCCAGTGAGCAACGCCAGTTGTTCCAGTCATGAAGAAGGATGGAGCCATCAGACTCTGTGGTGACTTCGAAGTCACTGTGAACAGTGTCTTAACTGCAGAACAATATCCTTTACCCCTCATTGATTACCTTTTTTTCAGGTTTGGTGGGCGGGCAGTTCAGCAAGATAAACTTATGCCAAGCCTATCTGTAGATGCATGTAGATCCAGGGTCACAGGAGCTGCTGACCATAGTGAAGCACAAAGGCATGGACAGGTACCAGAGGCTCCCTTTTGGCACTACCTCAGCTCCAGTGTTGTTCCAAAGAGCCATGAACCATATCCCGAGTGGGCTGACAGGTGTACAATGTTACCTGGTGATCTGGTTATTGTAATGAATGAAAGGTCACGTGTTTAACTTGACCTACTCACGGGTGTACGTGCAGTGCGTGTGACGTATACAGGAAGTTAGAAGCGCATGTTATGAAGGTTGTATGTCGGATGAACGCTAGTAAAAGCTACACAGTTAAGAACCTACGAAGTCGGCTCGTTCTTGAATTATTCTTATGTCAGTAAGACAAGGCGTCTACGGACATTACATGGTGTCAGAATAGTCTGTGTATCGGAACACGAGCGGTCATGCCGAAGTTTAATCCGCCGAGTGAATTCAAGTTTGACTGCCCCGTTGAATGGCCGGAGTGGAAACAAAGGTTTTCGCGCTTCAGGCTCGCGACAAAGCTGGATAAAGACGACGGGGAGATTCAAGTGAGTTCGCTGATTTATGCAATGGGCAGCGAGGCTGAAAAGATATTCAGCTCGTTTGACTTCGCGGCGGAGGGTGATAAAGTGGACTATGATATCGTACTGAAAAAGTTCGATGACTACTTTATTCCCCGCCGTAACATCATACATGAGAGGGCGTGCTTCTATCAACGTAGCCAGCAGCCAGGAGAAACAGCGGAGATGTACATCCGGACATTGTATGAGCTGTCTGAACACTGTGAGTTTGGGGACAAAAGGGATGAACATATCAGAGATCGTCTGGTAGTGGGCATAAAAGACAAAGTGCTCTCCCGTCAGTTCCAGCTCACAGCGGACCTTACTCTGGTGAAAGTCATTGAACAAGTGCGCCAGGCGGAGGCAATAACAAAGCAGCTCAGCCTCCAAGCTAACCAACCAGAGGCCCAGCTGGCTAACGTCAATGTTGTCCGACGGCGGGACGGACGCCAAAACAATAAGGGCGGACAGCGTCATGGTGGCAGCAGACCTGCAACCAACAAAGTAGATGAATGCGGGAGGTGCGGCAAGACGCAGCACACCGATGAGCGGAAGTGTCCTGCAACGAACAGTAAGTGCAACAAGTGTCATAAAATGGGACATTGGGAGCGTGTATGTCACTCTAAAGCGGTGAGAGAAGTCACTGAAGAGGTTAAACAGCTGTACTTTCTGGGAGAAGTTGGCAAAGAGAGCAGTCAGGAAGATTGGACTGTTAGTTTAACAATAAGTGATGTACCAATAACCTTTAAAATTGACACGGGGGCTGACGCTACTGTTATCAACCAAGGGACATTTAAAAAGCTGAAGCCAAACATAAAACTGGGACCTCCTGACACATGCTTCATAAGCCCAGGTGGAAACATCAGCTGCATAGGACAGTTTCAAGCCACAACCAACTACAAGGAGAAACAATACTCCTTTCCAGTGTATGTGATCAAGGGGAGAGGCAGCTGTCTGCTGAGTCGTCCAGAGGCAGTGGAGATGGGTCTAGTGAAGCGGATGAATGAGGTCAGTGGAGTTTTCGGTTCAAGTGGACTGCTGAAAACAGACCCAGTGAAAATAGCTCTGGTGGAGGGTGCCCAGCCATACGCGGTGCATACAGCCAGACGGATACCGCTGCCACTTGTACCACTGGTTAAGAAAGAACTGCAGCGCATGGAAAAGGAGGGCATTATTGAAAAAGTGACTCAGCCCACAGAATGGTGCGCCGCTATGGTGCCGGTGCTGAAACCGAACAAGAAAGAGGTTCGCTGCTGCGCTGACCTCAGGAGGCTGAATCGAGCGGTGAAACGTGAGAAATACGTGCTGCCCACTATGGAGGAAATAATGCCAAGGCTCGCAGGGTCAAAGTTCTTCACAACGTTGGATGCAGCAAGTGGGTTTTACCAGATCCCCTTGCATGAAGACAGCAGGAGGCTCACCACTTTCATCACCCCATTTGGGAGGTATGCTTTCTGCCGCCTTCCATTTGGTATAACGAGTGCTCCAGAGATTTTCCAGAGAAAGATGGCGGAAACTCTGACCGGGCTAGAGGGCACAGAGGTGTACATGGATGACATCCTTATACATGGAGAGACTGAGGAAATCCATGACCGGCGCCTAGCAGAGGTGCTGGGGGTCATTGAAACAGCAGGTCTCAAACTGAACCAAGCGAAATGCAAGTTCAAACAGAAACAAGTCCGCTTCCTTGGTCATATCATCAACGAGGCAGGCATCAGACCTGACCCGGACAAAGTGGCCGGAATAGAGAACTTTCCTCAGCCCCAGAACGTGACGGAACTCAAGAGGTTCCTCGGGATGGTGAACTATTTGGCAAAATACGTCCCAGAGCTGTCCACTGTAGGTCAGCCGCTTTATGGACTGCTTAAAGCAACGACAGAGTGGCTGTGGGGACCTGCACAGAACACAGCATTCCAAGACCTTAAAGCAGCACTCGCCACCGCCCCGGTACTCACCTTTTATGACGTCACTAAGGCTACGGTGGTGTCAGCAGATGCCAGCAGCTACGGGCTGGGAGGCGTTCTGCTCCAGCAGCACGGGGAACACTGGAAGCCCGTGGCCTACTGCTCCCGACGGCTGAGTGACGCAGAGACAAGGTACGCACAGATCGAGAAAGAGTGCTTAGCCAGCGTCTGGGCATGTGAAAGGTTCGAGAAGTACTTGTTTGGGCTTGACAATTTCAGACTTGTCACCGATCATAAACCACTAGTGCCTCTCATGAACAGCAAAGACTTGGATAATGTGCCCATTAGGTGCCAGAGACTGTTAATGAGGCTGATGCGTTTCAATGCAGTGGCTGAATACGCACCAGGCAAAACTTTAGCTGTGGCTGATGCACTCTCCAGAGGCCCAGAGCAGCGCTACGGAGATGGTGCTTCTCATGATGATGTTGCAGCGCACATTGATGCCATCGTGTGCCAGGTGCCTGCCACACCTCAAAGGATGCAGGAGATAAAACAGAGCACGGATGGGGATCTGCAGCTCCAGACAGTGTTGGGCTTCATCAGACACGGCTGGCCTGAGTATGTCGATAAAGTGCCGGAGACAGTCAGAGACTTTTATCAGGTGAGAGGGGAGTTATCTGAGGTAGATGGTTTAGTCATCAGAGGCAGTCGTATCGTCATTCCCACAGAGATGAGGGAGGTGATCTTAGACAGAATACACGACGGGCACCAGGGGATAGTTAAGTGCAGAGAGAGAGCTAGCCAGTCAGTGTGGTGGCCCAAAATGACAGAGCACATTACAACAAAGATACAGCAATGTCAATTCTGCAGAGAACACAAGAACACACAGAGAAAAGAGCCTTTAATGTCAAGTGAGCTCCCATCCAGACCATGGCAGAAAGTTGGCATAGACCTGTGTGAGTACAAAAAGCAAAACTACTTGATAGTGTCTGACTATTATTCCAGGTTTTTGGAGATCCTAAATCTACCAACAACTACTAGCAGTCAGGTTGTAGCTAGGCTGAAGGCTACATTTGCACGTTTTGGTATCCCTGAAATTGTAGTTAGTGATAATGGGCCACAGCTAGTTTCAGAAGAGATGAGGAGGTTCAGTGAGGTTTATGATTTCATCCATGTGACTTCAAGCCCACACTACCCCCAGAGTAATGGGCAGGCAGAGAGGGCTGTTCAGATAGCCAAAAGCATATTAAGGCAGGAAGACCCTCTCCTCGCCCTGTTGACATACAGAGCTACACCCTCTTCTTCCACTGGAGCCAGTCCAGCGGAATTGCTCATGGGTAGGAGACTCAGAACCACCTTACCCACATTGCAGCATAACCTGAAACCGGCCTGGCCTAAAGAGGAACTGATCAAAACCGCTGACGCCGCAGCCAAATCGAGGCAGGCTTTCTACTACAACCGCAGGAACGGCGTGCGGACACTGCGCCCACTGAACTCGGGTGACGCAGTACTCACCAAACTTGATGGACAGAAAACATGGACAATGCCAGCAGTTGTTCACAGTCAGAGCTCCACTCCCAGATCCTACATAGTGGAGACAGCTCAAGGTGAACATTACAGAAGGAACAGGCGTCACCTGTTGGCCACACCTAAAACACTCACCTTTGTCAGCAGGGATCCTGACCATGTCACTCCAGGGGAGAGTGGAAACACGGATGAGTCCCGAGCAGCAGAAATGCCAACTTCCACACCATATGTTACTCGCTCTGGCAGGGTGAGCAAGCCTGCAATCCGGCTGGATTTGTGAGGCGTATGGACTTGTGTACTGTGGGGGATTTTTTATTTTTTTGTGAAAAGGGGGGTGATATACAGGTTAGAAAATCATCTTAGAGGGGGAGATGTAATGAATGAAAGGTCACGTGTTTAACTTGACCTACTCACGGGTGTACGTGCAGTGCGTGTGACGTATACAGGAAGTTAGAAGCGCATGTTATGAAGGTTGTATGTCGGATGAACGCTAGTAAAAGCTACACAGTTAAGAACCTACGAAGTCGGCTCGTTCTTGAATTATTCTTATGTCAGTAAGACAAGGCGTCTACGGACATTACAGTTATCACAGGTAAAGATCAGCAAGAGCACCCGAGAAACCTTGACGCTACACTACAGAGACTGGAGGAGTACAGTCTGAGGGTGCGAGAGGACAAGTGTGAGTTTTTCCGACCTTCTGTGGAGTACCTGGGCCATGTGATTCACAGTTCTGGGCTTCACAAGGCACCATCAAAGATGACAGCCATTGTGGAGGCTCTCGCACCAACAAATGTGAGTCAGCTATGTTCTTTCCTCGAACTACTTACATATTATTGCAAAGTTTGTGTCTAACCTAGTAAATATGCTAAAAACCACTGCATGAGCTACTGAACAAGACAAAACAGTGGAAGTGGTCAAACAATTGTGAAGGGGCATTTAAAAAAGTGAAAAGAGCCCTATCACTGTCAGAGGCCCACTTTGAGTTGGCCTCCATTTTCACACTGATCTTCAACAGATCACTGGAGCTGTGTGAAGTCCACTCCTGCTTCAAGAGTTCCACTATCATCCTGGTCCCCAAGAAACTAAGTATCACTGGATTAAATGACTACAGGCCTGTTGCCCTAATGTCTGTGGTCATGAAATTCTTCGAGAGACTGGTGTTGGCCCACCCGAAGGAAATCACAGGCCCTCGGCTTGACCCCTGCAGTTTGACTACTGAGCAAACAGGTCAGTGGAGGATGCAGTCAACATGGGATTGTGCTACATCTTCCAACACCTCGACTCCCCAGGGACATATGCAAGGTTCCTGTTTGTGGACTTGAGCTCAACATTCAACACCATCACTCCATATATCCTCCACTCCAAACTTACCCAGTTTACTGTACCAGCCCCCATCTGCCAGTGGATTAAAACCTTCCTGACAGACCGGGGAAAATTACATTCAGCACCCGGACAATCAGCACTGGTGCCCCCCTGGGATGTGTGCTCTCCCCTCTACTCTTCTCCCTCTACACAAATGACTGCACCTCAGTGACTCGTCTGTTAAACTTCTGAAGTTTACGGACGAGGCAAATTTGTAATTTGGATATTGGTTTATACAAATAAAATTCACTTGACTTGATGTGACACATCCATCACTGGCCTTATCCGGGATGGTGACGAGTCTGCATATAGACGCGAGGTTGAATGGCTGGCCCTCTGGTGCAGCCATAATAACCCCATCAAAACTGTGGAGATTACAGTGGACCTCAGGAGGAGCCCCCCAACACTGCCCTCCCTCACCATACTCAACAGCACTGTCTGCGGTGAAAACTACAAATTCCTGGGTTTCACAATCTCACAGGACCTAAGGTGGGCATCCAACATAGACACAATCATCAAAAAGGCCCAGCAGAGGATGTACTTTCTCCGTCAGCTCACGAAATTCAATCTGCTTCAGGAACTGCTGGTTCAGCTGTGCTCTGCAATAATCCAGTCGGTTCTCTGCATATCCATCACTGTCTGGTTTCGTTCGGCCACCAAACAGGATGGGGACAGACTACAACAGACAGTTAAGTCTGCAGAAAAAATCATTGGTGCCAACCTGCCCTCCATTCATGGCATTATACACCTCCAGACTCAGGAAACAGGCAGGCAACATCACTGCAGACCATCACACCCTGGTCACACAACCTGTTCCAACTCCTTCCCTCTGGTAGGCGCTACAGAAAAAACAGTTCCACGGGCTGTCATTCAAATTAATGTTTAACACTGTCTGTGAATGTGAGTGGCTCTTTTTTTTTTACATCGGTACACAAAAGAAGCACTCATATCTATGGCTCTGTTAGACGGGCATTGGTAAACATCGGATCACAAAGAGCCACGCATATCAATAGCTCTGACAACGCCTCCTAGAGGATAAATTCTGAGTCTCATCAGCAGCCAGTCAGACTAGCTTGGTCTAGTCAGAAAGGCACGAACTGAGGAAGCCTCTTGGATGAGAGGCGAAACGTCTTCACGGATATATACCAAGTCCAGTTGCACTTGATTCAACTCCTTTGGATAAAATGCTTAACACTGTACATAAATCCAACCATTTTGTATATACTGTACTGTACATGTTGTACATACTGTACATGTTATACATAATGTACTGTACATGTTGTTTATACTGTACTGAACATTGTTCGTATACTGGTACACGCTGTCATGTCCATGTGCCCCAGGCATGCATGTAAGTAACCTACTAACATCTATTTCAGCATCTCTGATATATTCTCTGCACTTTATTGCCTCTTATTTCGCTTGTATATTGTCAATCCTTGTGTATCTGAAGATTGTTGTGTTGTTATTCTATGTTAAGTGCACTGTGACAGCCATGAAACTGGAGTCAAATTCCATGTGTGTCATGGCCAGTAAATCCGATTCTGATGTGATTTATTTGTTGACCTTTATTTCTCCAGGGAGGGTTGCCAGTCTTCCACTACACTGGGAGCTGCTTGCTAAGAGCACAGACCTGTATTTCAACTCCATAGGAACAACTGGAGTTCAAGTTATAGTGCCCTTTGCCCATGGACACCTCAACAAACTGTCATATTGAGATGTCTAGATGTCTTCAGCTACATACCCCTGTGGTGGTTATGGGGATACATAATTCCCCTTATTGAGCTGGTAGGAACGTTTGTTTGCAGCTGCTGTTTTCTCGGTTCGGGTTTACAGTGGTACACTTCCGCTGCGCGGGTTTTTGTTGTTGTTGTAATGGTGGAAGGAATAAATGGTGCACGTTGTGTAGCCGAAAGAGAAAGTTGTCACGACTCCTGCTTGAGCTCCTCTACACTGGTGACCCCGACGTGAGGCATGTCGCTGGGAAGTCCAACCCGGTCGCCGACTGTCTCATTTGGGACTGGACTACAGCCAGATGGCAGCTGACCAGGCCGCCGACCCAGGAGTGCAGGCATGCAGGACCGCCGTCACAGGGCTGCAGTTGGAGGATGTGGCTTTCGACGACGCCGGCGCCACGGTCCTGTGCGACGTCTCTACGGGTCAGCCCCGCCCCGTCATTCCGACTGCTTGGAGGCGGCGGGTCTTCGACGCAGTCCATGGGCTGTCTCACCCTGGCAGAAAGCCTTCACAGAGGCTGGTGGTGGCAACGTTTGTCTGGCATGGACTCAAAAAGGATGTGAGGGACT
Source organism: Lampris megalopsis (assembly GCA_022114975.2). Classification (NCBI taxonomy): domain Eukaryota; kingdom Metazoa; phylum Chordata; class Actinopteri; order Lampriformes; family Lampridae; genus Lampris; species Lampris megalopsis. The sequence goes on from JAJHIY020002111.1 coordinate 2,148,067, forward strand.
GGGCTGACACCTGTGTGGAGTGCCAACGCTCCAAAGTGCTCCGGCACGTCAAAGCGCCCCTGATACCTTTCACGGTACCTGAGAGGAGGTTCGACCACGTGAATGTGGACCTGGTAGGCCCCCTACCCCCCTCCCGTGGTTTCACATACCTGCTCACCATGGTCGACAGGACCACGCGATGGCCAGAGGACGTCCCGCTTTCGTCCACGACAGCGCCTGAGGTTGCCCGAGCGTTCATCGGAACCTGGGTCGCCCGCTTTGGTACCCCATCTGACCTCTCCTCGGACAGAGGGCCGCAATTCACGTCAGCGCTCTGGGAGGAGATCGCCGCGGGTTTAGGGGTGAGGCTCCATCGCACCACAGCGTATCACCCTCAAGCGAATGGATTGGTCGAGAGGTTCCATCGCTCGATGAAGGCCGCATTGCGGGCTACCCTCAAGGACGACCACTGGGTCGACAAACTGCCTTGGGTCATGCTCGGGCTCAGGACGGCCCCCCAGCAGGACCTCCAGTCCTCATCCGCCGAACTGGTCTACGGACAGCCACTTCGGGTCCCGGGGGATTTCCTTCCCACCGCCACAGCTCCCTGGTCCGCCAGCTGCCAACGGACTGCGCTGCAGGAGGAAGCCAGGGCTTTTGCACCGGTCCCCACTTCTCAGCATGGCGGCTCTCAGTCCTATGTCCCCACGGAGCTGCGGTCGGCGGAGTATGTTTTCATCCGTCACGACAAGCACCGCGGTCCCCTGCAGCCACCCTACGACGGCTCATTTCGGGTACGGGACACTGGAGATAAGCACTTTGTGGTGGAGGTTGGCAGCAGGCTGGAGCGGGTTTCTGTGGACCGCCTCAAGCCTGCTCACCTGGACTTAGACCGCCCTGTTGGTCTGGCCCTGCCCCCACGGCGGGGGCGCCCCACGGCCCTGCCCCCCTCCCCCGGCGAGCCGCCCCCTGCTTCCCCAGCCCCTCCCTTTCCCCGGTCCAGCTGTGAGGACTCTGCTGCTTTGCCTGCGGTTAACCAGCCCCCAGCTCCTGTTCAGCGGAGCCGTTGGGGCAGAGAGATCCGCCCCCCTCGCCACACTGACTTTTCCTATTAAGGCGAATTCTGGGGGGACGTGTGTAGTGGTTATGGGGGTACATAATTCCCCTTATCGAGCTGGTAGGAACGTTGGTTCACAGCTGCTGTTTTCTCGGTTCGGGTTTACAGTGACACACTTCCGCTGCGCGGGTTTTTGTTGTTGTTGTAATGGTGAAGGAATAAATGGTGCACGTTGTGTAGCCGAAAGAGGAAGTTGTCACGACTCCTGCTTGAGCTCCTCTACACCCCCATGATAAAATCAGAGGTGAACAACCCGGCTTCAGAAAGTAAGAGTCCTGCCACATATTTGTTCCAGCCATGGACTACACCAGCTGAATTTAATTAGCGCAGCTCTTCGCCAGGTATCACCTTGTTTAGTTAATGGTCAGAACAAATCCATGGTGGGACTTTCACTTTCTGCAGCCGGGTGTCCACCTCTGGATAAAACTAAACCAAGTCAATGTATCTTGACCCGACCTAGACCAAGTAAAATATTTATTTTTATTGAACAACAAGTGCATTTTGTCAATCCACCAAAATTACGATGTATGTGTGAACAAAGATGGTGTGGCCCTGTAAGGTCAACTAAACAAGGCACAAGCGCGTCACCAGAAACAAAGATGAATACTGAGCAGAAACCAACAACAGCCACTCCGAGCCTTTTCCGGGATTCCCTGTGAGAATTCGCCTGCCTCCTTAACGGCCAATCAGCGTACAGAAATAAACGGTTCCGCCCACGGCTCTCGGTTTTGCTCCAATCAGGGAGTTTCTCCCGATCGCCGCCATTTTGTGAGCATATAAACCCAGTGAGCGCTGCAGGCGCTTGTCCGGAGGAAACCTGTTGCTCGGTCTCTAGTTCCGCGTTGTGCAATGGACGGGTGAGTTCAACAAGCGAGTCCTGCTCGTTTTCTCTTCAGTCCAGCTGACCGAGAGCTTTAGGCTGAATCTAACCGCGCGTGGGACTTAAGACGTTTAGTCGAGCTGAATGTGGGTAGAGAGTAGATGGACGATGTGTCGTTAGACGGGAATAGACCAGAGTAGCCCAGTAGACTAGAAGACCGTGCGTCCTGTGCGCTCCTCCAGCGGGGAGGGCGGTGTTGCTCCTGCAGGCTGCACGGTAACTAGATGCTTATCTTCTGCTAAGATATTCATTTAACACTTCTGACCTGTATCTTAAGCGTTATGAAAGCGGCACTTGTTGCGTCTCTTTGCAGATTTCGCGTAGTGCGGAAGGGCGATGTGGCAGCCTTATCTGGCGAGTGTGATCGGTCGGTAGCGTCCTTGTTTTGAGCTAAATGCAAGGCGGGGCAGCTTTCCATTCTGTTAGAGACCTCGAAACGTTCTGTCCTTTATATCCGCTCCACCGCAGCCCCGCACGAGCCCCGACACGAGCCCCGCCGGCACGCGCTCTCCGCTCGAAATGTGCCTGCGTCTGTAGCGGGTCCACACGGTACATTGTGTCGATTCTTGCAGGGGGGAAATGATTTCTTTAATTCCTTCTGAACTAATGTCCATTGTTATTCACAGGCTTTTACACGAAGCACACACCTTTTTTTTTGCTCTCAAGATTTTACAACAAAAACTGGGATCTCTTCGTTTTAGGGATTTCACACGAAACACTGGTTGTTGTTTTTTTACTCAAAGGATTTGACATCGGACAGTTTTTAATTTGTCATTGCTGTGGTTTTCCATATAACATGATGTCCTTTCCTCATGTCTTGACATGAGACTCATCCCCATGAAGGACCCGGGAGACCACACCCCAGAAATAACACACAAACTAATTACAAGTTTAACTCACCAGACTAAGCCGCTCTCAAGACCGAAACGACTTGATCAGAATCAGAACCATCTTTACCGGCCAAGTAGGTCTGCACACACATGGAGTGGGACTCTGGTGTCGTGGCTCTCTCAGTGTACTGAACATAGAATAACAACACCACTACACAACTCTCTCAGTGTACTGAACATAGAATAACAACACCACTACACAACTCTCTCAGTGTACTGAACATAGAATAACAACACTACTACACAACTCTCTCAGTGTACTTACCATAGAATAACAACACCACTACACAACTCTCTCAGTGTACTGAACATAGAATAACAACACTACTACACAACTCTCTCAGTGTACTGAACATAGAATAACAACACCACTACACAACTCTCTCAGTGTACTGAACATAGAATAACGACACCACTACACAACTCTCTCAGTGTACTGAACATAGAATAACAACAGCACTACACAACTCTCTCAGTGTACTGAACATAGAATAACGACACCACTACACAACTCTCTCAGTGTACTGAACATAGAATAACAACACTACTACACAACTCTCTCAGTGTACTGAACATAGAATAACGACACCACTACACAACTCTCTCAGTGTACTGAACATAGAATAACAACACTACTACACAACTCTCTCAGTGTACTGAACATAGAATAACAACACCACTACACAACTCTCTCAGTGTACTGAACATAGAATAACGACACCACTACACAACTCTCTCAGTGTACTGAACATAGAATAACGACACCACTACACAACTCTCTCAGTGTACTGAACATAGAATAACAACACTACTACACAACTCTCTCAGTGTATGAACATAGAATAACAACACTACTACACAACTGTCTCAGTGTACTTACCATAGAATAACAACACTACTACACAACTCTCTCAGTGTACTGAACATAGAATAACAACACTACTACACAACTCTCTCAGTGTACTTACCATAGAATAACAACACTACTACACAACTCTCTCAGTGTACTGAACATAGAATAACAACACTACTACACAACTGTCTCAGTGTACTTACCATAGAATAACAACACCACTACACAACTCTCTCAGTGTACTGAACATAGAATAACAACACTACTACACAACTCTCTCAGTGTACTTACCATAGAATAACAACACCACTACACAACTCTCTCAGTGTATGAACATAGAATAACAACACCACTACACAACTCTCTCAGTGTATGAACATAGAATAACAACACTACTACACAACTCTCTCAGTGTACTTACCATAGAATAACAACACTACAACACAACTCTCTCAGTGTATGAACATAGAATAACAACACTACTACACAACTCTCAGTGAATGAACATAGAATAACAACACTACTACACAACTCTCTCAGTGTACTTACCATAGAATAACAACACCACTACACAATCTCAGTGTACTTACCATAGAATAACAACACTACTACACAACTCTCTCAGTGTATGAACATAGAATAACAACACTACTACACAACTCTCTCAGTGTACTTACCATAGAATAACAACACTACTACACAACTCTCTCAGTGTACTTACCATAGAATAACAACACTACTACACAACTCTCTCAGTGTACTTACCATAGAATAACAACACCACTACACAACTCTCTCAGTGTATGAACATAGAATAACAACACTACAACACAACTCTCTCAGTGTACTTACCATAGAATAACAACACCACTACACAACAGTCTCCACATAATAACGACATGGTTCACACGTTATCATCCGGGATGTTCCCACATGATTCAACTACACAAGTTTCTGTAACTCACTTCATACAAAACGGGACGAGTTGTGAATTTGTTTAGTCTTGCCAAAGTGTTTTTCATAACTTGGTTGAGAATTAACGAGTGACGTTTTGACGAGTGACTAGACAGAATACCTGTGCTGACGTGTAACGCCACGTCATCTTATAAAGCTACACCACATCCACCGTATGCTGCAGGCGTTTCTCCAGACGGTGTTCGCTTCACTCCAGCTGGTCCCCATGGGAACTGAACCGCCACCCACTCAGTGCTGGTGCCTTGCTCAGGGACCGGCCTGTGTGGTCTTGGCTGTGCTGGGCATTTGGGTTCAGGCCGGTTTGGTTCCACATGGCTGGTCTGCTAGCCGGCTCCTCTACAGACTGGCAGATAGCAGACTGTTGTTTTTGCAGTTCCTTTCTCTTGCAGCTGACCGGTAGTGTGGTGTAAATATCTGGTGAACCCGGGGAAAACAACCGGGGGGGGGGGGGGGGTTCACCAATGGACAAAATGTTCAGGCTGGTTTGTGTCCTGCGACTAAATTCACAGTGGACCCTCAGAATGCTGCACCATACACCTGTCAAGGTGTGTGGCTGTGATGTCATAGTTTCCAGCTTGAAGTAGAGCTGGCGGGGGTTTGTCTGTTAGAAGGAAGTGAAGAACCAGTGAAACTTGTTTGACCGAAGCTGCTGGGGATGGATGTGTGAAAGAATAATCTTCTCTAACGCTACGCTCAAGCTTAGGAACCATGCATACACACATGTAGTCCAAACGGCTCCACAAGTGGCCCTGGATGCATCGGCCAGCAGACTGGCTCAGGGTCGGTTCCATGTTCCAGTCTGTCCGGTCATCTCTAGTCTGTCCACACGTGTGCCGACCGCTCATTCTGTGTCTCTGATCAGGAGAGAAGCTTTGGTTGTCTTCACAGGTGAAGCGGTGCTTATCCAAAAACAAAACAAACCTTAACAAGTTTCATCTAAAATATACTTTCTGTTCTGAAAGTATTACGCCAGGTTTTTACCCGTCCTCAGCTCACATCAAACTTTGCTTGAGGATTTATTTTTAAAAAAGCAGCACGGCTCTCAGATCATGAAAGCTTCACTAAAGAAGAGAGTTCTCTGCTTCACCGGTTCAGGTAACTCGGTGTTGACTCCACAGGTCATTGGTCGGGTAGCTGATGGATTATGAGGACGTGAACAGCAGTGGTGTGGTCTTGGTACATTGTCCACCTGCGGATGGTTGGTGCGACTGTATCAGACCATCAGCCAACTTCCCTTTGCTCGTTAGTGGGGTGTTTGGTGGGCATCAGAGTAAGATCCATCCATCCATTATCTGAACCGCTGATCCTGCTCTCAGGGTGGCGGGGATGCTGGAGCCTATCCCAGCAGTCATTGGGCAGTAGGCGGGGACACACCCTGGACAGGCCGCCAGGCCATCACAGTCAGAGTAAGACATTAGATAAAAAGAGAGATGAGAGAGCTATTTAATGGGATTGTTCCGAGTAGTGTATGAATATCTGCATTTGTTTCTGTTGTCAAATACAAATGTCTGTTAAAAGGCAACGTTGTACGTCTTTAATAAGCACTCATGCAAATATGCTGGCTCTACATGCCAGACGAGATCCCGTATGGTTGTGTATACACCTGAAGAAGTCGGCCTCACCCGGAAATGTTGGTCAGCAGCCGTGACTGGTTGACCTCCATCAGAAGGTGCTCTTCCTTATGAAGGGAGGTGTTGGGCTGCGACATGTTGGACTGACCGTAGACCGGGCTGGTCTGTCTGCTGAGGCGCGTCTGGTCAGCTGGGAGCTGGTCTGTCTACTTCCTGTCTGGCCTGCTGTTTGGTGACTGTGCCTGATGACAGGCAGGAAGTGGAGGCTCAGCAGGCGGACTCTGGTTTTCCAGAGGAACACAGCAGCTGTCCAGTGTGAAGTTGATATACCGTCACAGTGGAGATGACATTCAGGATGCCGTCATGGAGCACAGGCTCCTCGGAGGCTGCCATTCTGCCAAACTACTTACTGATAATTTGCTCCATGATGCTTAATGACAGATTTTTGGGGACACCACAGAACGCGAGTCGTTTGTGCCTGGCTTCCACTGCCATCAAGCAGTCAAAGGGAGTGATCCTACAGACGACGGCGTAGTTTATTTAGGCTCTATGTCGAGATGTGCAATGATAAGAAACAGCCAGCAGTTGCTCTGCTCACCGCTGTCGTTTGCGTCCACTCAGAGGCTGCAGTCAGTCCACAGCAACACGCCTTAATGGCCACTTTAAGTATGCTTAACCTAATCATCTTCTGGTGCTTCCAGCGTTTAAGATGTACTGCTCTAGAGAAACATGACAATATTCCAGACTTGTATTCAGTTCTTTTCTCCTGTGGGCTTTTCTAATCCTTAACCCTGTTTTGTTTTTTTCTGTTTGAATTCTCAGCTCTGCTGCTCCTAACATAGCTGTCTTCTCTTTACAGCAGTGTCCATCAAGATATTACAGTTGGTACAAAGGTAGGCACCTCTCCTTATCCCCGCCATCTTACCCCACGCCACTGACACGCCCACAGCTGTTTGGATAGCCTCCGTCATGTGCATCACTTGGATACAGCGGGAGGACAGATGGACATCTGGAGAGATGTCCCAGCATACTGTAGTACTCCGTGCCATGTAGTCCTCAGTTATTTCTCAGTGTCAGCTGATCTGTGTGTTAATTTGAGGAATGGCTCCCAGCACTTTGCCTTCAGCTGCATTCCACAACACGTCTGAGGCAAGCCTGACTTGTGAAGACACCACAGTGTCTTCTGCTACGGAGCCTCTGAAGTATTTCACATATCATGTTGATCCCCCAGCTAAATTGACATAAAGCTCTCCAGTGTTTTAGGTTGATAACGTGCATTTTCCAGACAGACCTCAGAACCTGGCTGTATGCCGTCAGGTTTATACAGAACCTGCAGGAATTTTGCCGTTTCATTTGGTTCACTTGCCAAATGAAATCAAGTTAGCTGCAGCTGAAGTTGTTGTTCAAAATGTATTTATTAGAATAAACCCTTGAGATGCTCCATCTTGTTTTTGAGGTGGTCCTAAAAATGAAGTAGTGTGTCGCTTGTTCAGTCGAGTTGCAGAGAAGTATGAATGTGTCGGCGGTGACAGGGTGGCAGCGCTGCTGCCAAGAAGGGACAGGAATGTCAGGTGTGGTTTCAGGAAAAGCAAGTCATGGAGGAATATCATTCTAGCTAGGATCTGCTTTATCCTGCCACAGGAAACGCAATACTTGTGGGAACCAGTTTGTTAGCTGCAAGCCACAGTTTTATTGGGGCTGGCTGTTTGAACTGTTGTCTTTATACCTCCACTGTGTCTGCACCTAGCCTTCCAACATCCTGCTCACATTGTTTCAGTCCTCTCAGCATTATCAGCTGTGGTCACAACATTACTGTTGTCATGGTAACTTAAATACCAGATGACTTTGATATGATCCCAGAATCTTCTCAAGGACATTCCAGTCCTCGTGTATCCTGTTCCTTCCTTGGTCCTGTCATCAGGAACCTGCTAGATGTGTCTGGTCTGACTGTGGATCTTCAGTAACCTGCTGGACTGCGTCTGGTCTGACTGTGGTTCTTCAGTAACCTGCTGGACTGTATCTGATCTAACTGCATCTGGTCTGACTGTGTGGTTCTTCAGTAAGCACCTGTCATGCTGCTGCTGCCTGTGTGGGGGCAGGAAATGGCAACGTTTCAAAATCCACCATCGTGAGTGGTTTCTTTAATGGAAAAGGACTTCAGAATCATTACTGTTTACCTGCCAAAGTGGCATCACGGCCATTTTGTCAGGTAAGCAGTGGGTCAGCCTTCACCGGTTGGCATCTGTTTCCTGCTCTCAGCGGTGAAGCCCGTGCATGCAACAGAGCTGAGTGAGAAAACTGAAAGCTAGAACAGGGAAGATGATATTCTCTCCATCCTCTAATTACCTCTTGTTTCCTCCTCTGCCCCCAGGCGTGTCATGTGACACCACGGAGTCACCGAGCAGCCGTGTGGATGCTTAAGGGCACAGTTGGACTTTTTCAGAAACCATTTGATGCCTTATGCGCTGCAGTCATGCCTGTTTGTAAACTGGAAATGATATGAATCTCATCTGCAAGTAGTACAATCACAAGTGTGAGTGAGCAGTGAAGTGATTACTGAGATGTCTTGTCTTACTACTGTCCCCATGACCAAGAGTTTTTATTTTTTGAATCAAGATGTGTGTTTCAACCTGTGCTCTTTTGTGATGGCATGCAACGCCTCCCATTTTGTGACCGATGTGATTCAGAGCCAGAGTTGTGAGTTGTCCGTTCAGTTCACAACGAGGAATCTCGGCTTGTAGAAATGACATTTCTAGGGTGAAAGACAAGTGGATGTCACAAGTTGTGAGAGATGCCTTGATAGTGCCAGTAAAGCTTTTTAATCAGGCAGGACTTGTAGCCGCTAGCTAACATGGACTTGTAGCCACTAGCTAACATGGACTTGTAGCCGCTAGCTAACATGGACTTGTAGCTGAGGCTGCTAACTCAGGCTAGCTACGCTAATGTAGGTGTGCCAGCTGTTTTTGACCATGTAACTGAAAATGTGGTGGGAAATTAGCCGGGTGTAGGATGTGGTGACTGGTTGCCGTGGTCTGTTAAGTTATTCACAGCCTCCTTCTCTGTAAGATCCTGGGACTGGTGATTTAAAACCCCTTTCAAGACTCAAACACACCCACAAACCTCTGCATGTTAGCTTGTCCTGTCCTGCGATCAGCTCCCTCACATCACCTTCATATAGAGCCAGCTTGATAAAATGCTGGGCGGACTAGATCATTCCCATGTGTTGTCGTTTTTTTAATATACTATTTCCTGTGTTTGTACAGCATGCAGTTGCTTCTTGCCGTTCTTCCATCAGCTGCTCCAGCAGAACACAGACCGTCTAGCTGCTGGGATGTGAAGCCATTGTTTCTGGGATTCACATCTGGAATGTGAAAATGCACTTTTATCGGTTTTGTGTTTAACAAAACCTGTCAAACACAACACATGGAATGCGGCATTCTGTCAGACCAACACGATTCCCATCACCCAGACTTATTTACAAAGCACGTGTTATACATTCAAATACAATGTGCTTCACCTGAAGGTGCACAGGTAAAAGCTGAAGATTAAAGATAACAGATGAATAAATTTATGAAACATACCCCCCCCTTTTCTCCACAATTGTACTTGGCCAATTACCCCATTCTTCTGAGCCGTCCTGGTCGCTGCCCCCCCCCCCCCGCTGATCCGGGGAGGGCTGCAGACTACCACATGCCTCCTCCGATAAAGGTGGAGTCACCAGCCGCTTCTTTTCACCTGACAGTGAGGAGTTTCACCAGGGGGATGTAGTGCATGGGAGGATCACGCTATTCCCCACAGTTACCCCTCCCCCCCCGAACAGGTGCCCTGACTGACCAGAGGAGGCGCTAGTGCAGCGACCAGGACACACACCCACATCTGGCTTTCCACCCGCAGACACGGCCAGCTGTGTCTGTAGGGATGCCTGACCAAGCCGGAGGTAATGCGGGGATTCGAACCGGCAATCCCCGTGTTGGTAGACAACGGGATAGACCGCCACGCCACCCGGACACCTGAAACATAAATGTTCAGTCTGAAAGATGATATAAAAAACGACTAAAGTAGACAGCCTCTACATGAAGCTGATTAGATGAGGACAGACCTTAATCCCAGGAAGATGCTGAGCTGTTTGCTAAAACGCAGGGTGGTAGTTGGATGTGAACGGGGGTTTGTGATGTCCGGAGCGACACAGTCGGAGGTTTAGATGCTGATCACCAACATGAATGGACGGTATTGAATCAGGCTGGATATCAGTCAGCCAACAGGACTCCTCCTGTAGTTTAATGTAAGATGTTTCTCTGACATGGACTTCCTTCAGCTCTGTCCAGCCAACCTGCACACCTCCTGGTCTTTTGTCTCTTTGGTGGTGGTGGTGATGGGGGGGGGTGTCACAAGATGTTGCCAGGCAACCAGAGCCAGGTGTGAACCTGATAAGGTTCCTTATAGGCGGTGTTAGAGGAGAGTTGGGCTCCTGTTTCTCCTCCATAATTAATGTGTAGATGAGCTGATGGGCAGTAAACACGTGTCTGCTGCAGCAGTCGGTCGCTGAGGAAGCTCTTTGTTGGTTTAACCTCGGAATGATGGAAGGTGGCCTTCGCTGCTCACCTGGAGAACAACTCAAGGTTGCCATGGTGAGGGAGTGACATTCTCGGCTGCTCTCGGCAACGGTCTTCAGATGGTACTCCTCATGTCCACATCTGAGCCCGTGTGGTGTTTAGTGTTGGACCTCGTCAGACTAATTGTTGTGTTTGTGTGAATGAGCCGAGCAGTCTACTGTGATGGAGAGCTGAACACAGAGTAAAGCCTTGACAAAGGCTGCTCTGTGCCCGGGCCTCTCGGAGCAGTTTGAAGGCAGGCATGTTTCTCCTTGTTAAACCTCATGCACAACAGCCCTGCCCTCTCTGTCCACACATCTGGCTCTCATTCACTTCAGAGGAATGTGGCCTGGCGGCCTGCTGGGTGACGGGCGGGTCATGAGGCTGTGATGGTTCCTGTGGCTGTCAGACGGACACATCACTGACCAGGATAAAGTTCCTCACTATTGGCTGAAATTGCTGTGAGCCATGTAGGAGTCTGCTCCTCTGCCATGGTGTGCGTAAAGTAGTTCTGCAGAGGCCCAAACCGTCACAACATCACACTGAAGACCATCACTCCAGGTTAGACAACCACACTGAGCTACAGCAAAGGACTTTAGAGAAGAGTTTGGAATACATTTTTATTTTTTTAAATATTTTCCCCCCTCCCCTTTCCTCCCCAATTGCATCCGGCCAATTACCCCACTCTTCCGAGCCGTCCCGGTCTCTGCTCCACCCCCTCTGCTGCTCCGGGGAGGGCTGCAGACTACCACATGCCTCCTCCATACATGTGGAGTCACCAGCCGCTTCTTTTCACCTGACAGTGAGGAGTTTCACCAGGGGGACGTAGTGCGTGGGAGGATCACGCTATTCCCCCCAGTTCCCCCTCCCCCCCGAACAGGCACCCCGACTGACCAGAGGAGGCGCTAGTGCAGCGACCAAGACACATACCCACATCCAGCTTCCCACCTACAGACACGGCCAGTTGTGTCTGTAGGGATGCCCGACCGAGCCAGAGGTAACACGGGGATTCGAACCGGTGATCCCTGTGTTGGTGGGCAACGGAATAGACTGCTACGCTCCACGGACGACCTGAGTTTGGAATGATTTTTAAGAGAATGGCTTGTGACTGAAGAAAGTATAAATGAGACTAATTATTTTATAGTGCACATACAAGTGTATTTGATATTAACATACCGGGACTGGTGAGTTGTTTCAGCTGACATAACGCTGAGGCTTTTTACCCAGCGAGCCCTGAGAAAGGATGCAGACACAAGATAAGCTGATAACTAGTCCCTGATGTGACATGAGGCTCAGAAGGTATCAAATCACTAGAAATAGTTATAATAATCCCTGTACATATGTTAAGAAAAAAGACTTACCAAAAAATCTTCACCATAAATGACCATTCACTGAAGTTTGTCCATGAAGAAGACATGAATAATTTCTTTCTCTTGTCTAAAAGTCAATCAATTGCAACATCTATATCATTACTTCAAGTTCTATAACACAAACGCTCCAAAATGAAACTGCTTCATCGCCTTACAGTACCTCTGGTATAACTCGGATATGCAGTACCTCAGGTATAACTTAGATGTGCAGTACCTCAGGTATAACTTAGATGTGCAGTACCTCAGGTATAACTTAGATGTGCAGTACCTCAGGTATAACTTAGATGTGCAGTACCTCAGGTATAACTCGGGCATGCAGTACCTCAGGTATAACTCGGATATGCAGTACCTCAGGTATAACTCGGGCATGCAGTACCTCAGGTATAACTTAGATGTGCAGTACCTCAGGTATAACTCGGATATGCAGTACCTCAGGTATAACTCGGATATGCAGTACCTCAGGTATAACTCGGGCATGCAGTACCTCAGGTATAACTTAGATGTGCAGTACCTCAGGTATAACTCGGATATGCAGTACCTCAGGTATAACTCGGATATGCAGTACCTCAGGTATAACTTAGATGTGCACTACCTCAGGTATAACTCGGGCATGCAGTACCTCAAGTATAACTCGGATATTCAGTACCTCAGGTATAACTTAGATGTGCAGTACCTCAGGTATAACTCGGGCATGCAGTACCTCAGGTATAACTTAGATGTGCAGTACCTCAGGTATAACTCGGATATGCAGTACCTCAGGTATAACTTAGATATGCACTACCTCAGGTATATCTCGTATATTCAGTACCTCAGGTATAACTTAGATGTGCACTACCTCAGGTATAACTCAGGTATAAAGTACCTCAGGTGTAATTCAGGTGTATCTCCAGTATATGTTAGTCAGGTGTAACTCGGTTACACTAATTGTCGGGCGTTAAGTCGGGCGTAAAGTCAGGTGTAAAGTCGGGCGTAAAGTCAGGTGTAAAGTCGGGCGTAAAGTCGGGCGTAAAGTCAGGTGTAAAGTCGGGCGTAAGGAAAAAGTTCTTTGTACTATGGGGTTTCCTTCATTGTGAGCCTTTAACCTTAAACGTCTCCTGACTTTTAATAGATATCAAACAACCTCGGACACTGTGGGCTAGATGTGGACATACAGCAGTATTTTTCTACCCAGAAGTCTTTGTTAACACAGAAATATAAGCATTCAGACAGGTTGATTGTCTCTGTGTGCCCCCATGCCACGTGATGTTGTCCAGCACACACCTGAATGCAGCTGTGATGTTGTACAACTGAGCGCCATCTATTGAACTACTTTTCTCTGCCCTAATCTTTCTTTCAAACCCAGAGAGGTCTTTCTGTAGAAGCAGCTGCTGTTTAAAGCACCTGATACACACAGAGACATCTCACTGTCCATGCATGGACCTGCTCATTACTGATTTTGGTCCGCTGAATGATGGTTGAGAGACAATTGGATCGTTGAATGATGCTGTAGATGATTGAATCTGTTAATGATTATTTATCGATGATTGGATCTGTTAATGATGATTGAAAGATGATTGGATCTATTAATGAGTTAATTATTTGTTTTGTCTCTTCAGAGAGGATCTGACGAGCTTTTCCCTTATATCATGAGCACTGCAGGTCAGTATCTCTGCCTCTTGACCAGCCAGACAAGCCATCACAGGCTGGAGGCATATCACAGGAGATAGAAGTACTGTACTGATAAAGCTACAATCCTGAATCTGCTGGTTTTACTAAACAGTGTGTGTCCTATGTAGGTGTTGGTGAGGTGAGTGTTGGCTGAGCTTCATTCCAAATGAATGAGAGTCAGCAGTGCTGTTGTGTCAAAAACAAACTAAAGCCTGGTAGAACCTGAGTTTTACTTATTGATGTAGTACTATGTGTTGGTAAAGGTCTTCTACCAGCTTGTTCTGTCATATCTGCTGGTTAGACATAACATCTTCACTTCTTCAAACTCAACACGACCTGCCTTCTTCTTCTTCATTTGGCTCCTATGATGAAGCTGGAGAACACTATGCACCCTGTCATTTTTCCTTGAGAAGTCCTACCAGACACCAGCCATCCACATCACACACTGCTACAGTCTGCAGGATCTCATGTTCATGGATTAGACAGTTATTTAAATACAACAGAGATGGAAAGTGTCAGAGGACATTTGTTTGAGTGTAAACCTTCAGGATTGTAGCTTTGTCAGCAAACATCCAAAACCAGGTAGTTTGTTTTTGTCTTAATGCCTTATAGATAAAATTCCTTTAATTAAACACTGATGTCTAGTTTCTCCTCTTAATTACTTTGGCCTTTTTAAGTGCTTCAAAATACTGAATGTGCATCCTATTTTATTCTTAATGATGTCACTGCCATTTCTGTTGCTATGCATTTCTCAGTATCCTTTGGCCTTGGCCAAGCTAAGAGCTTTTCGCCTTTTTTGCAGCCAATGGCAACGACAGCAAGAAGTTCAAAGGTGACATAAGAAGTCCTGGGCTTCCATCCCGGGTCATCCACGTCCGCAAGCTCCCCAGCGATATCACTGAAGCAGAGGTCATTTCTCTTGGCCTGCCCTTTGGCACAGTCACCAATCTGCTTATGCTCAAAGCCAAGAACCAGGTACAAACAGATCCGGCTCCATAGTTTAATGTACTACAGCAGGGATGGGCAACTTACATGCTAGAGAGGGCCACAAAAATGTTACCGTGCACTTCCACCAGTGGGATACTGTAACCCCATTACTCAATTAACCATTTATAGCTACTGACTTAATGAAAAGAGTAAAATATTGTAGCAATTGGGGAAGACGGTTGCTGGACTGACAGCTATGCGCTGGCGAAGCGCAAGGGATTATGGGACTGTTAAAACGTTCGTGTTCAGATTGGGTTTTGTTAATGTTTTGTTCATGTTATGTTCATTGTTGTATTGTTTGTTTGGGGGTTGACTCGGACTGGGTAGTCGACTATGTTGCTCACTGACTGACTGCAGGACTGTGACTGATACTCGTGTGTTCAGTAACGACCTTGTTGGGGGAAGCCATTGTGTAGCAACTATAAGGAGGGGCAGAATAAAGGCCTGGGGTCGTGTGGTGTATGGGAAACAGGAGCTGCCATTCTAAAATGCATCCTTGCCTCTTGCCTCTCCTTCCCGTCAGTTCCTTTTCTGTTCTGACAGTGTCAAATTAAACCGCACTCTCGGGGTCGTGCGGTATATGGGACATGAGAGTTGCAAAAGAGATCTCTATCTCTCTATTGTTCCACGCTGGCTCGCCAAAATATATACTGGTAATCAAAGTTTATTATACCAACTATTTAATGAGCTTAACACACCCTTCTGAGAATCGCCACCTTAACGTGGTGGAGGGGTTTGGGTGTCCCTGTGATCCTGGGAGCTGTGTTGTTGGGGGTAATAACTCCTGGTAGGGTCTGCCAAGGCAAATTGGGCCCAGGGGAGGGGCCAGACTAAGAGCGATTCTCTAGAAACCCAATGAAATTACAACAGCAGAGCTACAGCACCTTGCCCGGAAAAGGGAAACCGGGGATCTCTCCTGGAACCAGACCAGGGAAGGGAGCTCGCTGGCGAGCATCTGGTGGCCAGGCCTTGGCCCATGGAGCCTGGTTGGGCCCAGCCTGAAAAAGCAACATGGAGCCACCACCCGCGGGGATGAGCATTGGGGTAGGGTGCAATGCAGGCCGGGCAGCAGGCAAAGGCAGGAAATGGGGCGTGCTGACTTTCGGCATCGCAGACTGGTCCTCGGGATGTGGAATGTCATCTCTCGGGCAGGGAAGGAGCCCGAGCTGGTGCGGGAGGTAGAGCGGTACCAACTAGATATAATTGGGCTCACCTCCACACATAGCATGGGCTCTGGTACCAAATTCCTGGAGAGGGGCTGAACTCTTTACTTTTCCGGAGTTGGGACAGGTGACAGGTGCCGGGTGGGTGCGGTTGAGCGCCGCTGTGTTGGCATTCTCCCCGGGGAATGAGAGGGCTGCTTCTATATGACTGCAAGCTCCTGGGGGGGAAGGCTGTGACTGTTGTGTGTGCTTATGCACAGAATAGCAGTTTGGCGTATCCGGCCTTCTTAGAATCTCTGGGTGGTCTCCTGGATACGGCTCTGCCTGGGGACTCTATAGTTCTGCTGGGGGACTCTATAGTTCTGCTAGGGGACTTCAGCACTCATGTGGGCAACGATGGAGAAACCTGGAGGGGCGTGATTGGGAGGGACGCCCCCCCCAGTCGGAACCTGAGCGGTGCCTTGTTATTGGACTTCTGTGCGAAACATGAATTGGCCATAACAAACACCATGTTCGAACATAAGGTAGTTCATAAGTGAACTTGGTATCAGAACAACTTAGGCCAAAGATCGATGATAGACTTCGTGGTCATATCATCAGATCTGCGGTCGTATGTTTTGGACACTCGGGTGAAGAGAAGAGCAGCGCTGTCGACTGATCACCACCTGGTGTTGAGTTAGATCAGATGGTGGGGAAGGCTGCCAGACATACCTGGCAAACCCAAACGTGTAGTGAGGGTGAACTGGGAATGTCTGGTGGAGGTTCCCATGAGGTCTTCAACTCCCACCTC
Source organism: Lampris megalopsis (assembly GCA_022114975.2). Classification (NCBI taxonomy): domain Eukaryota; kingdom Metazoa; phylum Chordata; class Actinopteri; order Lampriformes; family Lampridae; genus Lampris; species Lampris megalopsis. The sequence continues at coordinate 2,164,881 of JAJHIY020002111.1, forward strand.
CGGAAGAAGTTCTCGTGTATCCCGGGGGAGACAGGGGACATGGAGTCTGTGTGGGCAATCTTCAAAGCCTCTATTGCAGATGTGGCAGGTAGGAGCCGTGGTCATAAGGTCATTGGTGCCTGTTGAGGCGGCAACCTAAGAACCCACTGGTGGATACTGACGGTGAGGGAAGCTGTCAGGCTGAAGAAGGAGGACTTTCAGGCTTGGTTGGCCCAGGGGTCTCCTGAAGCAGCAAACACGTACTGGGAGGCCAGAAGGGCTGCCGCTTTGCCGGTCACAGAAGCAAAAACTCGGGTGTGGGAGGAGTTCGGCGAGGCTATGGAGGAAGACTTTTGGTTGGCCTCAAGGAAGTTCTGGCAAACCATCTGGCGACTCAGGAAGGGGAAGCAGGGCTTGACTCCAGCTGTGTTCAGCCAGGGAGGGGAACTGCTGACCCGGACTGGGGATGTTGTTGGGCGGTGGAAAGAACATTTTGAGGAGCTCCTGAACCCGGTCAACGCGTCCTCAGTGGAGAAGGTAGAGTCTGAAGACACGGGGGAAGCCCCACCCATATCCCTGGCAGAGGTCTCTGAGGTAGTTAAGAAGCTTCTCGGTGGCAAGGCGCCAGGTGTGGATGAGATTCGCCCTGAGATGCTGAAGGCTCTAGACATTGTTGGGCTGTCTTGGCTGACACGGCTCTTCAGTGTCACATGGAGGTCGGGGATAGTATCTGTGGAGTGGCAGACTGGGGTTGTGGTTCCCATATTTAAAAAGGGGGACTGGAGGGTGTGCTCCAGTTAACGGGGCATCACACTGCTCAGCCCCCCTGGGAAAGTCTACTCTAGGGTGCTGGAAAGGGGGCTCTGACTGATTGTCAAAGCTCGGATCCAGGAGGAACAATGTGGATTTCCTCCTGGCCGTGGAATAACGGACCAACTCTTTACCCTTGCGGAAGTGCTGAGTGAGGCATGGAAGTTTAACCAGCCAGTCTACATGTGTTTTGTGGACTTGGAGAAGGCTTACGACCATGTACCCCGGAGCACTCTGTGGGGGGTGCTGCGGGAGTATGGGGTATGGGGGCAGTTGCTACAAGCCATCCAGTCCTTGTATGACCAAAGTGAGAGCTGTGTCCGTATTCTCGGCACAAAGTCAAACACGTTTTCGGTGGGTGTCGGACTCCGCCAAGGTTGTCCCTTGTCTCCGATTCTGTTTGGGATATTCATGGACAGGATCTCAAGGCGCAGCCAAGGTGAGGAGTGTGTCCGTTTTGGGAACCTCAGAATTGCATCTGTGCTCTTCGCAGATGATGTGGTTATGTTGGCTTCATCAGAACACGACCTCCAGCACGCACTGGGGCGGTTTGCAGCTGTGTGAAATGGCTGGAATGAGCATCAGCACCTCCAAGTCTGAGGCCATGGATCTCCACCAAAAAATGGTGGATTGCACCATCTGGGTTAGGAATGAGTTGTTGCCTCAAGTGAAGCAGTTCAAGTATCTCGGGGTCTTGTTCATGAGTGAGGGTAGGATGGAGCGGGAGATTGACAGGTGGATTGGTGCAGCATCAGCAGTAATGCGGATGTTGTACCGGACCGTTGTGGTGAAGAGGGAGCTGAGCCGGAAGGGAAAGCTCTCAATTTACCAGCCAGTCTTCGTTTCAACCCTCACCTATGGTCATGAGCTTTGGGTAGTGACCAAAAGGGTGAGATCGCAGATACAAGTGGCTGAAATATGTTTCCTCCATAGGGTGTCTGGCCTCAGCCTTACAGATAGGGTGAGGAGCTCAGACATCCGGAGGGAGCTGCTCCTTTGCATCGAAAGGAGCCAGTTGAGGTGGTTCGGGCATCTGATTAGGATGCCTCCTGGGCGCCTTCTTTCCTTTGGAGGTTTTCCGGGCACGTCCAACTGGGAGGAGACTCCGGGGTAGACCCAGAACTCGCTGGAGGAACGACATGTCCAATCTGGCCTGGGAATGTCTCTGGGATCCCCCAGGAGGAGCTGAAGGACGTTGCTGGGGAGAGGGACGTCTGGAGTGCCCTATGTAGCTTGCTGCCACCGTGACCCAACCCCAGAGAAGCGGCTAATGATGAGATGAGATGAGCTTAACACAGGAACAAAACGTCCTTATTCCTGAGTGCTATACCATTGTTTCAGTGCAATGGGGTCTCAAAAATCATCATTCAATAATGGTACAACAGTTAACATTCACACAGGTGTCCAGGTAGTGTAGCAGTCTATTCTGTTACCTACCAACACCGGGATTGCCAGTTCGAATCCCCGTGTTACATCCGGCTTGGTCGGGCGTCCCTACAGACACAATTGGCTGTGACTGCGGGTGGGAAGCTGGATGTGGGTATGTGTCCTGGTCGCTGCACTAGCGCCTCCTCTGGTCGGTTGGGGCACCTGTTCAGGGGGGAGGGGGTACTGGGTGAATAGCGTGATCCTCCCATGTGCTATGTCCCCCTGGTGAAACGCCTCACCGTCAGGTGAAAAGAAGCGGCTGGCGACCCGATGCATGTGGTAGTCCGCAGCCCTCCCCGGATCGGCAGAGGGGCTGGAGCAGAGACCGGGACGGCTTGGAAGAGTGGAGTAATTGGACGGGTACAATTGTGGAGAAAAAGGGGGAAAACATCCAGAATGGTAAAATGGTAAATGGACTGCATGTTATATAGCGCTTTTCTAGCCTACCGACCACTCAAAGTGCTTTTTTACAATGTATGTCTCACATTCACCCATTCACGCACACATTCATACACTGATGAAGCCACCAAAAGCCATGGAAACTCACCCACAGCCATGTTATCATCTCCTAAAGCTTCAGCCATCTCTGCCGCACATAGCCTCACTGTGTCGCCATCTGACCAGGGCTTCTCTGGTTCAGCAAGCTCAAGAGAAACAGCATAAGACGCCTTGAGAGAGGACTCCTGTGTAGACGTGGCTTTGGTAAAAAGGCTCTGCTGTCAGTGTATTTTCCTCTGAGGTCAGCGATAAAGCGGCTCTGGCACCGCTGGTGTACATGCCATTGTCTTTGTGCGTGGCATTGTAGTGGCGACTCAAGTCGAAATCCTTCATGGCTGACTTTGTTTGCAGGCACACTGAATTCCGTAAAAAGACGTTCTGTTTCCCATCTTGTTTGGAAAACACGGTTTTTTAGGTCAAGTTTCCTGTTTTTGCCGCTCATGTCTCTCCTCGTTGCCTGTCGTTGTGGAAGAGGCCCGCAGAGACCAAGACAAGACCATGTGCAAGCAGTTGCTTGGCTACAGGCCTCTTGTGTTTCAAGGGAGCGCCCTCTATCAGTGGACAGTATAATTACAATTGGGATCATGTTCATCCATTCCATCCATTATCCAAACTGCTTATCCTGCTCTCACGGTTGTGGGATGCTGGAGCCTATCCCAGCAGTCATTGGGCGGCAGGCAGGGAGACACCCTAGACAGGCCGTCAGACCATCACAGGGCAGATCCGGTTCAAATGTGGTCAAATGGCCCACTTGCTTCCAACGCCTGTGAAACCAACAATTTATTGATATCTGGAAATTGACCCGCGGGCCGTACTGAGCGAGGATGGGGGCTGAATGCGGCCTGCTGGCCGCCGGTTGCCCATGTCTGTACTACAGCATACTGCCAAACTCAATATGTTCGTCAGCAGCATAAATAATGAAGATCCTGAGCAGATCCAAAATAAGAAGCCATGTTTACTTGTATTAAGGTGCATTTCATTCTGAAATGGAAAGTTTTCATAAAGGCTCTGTTCTGCAGTCTCCGTTGAAGCGGTACTGGTTAGGCAAAGGTGGCTGTGGTTCCTTGCCTCTGCCTAATAGAGTGACATCATCAAAATGATGCCAGACTTCTCTCTGACTTACCAGCTGTACTTCCTTTCTCCTCCTACAGGCCTTCATAGAGATGAACACAGAAGAGGCTGCCCAGACCATGGTCAGCTACTACTCCTCCGTTACTCCAGTCATCCGTAACCATCCCATCTTTGTCCAGTTCTCCAACCACAAGGAGCTGAAGACTGACAACTCCCCCAACCAAGTGGTACAAGAGACTCATTATACAGCCGGCCACCTCGAAGACCAGCTATCCTTAGTCTGTTGTGTAGTTAGTGTTACTGCCACTGGCTTCAGTCAGCTGGCTGGAAGCTCCAGAAACCTCCTGGGCTTTCACCCAGTTACATGTTCAAAATGAGATGTACACTGCTTTAGGAAAGGGCGTCCCGTTTTGTTGAGTGATTGGTGGTTTATCAATACCGATGAAGTAAATTATTTATTTATTTATGAAGTCCTTGGTTGACATGGAGGGTCTTTGTAATGGTTTGAAGTTTTTCTGTGGAGTAGGAGATCTTGTGTTTTAAAGGGAAATTTCACAGCTCAAAATGTGCTCATCCAAGGGCACCCGGGTGGCATAGCGGTCTATTCCATTGCCTACCAACACGGGGCTCGCCGGATCGAATCCCAGTGTTACCTCCGGCTTGGTCAGGTGACCCTACAGACACAAGTGGCCGTGTCTGCAGGGTCAGGTGACCCTACAGAAACAATTGGCCGTGTCTGCGGGCGGGAAGCCGGATGTGTGTAAGAGTGGGGTAATTGGCCAAGTACAATTTGGGAGAAGGAAAAAAAAGGGGGGGGAGGGGGGAATAAAGAAAAAGTGCTCATCCAGGAAGTACCGATGGCCCGTTGGAACTTGAAACACTTTGGTTTAGCTCATTTACAGAAAAAATGGTCTCTTCCTGTTCAGAGAGGCTGTCCCACACTTACTATATATACCAGCAAGCATTGCATGAGGACACAGCCGCCCAGACATGCCGCTACAGCCATAATGCTTATAATATGCCAGCAATCTCTCCCTCTCTCTCCTTTCCAAGTACATGACATCACGCACTATCCTTCGGTAGTGCAAACAGAACGATTCAGTCTGTGTACATGAAGCAAGTTTGATCAAGCAATGCTCCATCATCTGTGATAATATGGCCCTCTACTTACTGAGCCTATCCCAGCAGTCATTGGGCAGCAGGTGGCGAGACACCCTGGACAGGCCGCCAGGCCATCACAGGGCCCACACACTCACACATTCGCATCGAGGGACAATTGCTGCTGGGATAGGCTTCAGCGTCCCGCGACCCCGCCTGGGATAAGCGGCTTGGATAATGGCTGGTCACTGAGCCTCATGTTTTTGAGTGCGGTCTTTCTTTAAAGGGATAGTTTGGGATATTTTGAAGAGGGGCTGTATGAGGTAGATGGTGGACAGCGTGCCTGGAGCTTGGAGAAGCAGGCAGGAGTAAAGGCAGGGCTAGCAAGCAATGTACTGCTGTGGTGGGGCCAGAAATAAAAACGTATTTTAGCCACCCAAAATTTTTTTTTTTTTTTTAAATGGTGCACCTAACAAAGTCAGTATCAGTTCAAGTGTACTCTAGAGCATCTTCAGTGCTTTACCTGGCCGTCAGACAGCCGTTCGTTTTGGGCACTACATTTTGTCAACTGTAGAACTTCCGCGTTCCTCTGCAGAAGTGCAGCTGTGCTGCGGCAGCTCTGTATTATGCCGCTGGCAGATCAGCTGTTTGGGTCAGTCCGGTAGTCAGTCCGTTCAGTCTCCACCTGCAACATTTGTTCTTCTGTATGCTCTGCTTCATAAATATATCCTCTTTTCTCCACAGTGAATGGCATTTTGTACTTTTTATTTCTTCTATGACCCACTGAAACTCTGACCAAAACAGCTGATCCGCAGGCGGCGTAATACAGTGAGCGGGACGGATGCGCTTATGCGTAGGAATACGGAAGTTCTATGGTTGAGAAAATGTGCCAAAAAAAAAAAAACAACCAAAAAACGGCTGTCTGACGACAAGGTACAGCAATGAAAATACTCTTAAGTATACAGTCAAACTGATATTGATTTTTCTTCCCTAGGTGCGCCTTTCTTTCGTTGGCTAAAATACGGTTTGTTTCTGGCCCCTTCCACAGCAGCACATAGTTGCTAGCCCTGCCTGTACTCCTGTCTGCTTCTCCAAACTGCTGGCGTGCTGACCGCAGTCCTCTGTAGGTAGTACACTGGTTATTCATAAGTACCTCATCCAACCCCACTTCAGAAAATCCGAACTATCCCTTTAACGTCAAACCATCGCCACTCAACCAAACTGCCACTTTTGCAAACACCGTCAGTGACGACCACGTGCCGTCAGCTCACAGCTGAGTCTTCTCTCGGCTTCCTGTGTCCCAGCCAGGACAAGCTGTGTGGTCAGCAGACTTCATGCATTCTGATTGGATAGCTGTATTTGTGACAGGCTGGGGCCAGCGGAGCTAATGGCAGGACAACATTGAGTGTTTTCGACCTGTTGGTTTCTCTGGTAGGACAGATCTGGAGAACACGTAGCCTTATCTCTGTCCACCCTGAGCTGTCAAGTGCAGGGACAGTCATGTTGATATTACCAGCTGGGACTTGAACCAGCAACTCCCCTAGTTCACTTGTCCAGTCATTCAGTGACTAGCTAGTCCTGGAGTGTAGTGGCCAACAGGACCAGCCAACCCTGATAGAATTGCCAGTTGTGGTTGTCTGTAGTGTTCAGTCCTGTAGACTACTTCTGCCCCTGCTAACCAAAGCCCAGTGCTGTGGCGCTGCGTGACTCCAGTCCGAATGAATCCCACTTCTTTAAACTTAAGCTCCAACGTAAGAATATCTGGTAGAGCCCGTTAGTAAACATGTAAAAACTCACCCTTGTACACGCCACTTTCTTTTCTTAATCCTTCCATCCATGCTGATGTGGGCTCCAGAGGGCCCAGGCAGCGTTGCAGGCCGTGAACGCTTCCCATACTGGGGGCCTGCCGATGGGAGGCCCTGAGGCAGCGATGATGGGCCCCAGCCCCGTTTTGCGAGTGGTGGTGGATAATCTCTTTTACCCCGTCACCCTGGATGTCCTACATCAGGTAATGAGATTAACTGCAGTTATTTACCACCTCGCAAGTTAAAGATAAAACATATTTTGGATTAAAGGGTTGTTAGAAGAATAATATCTTTATATCACAAAAATGTCTTGGAAGTTATTTCTGATATGACTGTGAGTTAGTTGGGTTATTTGACATTTAAACAGTAGTTGAAATGGGTCAGGGGCTGATATCTGGAGTTCTCTTTAACGGTAGACTGTTTAATTTCAGTCTGTGAGATGCTTCCAAAACGCTGCTGTTGGATGAAGTGACTCTTGGTTATCTTTGCTAACTTTTCTAAAATGGTCTGACCTCACATTTGATCCTCAGATCTTCTCTAAGTTTGGAACTGTGCTGAGGATCATCACCTTCACCAAAAACAACCAGTTCCAGGCTCTTCTTCAGTACCCTGATGGACTCTCTGCCCAGAATGCAAAACTGGTGAGTGGTTCCCTCTGCTGGTCAAACTGGTACATTACAGCTTTTCAACGTTTGGCCACTGGGAGCTTCCCTGTATAATCACAGTCTTCTACTATTGTCTGCTGGAAGTGGTGCAGTAAAATCAGTCCTTTTACTTTTCACCAGTGGGAAGTGCCCAGTATAGCCAGTACAAAGTAGTCTGGATGTTATACATATGCTTTCTTCTTCCAGCAGCCTTGTATTCATTAGCCTGGTACTGCCTTATTGCTATGTTTACAACATCCAAAATAACTCACCACTGAGGGTTAATGTTCTTTTAGACTTTAGATGGGCAGAATATCTACAACGGTTGCTGCACGTTGCGAATCAGCTTCTCCAAACTGACCAGCCTGAACATCAAATACAACAATGACAAAAGCCGCGACTACACCAGACCAGACCTCCCCACCGGGGACAGTCAGCCTGCTATAGAACATCCTGCCATGGCTGCAGCCTTCAGTAAGACCTGCACCACCCCACAACACAACACAGCCACAGTCACAGTCAGTCAGCCTCCTCCAGAGAGACATGCAGGGTTTTTCCGTCAGCTTTCTGTCCGTGGTGTGCCGTGATGAATTGTTTCATTACCTACTCACAGCGGGAGATTCCTGCACCTACCTGCCTCGTCATGCTCTTAAGTTCCTGCTGGTGTGACAGTGCCCACCATCAACTGAGCTGTGTTGAAGTCACAATGTGACGTCGTCCAGGCGACATGAAAAGAGGACGTGGCCACCTTGTGGACACTGCAGTGTTCAGCATGCTGTAGTTTTGTTCGGAAGTGCCTGATTTACTGTTTGCTCATCTGCTTCCATTTCGTCATGTAGCTCCATGTCTCATTCATATATAGATAACACACACACACACAGTAAGCATCGCAAACTCCATGCTGCAAAGCAAATGCAGTGTAGTATTGTGTGGTTCATATCCCTGGCTCAAACCCCTTATCGTTCCCATCCCAAGGAAAATAGCTGGAGCCTTGTGCTTATAAAGGTGCTGATCAGTTGCTTAGGACACAGCACCCTGTGGGTAAATTGTACCAAATGGAAAAACCCTACAACACAGCGCTGGGCTTTTATTTTAAGCCCAGCTGTTCCTACTCTGTAGTGTAGTAAATATACCGTATGAGATTATTAAGTGGTCCAGTTCTCACTAACCACTCATCAGAGCAGATGACTGAAGGTCTGTCTCCAACCAAACTCCTGCTCACGTTCTGGTTTTATACAGACGAAGTTCTGCTCAGCTCAGAGGAACAGTGAGGTCAACGAGACTGGATTCTTTTTACTCAAACAGCTTCACACAACCATGTGGATCCCCTGAACCCTGTTACTGCTTTTCTCTATGCAAGGAATTGAACCCCTGGCTCACTGTAGGTGGTTAATGTGCTGTCATTGGTTCTCTGCTCCACAGCTCCAGGCCTCATCTCGGCGAGTCCGTATGCCGGGGCAGCTCATGCGTTCCCACCCACCTTCACCATCCAGCAGGCAGGTGAGGCTCCGCCCTCCCCCGGATGCTCTCACGCACCTTCTTAAAGGAACAGTTCACTGTTTGCTGGACCGTTTTCATGTTTTGACCTTTCTTAGTGTCCCTCCCCTATCCAGGGTTGCCTGTCCCGGCTCTCCCTGGAGCCCTAGCCTCCCTGTCGCTCCCTGGGGCCGCGGGCCGACTGGGTTTCCCCCCGCTCCCTCCCGGAAACTGTGTCCTGTTGATCAGCAACCTGAACCCAGAGGTCAGTCCTCAGATGAGATCAGTGACAGGAAATTAATGGCGGTTGTCTTTCCTTTGCTTCTCCTTTTCTGCTGCTCTCTCCTCCATCAGCACTCTGTGATGTCACTGTGGCTCTGACCGTTGACCTCCAGTTATATCAGGTCCTTGTAGTACTGATGATAAAGGGACTGTTTATTTTAATGCTGCTTTATAAGCAGAACCAGTGGACTGTTGGTGTTCAGTATGTACCGTAGACCCAATCTCAACGTCCACCCGAAGTCCTGAAGCCTCATAGACTTCCAGTTACATCACCTGTGTGATTTAAAATGTTTTTTTTTTGTGGCTTTTTCTCCTCAATTGTACTTGGCCAATTACCCTATTTTCCGAGCCATCCCTGTCGCTGCTCCACCCCCTCTGCCGGTCCAGGGAGGGCTGCAGACTACCATGTCTCCTCTGATACATGTGGAGTCACCAGCCACTTCTTTTCACCTGACAAGTGAGGAGTTTCACCAGGGGGACGTAGCACGTGGGAGGATCACGCTATTCCCCCCAGTCCCCCCCCCCGCCCCAAACAGGCGGGGGGGGGGACTGCAGACATGGTCAATTGTGTCTGTAGGGACGCCCGACCAAGCCCGAGGCCTGGCTTTTACTATCTGATTAATTGCAGAGTTTATTTTTCACTTCCTGTTGATGAATAATACAGTAATGTAGGCTCAAAACAAGTGAACATATTTGGAAATCATCATTTCATCTTCAGAAGTGCAAATTGTGTTTTCTAGGATATTGGTTGAAGGTTTGTTATCAGTGAGGTCAGCGGTTGTGCAGTCTGGGTGGAGAACCTGTCTACTGGCATGTCACATGACTGGTGTTACTCCATCATGTGGTCTGTGGTTGGTGTGGAGACTTTCACGGATGTGACGTCTCAGGACACTGACTGCTGGATAACCTCTTCTCCACCAGCCCTGCCAGCAGCGTGGAACACGTCACATGTTGGTCAAACACATAAAACGAACTTTAAACTACTTTCAAAGACACCAAGAGTTAAACTGGTTTGGGTTAACCAGATCACCACCAGGAGGTCAAAGGTCAGATCCACAGCACCCTCACAAAATGAGACAGTTGTGCATGACCTCTTGAACTGTTGTCAGGTGTGATGTAGTCATGTCAGTGTCGTGGCCTGTAAGAGTCTCATCGGGTCTGTGACTTTATGAAAGCCAACTTACTGCTTTCACTGAGTCAGCTCAGTTTGTCTGCTGGCCCAAGTAGAGGCTTACTGGCCCAGCAGCTGTGATCACACCAGTCACATGACTGATGCAGTAATGTTCTGTTGCTCTTCATCTCTGTTCTTTAGCTGTTGTCTGAACACTCAAGCTCTCCCTCACTCTCTCTCTTTCTCTCTCTCTCACTGTCTCTCTCCCTCTCTCTCTCTCTCTCACTCTGTCTGTCTCTCTCTCACTCTGTCTGTCTCTCTCTCGTTGTGTGCACTGCAACAGTCTCACACACACAGTGTGCTGTCCATCTGAATGTCATGTGAATATGAAATATCTGCCCCACCTCTCTAAAGTGATTAACCTTCTGATTGACCACACCTCTTTCTTTTGTTTTTTGCCGTTGCCATTGGAATCTGCTGGGCTGTGGATGTGTTGACGCTCCACTGTCCGTGTCTTTCCCTGTCCTGTCCCTCCGCTGACCTCTGACCTCAGAGGGTCACGCCACACTGCCTCTTTATTCTCTTCGGTATGTTGTACTAGCCTCTTAAGTTAAGAAGCAGCTTTCTCTTCTTCTTCCTTGGTTTTGATATTGAAGGGAGTGTTGCGCTTATTCAGAACAACACTTACAGCATTTCTTCAGCTGTTCTGTTGTAGTTGTTTTTTCTTAAATGTGGCCAGACAACAGTCGAAAACCAATAAGAAACATAAAAGATTGAAATGTGAACATAATTTTTCATGCACAAATGAAAGCATTCAGTTGACCCACATTGTAATTAAAGTTTAGAGATGACATGTGTCTGTGTACCGTGGACTAGAGCCCCATGCGACTTTGTAAAGAAACTGCCCAGAGACTTGAATATGACCTTCTCCATAGATCCCTTTATCCTAGTCAAGACGGACAAAAAACATAACATGGTCGCTGAGCTGTGGGACATTTCTACATTATAGCTGAGATGAATGTTTTGATGGGAGTGGGATGCACTATTTGTACACCATTTCAGCCGGGGTTTAAGGTTGAGATAAGGCTTAGCGTTAGATCAGGATCATGGTTAAGGTTAGATCAAGATCATGGTTAAGGTTAGATCAGGATCATGGTTAAAGTTAGATCAGGATCATGGTTAAGGTTGGATCAGGATCATGGTTAAAGTTAGATCAGGATCATGGTTAAGGTTAGATCAAGATCATGGTTAAGGTTAGATCAGGATCATGGTTAAGGTTAGATCAGGATCATGGTTAAGGTTGGATCAGGATCATGGTTAAGGTTAGATCAGGATCATGGTTAAGGTTGGATCAGGATCATGGTTAAGGTTAGATCAGGATCATGGTTAAAGTTAGATCAAGATCATGGTTAAAGTTAGGTCAGGATCATGGTTAAGGTTGGATCAGGATCATGGTTAAGGTTAGATCAGGATCATGGTTAAGGTTAGATCAGGATCATGGTTAAAGTTAGATCAAGATCATGGTTAAAGTTAGATCAGGATCATGGTTAAGGTTGGATCAGGATCATGGTTAAAGTTAGATCAGGATCATGGTTAAGGTTAGATCAGGATCATGGTTAAGGTTAGATCAGGATCATGGTTAAGGTTAGATCAGGATCATGGTTAAGGTTAGGTCAGGATCATGGTTAAGGTTGGATCAGGATCATGGTTAAGGTTAGATCAAGATCATGGTTAAGGTTGGATCAGGATCATGGTTAAGGTTAGATCAGGATCATGATTAAGGTTGGACCAGGATCATGGTTAAGGTTGGATCAGGATCATGGTTAAGGCTAGGTCAGGATCATGGTTAAAGTTAGGTCAGGATCATGGTTAAGGTTGGATCAGGATCATGGTTAAGGTTGGATCAGGATCATGGTTAAGGCTAGGTCAGGATCATGGTTAAGGTTGGATCAGGATCATGGTTAAGGCTAGGTCAAGATCATGGTTAAGGTTGGATCAGGATCATGGTTAAGGCTAGGTCAGGATCATGGTTAAGGTTAGATCAGGATCATGGTTAAGGCTAGGTCAGGATCATGGTTAAGGTTGGATCAGGATCATGGTTAAGGTTGGATCAGGATCATGGTTAAGGTTGGATCAGGATCATGGTTAAGGTCGGATCAGGATCATGGTTAAGGTTGGATCAGGATCATGGCTAAGGTCGGATCAGGATCATGGTTAAGGTTGGATCAGGATCATGGTTAAGGTTAGATCAGGATCATGGTTAAGGTTGGATCAGAATCATGGTTAAGGTTGGATCAGGATCATGGTTAAGGTTGGATCAGGATCATGGTTAAGGTTGGATCAGGATCATGGTTAAGGTTGGATCAGGATCATGGTTAAGGTTGGATCAGGATCATGGTTAAGGTTGGATCAGGATCATGGTTAAGGTTCGGGTTAGGGGTGGGATGGGGGTAAGGCCATTAACTAAAGGAGGTGCTATTTAGAGGCAAAATTATCACTGAAAAACATTTCACCTTCAAAAAAAAAAGAAGAAGAAGATGATTCTTTTTGTTGGGGTGGTAACTACTGCGCAATATAAATGTATTATTATTAGCAGTAGTATATATTATATATCATTAGTAAAATAACAAGCATGACACCGCCCAGACCCACGGCGCACCTTATGTGAGTTGCGAGTGCGTCCCACTGAACATCTGTAAGCGTCCCTGTCAATGTATTTGTTGGGTTCAGCTTACCTTGTTATGAAAATCATAGGACATCTAGCTTCCCCTACCTGATGCCCCAGCGCCGCCTGTGCCAACAGCCAGTAAGTCGGACATGGTTAAGGTGGTGTCATCTGGATGAAATGGTGTACAAATAGGGAGTCCTGACGGGAGTGGGACTCATTCCACCGTATTTAAAGAGCCAGCAGTGTCCAGAGAACTCGACGTGACATTTAGCCTTTTGTTTGCTGTAGTTTAGATTTTCTCGGCGAAGTGCTGCAAGTCTTGTGACTTTCACTGATTTTGTCAAGCGAGTTCAGTCTGAGTTTGCATGCTGGGTTTCCTTAAGTTTGCATGTCCTCAGTGCTATATCAGATCCTCTGGATATATTTTTTTAAGCGCACACTCCCATAATCCCTAGCTCTGACCCTTCCCCTTAATGTCCTCACTTCTCTTTTCTTGTTTGAAATGTGGAGGAATTCTGTCCAGATTGGTTAGCATCCTCTGATGTCCAAACTTCATCTCCCAGTCTGACAAGCATTCTGCACCTCTTACTTAATTGGAGCTTTTGTCTTTACAGTTTATCAATTTGTTTAATCAGTCGTTAAATAATACTAGGGTCAGTGGCATGCCAGGCTTCAGTCAGAGTCCCCCTTTAGATCAGCTAAATTACCTCCTACACACCTCCTGGCTTTAACGGATGTGATTGGGTGTCAGATCATTAGTAGTGTTGTAAGGTTTTCTAGCGTCCAATGTGATGCGTCTGCTTACCTGGAGTTTGACAATAAACCGGTGTCTGTGTGTTAAGGTGTTTACGGCGACGTGATGAGAGTCAAGATTCTGTTTAACAAGAAGGAAAACGCTCTGATCCAGATGTCTGACAGCACCCAGGCCCAGCTAGGTAACCAGGATCTGATACGGTTTACGTGATTTTCCTCAACTCTGACTCGTTGTTGTTGTTGATGACCTTTCACCATCATCTTTACCGTCTTCTTCATCTTTGCCTTCTTTTTCACCATCTTCATCTTCTTCATCCTCGTTACCTTCTTCGTCTTCTTTGCCTTCTTTTTCTTCACCTTCTTCGCTTTCACCTTCTTTATTCATCTTAGCCTTCTTCCCTGTCTTCGCCTTCACCTCCTTCTTGTTCACCTTCTTTTTCAGTTTTCTGCCTCATCTCTGCCTTCTTTTTCACCTGCTTCTTCTTCGCCTTCTTCACCTTTGTCTTTACCTTCCTCCTCATCTTCACCTTCTTCATCACTGTTTCCTTCTTCACTGTCTTCTTTATAATCTTCGCCTTCTTCTTCGCTTTTTTCTTCTTTGCCTTCGGCTTCACCTTCATCTTCACCTGCTCCTTTTTCTTCTTCGTCTTCACCATCTTCTTCAGTCTTTATCATCTTAGCCTTTTCCTTCTTCTTCACCCTTGTCATCTTCTTTTCCTTAATCTTCTTTTTCATCTTCATTTTCTTCACCTTCTTTTCCTTTATCTTCTTCATCTCCATCTTCTTTTTCACCTTCTTCACCATCTTCATCTTTGCTTTCTTCCACTTCATCACTGTCTTCTTCGCCATCTTCCTCAGTGTCTTCTTCACCTTCTTCTACTTCGGCTTCTTCTTCTTTGCCTTCTTCTTCTTTTCTTTTTTCTTTGGCTTCTTTTTTGTCTTCATCCTCTCTTTCACCATCTTCATCTTCTTTCTCTTCATCTTCACCCACATCTTCCTCCCTTGTTGCACTCGGCTCTCCATTGTTTTAAAAATATTTAAAAATGTTCTTCATCATCTCCTCCACCTCTGGTTGTGCTCCTTTCTTCTCTTCTTCTTCCCTTGTTGCACTTGGCTTGCCATTGTTTTAAAAATATTCTTCATCATCTTCTTCTCCTTCTATCTTACCTACTTCTTCACCGTCTTCTTCGCCGTCATCTTTGTCTTAACCTGCATCTTCTTCACCTCCACCTTCTTCTTCTACTACTACTACTACTACAATACTTTTGCACCAGTTTTTCAGCTCTGCTGTTTTAAACATATTTTATATTGTTCTTTTTAATGAATTATCTGTAAATTAGATGAATCAATTGTAATGTTTTTCCATGACTTTTGCCATTTCTTTTTAATTCTAATTTTCTTTTCTATTCTTTTGTTTGTTTCTGTTAGTGTTTTGTTTTGTCACTTGTAATATACTTATCGTTCCTATGATTTTTATCTACAAAGGTGATAATCTTACGACCCTATGGGTTTATTTCAGCCACCGGTACATACTGGATGATTTTGTGTCAACGCTTGGTTTGCCTACTGTCATTTTATATCTCGGCACTAGTAAACTAGTATTTTCTCATGTACAGCTATGAGTTTTATTAGTTATTATGAGTTGATTATTACTTTTGTTATTACTATTGACCCTGAAAAAAATCTGGATCTGTCCACAGTAAGATGGAGCTGGACTGGCCCTAAAAGAGCCTGTCGCTTTAGTGTCTATCTGGTTAAAATACCAGTAGCTCTGGCATCTAAACAAACCCTAAGCAATGTTAATTTTCTTTTTATATCAGCTATGAGTCACCTGAATGGCCAGAGGCTCCATGCCAGACCGCTCCGCATCACCCTGTCCAAACACACCAGTGTCCAGCTGCCTCGCGAGGGCCATGAAGACCAGGGCCTCACCAAAGACTACAGCAACTCCCCCCTGCACCGCTTCAAGAAGCCCGGCTCCAAAAACTACTCCAACATCTTCCCCCCGTCCTCTACCCTGCACCTCTCCAACATCCCGTAAGTACAAACAACACGTCTGTCGTCTGTCTGTCTCTTTTTACATACATTTTCTGACCTTTCTTTCTTTTTCTTTGTCTCTATTTCTTCATTTCTCTTTGTCTGTCTGTCTCTGACCTGTTTGTATGTCTGCAGCCCTTCAGTGGTGGAGGATGACCTCAAGCTGTTATTTGCGAGCTCAGGGGCCAAAGTCAAGGCCTTCAAGTTCTTCCAGTAAGTCACTCGCTTTTTGTCTGAAGCCCAAAGCACCACCTCTCTCACTAAAGCTCCGCCTCTCCCTCTGTAGCCCCGCCCTCTCAATAATGTAATTGTGAACATCAATAACAATTGTTAAAGAGATATTGGGCTGATACCAGGCTAAAATGGAGCTAGTCCATGATACTCCAGGTAATATGTCATAAATAAAAGCAGAATGGCTTGATTTACTGTATCTGTGGCACATGTAAGTCTGTCGTTTTTAATGGTGGAAAACATCTGATTCTATCTCGATCATCTTTTGTCCACTGACCCCGCACTAATGGTCTAAATCAGGAACATTTGTTTTTCATTTCATTTCATGCACTTGGTACTGCACTGCACTGTTTGGCGAAAGTGATGGATTGGATTAGTACTCTCTATTGACCGATGATTTAAGATTCATACTGACAATCGGTGTCCGAAGTGATTAGGGGATATCAGAACATCCCCAGTTTCTGTGGCACTGACAGTCTCTCAGTAGCCCCGCCTCGGCTTTCTGTTCCACCGCCTCATCCTGAAGCTCTTCTGTCACTATGTTGAGTTGTCTTTACAGAACAGAGTACTTATAACCTGTCTGAACTGATGTGTGTCCACTAGGAAGGACCACAAGATGGCTCTGATCCAGATGGGCTCGGTGGAGGAAGCCATCGAGTCGCTGATCGAGTTCCACAACCACGACCTTGGAGAGAATCACCACCTCCGCGTGTCCTTCTCAAAGTCCTCCATCTGAGCCCAGCAGCTACAAAAACCACATGCTGGCGAACAGTTTTTCAGTGTAATTTTAATGTTTTTCCCTGTGGGGAGGTCAACCTCCACACGAGCAAATCAGAGATGATTTGAAGAGATCAGCCTGAGAGTCTGGAAAATGAACCTCATGACCTCACATGAAGCCTTCACTTGATCTCTGTGCCTTTTCCCCCAAACGAGGACCTGAAAAATCTGATATGCCTCCACCTTTTTAAATCAGCAAAGACCTGGTTTACGGATATATCCTGATTTTATTGTCTTTTTTTCCAGTAGTTTAGGGTTTTGTATTTTACTTCTGGATACTGGTTGGAATCTGTAAACTCCAAATGGCCAACTGGTCGGTGGACTGCTGGGTCTATCCTCCTTGTCTTTCTACATACTGAGCTTTCTTTTGATTTTTAATTCTATGTATGCAATCATGTTTATTTCCCTTTAGTTATACGAGTCATTCCTGAACTGTACGTGGAGTTTTTCTGGTGTGTTTCGGTGGTCATTCCACCGCCTTTCGCTTCTACGATCTGAGAATCGTTGCTTGTGTTGTGGAAACCATGTTAGCTTGTCTTGTCTCTTGCAGTGCCTCTGATTTGGTCTATTTATAAGTTTGTAATCAGCTGAAACCAAAAAGGCCTTGTAGATGCTCCATGTGGCGCCTCCCTCAAGTGTCTGGATGAGACGAGTGAAAGAAACTCTGGTTTGGGATTCAGTGTTCTGAGGGTGTGTGTGTGTGTGTGTGTGTGTGTGTGTGTGTTGGAAAACCAGCTACTGTATGTAGAGTGCCTTCCACACAGTGCTCTGTTGACCTGTACGTCAGGCTGGAATATCTGTTGACATGTCCTGAGAGCAAAGCCACGTGGGAAAATCAGTCAGTCCGTAGAACCATGCTCCTTTGTCAGTGTCCTCTGTTCCGTCTCAGTGTGAAGACATTCCATCTTTTCAAGCCGAACATGGACGACGTCCCTCAGCATCCGGTCTGACGGGACAGGATGGATCAGACCAGACTGGAAGTGGATTTCTAGATCATTCCATATGTCCCATACTGTTGTAAGGAGGGCCGGGGTTATAGATGTACTGTACATAATGATTGTTTTTATACTATGGTAGTTAACGAGAAGACTAGAGGTTTTATATCTGATGAAACATGTATATTTTGATTAAAACATGGGACCAGTTCTGAGCCTTATTCTGTTGTGTCACAAAAAGTGAAATTAAATCACTTTAAAAAAAACAAAAACTGGCAGGCTTTTCTTTGGAACACCGAGGCGTCTGTTGTACTAGGCTTGGGCGATACCCCCCGCCCCCCCCGCAAATCTTTGTCCTTTTATTTTGCTAATTTAATAGTCTGCCTCCTCGAGAAGCCTACTCTGCAGGTGAATTATTTACAAAGCGTGCGTGAACAGGAACTGGCAGGTGGAGTTGGGCCACATGCAGGCTCTTGTTGCACTGATTTCCCCCCCCCCCAGATTTTTGCCCCCTTTTCTCCCCAACTGTACCCTGCCAATTACCCCACTCTTCCGTGCCATCCTGGTCTCTGCTCCACCCCCTCTGCCGCTCCGGTATGGGCTGCAGACTACCACATGCCTCCTCCCATACATGTGGAGTCACCAGCCGCTTCTTTTCAACTGACAGTGAGGCGTTTCACCAGGGGGCCGTAGCCTGTAGGAGGATCACACTATTGCCCCCAGTTCCCCCTCCCCCCCGAACAGACACCCCAACCGACCAGAGGA
This sequence comes from Lampris megalopsis, assembly GCA_022114975.2. NCBI lineage: Eukaryota > Metazoa > Chordata > Actinopteri > Lampriformes > Lampridae > Lampris > Lampris megalopsis. The sequence continues at coordinate 2,183,249 of JAJHIY020002111.1, forward strand.
GGCGCTAGTGCAGCCACCAGGACACATACCCACATCCGGCTTCCCACCCGCAGACACGGTCAGTTGTGTCTGTAGGGACGCCCGACCAAGCCGGAGGTAACACGGGGATTCAAACTGGCGATCCCCATGTTGGTAGACAACACAGTAGACTGCTGCGCTACCCGGACGCCATCTTGTTGCACGGATTTCTGACAAGTCTTTCACAAAACAGGACAGGGACTAAATGACAAGTGAGCCGTCTACTGGTTGCTGCCGGGTCGATGGGTGCTGACAAAGCACCGTGCCCCTGATAACGTGCTAGCACGGTTCTGCTATCTGGCGCTCTTTTCTTTCTGTTCTGTGTCACACAGCTGTTCAGCCTGTCTCTACACCTTATTGCTCAGCAAAGATCTCAAGGGGATTTCTTTTTGTTTAATTGCAGAAGAGTAGCCTATAGGCTGTAATGTTTCAGTAAAATTTGATTTTCACATCAATGCTCGAACAAATTGGTAGTGTTTAGAGTCTTTTGCTGGCACTACTCATTTGCAAAGCCGGCAAATTACTTCATTTAGGTCCTTTGGTTTGCCGGTTGCAACCGGTTTAAAACCAAAATAATCCAAAATAAGGGGATTGTTGAGCTGACTGTGGCTGGTAGGAAAGTGTTGACATATTGCCCAACCCTATGTTGCACTTTTAACAGTTCGGCTAATTGATGGAGAGCACTTGTTTGAAGGAAGATAGCTTCCATTGAGACTCAAGACTTCTCCAAGTCTGAGGCCGTGGTTCTCTACCGGAAAATGGTGGATTGTTCCCTCCGGGTTGGGGATGAGTTGTTGCCTCAAGCGAAGGAATTCAAGTATCTCGGGGTCTTGTTCACCAGTGAGGGTAGGATGGAGCGGGAGATTGACAGGTGGATTGGTGCAGCATCAGCAGTAATGTGGATGTTGTACCGGACCGTTGTGGTGAAGAGGGAGCTGAGCTGGAAGGAAAAGCTCTCAATTTACCAGTCAGTCTTCGTTCCAGCCCTCACCTATGGTCATGAGCTTTGGGTAGTGACCAAAAGCGTGAGATTGCAGCTACAAGTGGCTGAAATGAGTTTCCTCCGTAGGGTGTCTGGGCTCAGCCTTAGAGATAGGATGAGGAGCTCGGACATCCGGAGGGAGCTCGGAGTAGAGCCGCTGCTCCTTCGTGTTGAAAGGAGCCAGTTAAGATGGTTCGGGCATCTGATTATGATGCATCCTGGGCACCTTCCTTTGGAGGTTTACCGGGCACGGCAAACTGGGAGGAGACCCCGGGGTAGACCCAGAACTTGCTGGAGGGACTACATGTCCAGTCTGGCCTGGGAACACCTTGGCATCCCCCAGGAGGATCTGGAGGGCGTTGCTGGGGAGAGGGAGGTCTGGAGTGCCCTACTTAGCTTGCTGCCACCGTGACCCGACCCCGGAGAAGAGGTGAAGAGGAGATGATGAGATGAGCTTCCATTGATGGTGAGAGCTTGAGACAGATTGAGGCATTGATGTCTAAAACGTAAAGGTGTCTGTGGGCATAATGCAGTGATACGTGTGTGTGTCTGTGTGTGTGTGTGTGTGTGTGTGTTTAGGTTTTCATCCTAAGCAACCGTATACCAGCTGATTTTCGTTATTAACACAGCTTCAACCAGACAGCAGAGGACTATACATTAAATCTGATGGTGTAAAGTTGGCTTGAAGTCTAAACAGCTCTATGGCACCTGACCTCACTGGTGTAATGTACAACCATGTACCTCCAGCATGGTGGAAGTGATAACACTACCCAGGACCTTACCAGCAAAACGGTCCTGGGTTTGATTCCTGCCCGGGGGGGGTGTTGGTACCAGAGGATTCTGCACGTTCTCCCCAGGCCTGTCAGTGTGTAGGTGGGTTATCTCTCCACCGGTGGCCTTTCGGTGTGGAGGTTGCATGGTCTCGCTGTGCTCACATGGGTTTCCTCCACTTTAACAAAGAACCCCAATAAAAAAGATGCCCAACGCTCTCCTGTCCTGTCCCTGACCACCACATGGATGTCCACCTGGAACTGGTCTGCGGGCGCTGAAGACAAGGGCTGCCCACTGCTCCTGGCTGCCCCGGGAGGAAGAGGAAACATGCATTAGGAACATTTATCCTGCCACCAACTTCTCCCATGCGTGTGTGTGTGTTGTAGTGTGTAGCTGTACGACGAATAAAGTCTCACTCTTCTGCAGATAAAATGTGTGAATAATGCAGAGGTGTAAAAACCAGGTCCAGAAAGTAAAAGTCCAAACCAGGTATTTGCTCCACTAATGCACTACACCAACAGATTCTAGCCAACACCACTCCTCAACTAGGTGGGGGGACTAGCTAATGAAATCAGCTGGTTTAGTAACAAATATACGGTTTGGACATTTAGTTTTTGGACCTGGTTTTTACACTTGTGGAATAATGTCCGGTAGGTGGCAGCAGCGTCTTTAACATGACTGGCGGAAGGTGTCTGGAGAGGAAACATCAGCATGCTTCGACTAATCCTCACTGACACAGTACGTTACTGTAATTCTTGCGAGGGTTAAGAAGGTTTGCTACCACATCATAAAAGTGTGAGTGAGTAGTTGCATAAAACCCTGTCAGTGTGAGCCGTGTCCCTGAAACCCAGCTGCTTTTCTTTGAGCATTTAGACCCAGGTGAACCTTTATCTCCTCAGTACACTCCTTCCTCCATTCACCTCCTCTTGATGTTCCACATCACAGCACATACAGACCCCAACCCAGCCTGCTAAAGCAGCACAATCCCAACGCTATCTGAAATACTGAAAACCCCCATCCACCGGTTATATATACCAGCTTCTACATGCCCTCTGCTGCTCACCTGCTACCCCCCCTTCATGCAACAGCTTCACCTGCTACCCCCCTTCATGCAACAGCTTCACCTGCTACCCCCCCTTCATGCAACAGCTTCACCTGCTACCCCCCCTTCATGCAACACCTTCACCTGCTACCTCCCCTTCATGCAACAGCTTCACCTGCTACCCCCCCTTCATGCAACAGCTTCACCTGCTACCTCCCCTTCATGCAACACCTTCACCTGCTACCTCCCCTTCATGCAACAGCTTCACCTGCTACCTCCCCTTCACGCAACCCCTTCACCTGCTCCCCCCCCTTCATGCAACACCTTCACCTGCTACCTCCCCTTCATGCAACAGCTTCACCTGCTACCTCCCCTTCATGCAACAGCTTCACCTGCTACCTCCCCTTCATGCAACACCTTCACCTGCTACCTCCCCTTCATGCAACAGCTTCACCTGCTACCCCCCCTTCATGCAACAGCTTCACCTGCTACCTCCCCTTCATGCAACAGCTTCACCTGCTACCTCCCCTTCACGCAACAGCTTCACCTGCTACCTCTCCTTCACGCAACAGCTTCACCTGCTACCTCCCCTTCACGCAACAGCTTCACCTGCTACCTCCCCTTCATGCAACAGCTTCACCTGCTACCCCCCTTCATGCAACAGCTTCACCTGCTACCTCCCCTTCACGCAACAGCTTCACCTGCTACCTCCCCTTCACGCAACAGCTTCACCTGCTACCTCCCCTTCACGCAACAGCTTCACCTGCTACCTCCCCTTCACGCAACAGCTTCACCTGCTACCTCCCCTTCATGCAACAGCTTCACCTGCTACCTCCCCTTCATGCAACAGCTTCACCTGCTACCTCCCCTTCATGCAACAGCTTCACCTGCTACCCCCCCTTCATGCAACAGCTTCACCTGCTACCTCCCCTTCATGCAACAGCTTCACCTGCTACCTCCCCTTCATGCAACAGCTTCACCTGCTACCTCCCCTTCACGCAACAGCTTCACCTGCTACCTCCCCTTCATGCAACAGCTTCACCCGCTACCTCCCCTTCATGCAACACCTTCACCCGCTACCCCCCCTTCACGCAACACCTTCACCTGCTACCCCCCTTCACGCAACACCTTCACCTGCTACCTCCCCTTCACGCAACACCTTCACCTGCTACCCCCCCTTCACGCAACAGCTTCACCTGCTACCTCCCCTTCATGCAACAGCTTCACCTGCTACCTCCCCTTCATGCAACAGCTTCACCTGCTACCCCCCCTTCATGCAACAGCTTCACCTGCTACCTCCCCTTCACGCAACACCTTCACCTGCTACCTCCCCTTCATGCAACAGCTTCACCTGCTACCCCCCTTCATGCAACACCTTCACCTGCTACCCCCCCTTCACGCAACACCTTCACCTGCTACCCCCCCTTCACGCAACACCTTCACCTGCTACCTCCCCTTCATGCAACACCTTCACCTGCTACCCCCCCTTCACGCAACACCTTCACCTGCTACCTCCCCTTCATGCAACAGCTTCACCCGCTACCTCCCCTTCATGCAACAGCTTCACCCGCTACCTCCCCTTCACGCAACAGCTTCACCTGCTACCTCCCCTTCACGCAACAGCTTCACCTGCTACCTCCCCTTCATGCAACAGCTTCACCTGCTACCTCCCCTTCATGCAACAGCTTCACCTGCTACCTCCCCTTCACGCAACACCTTCACCTGCTACCTCCCCTTCATGCAACAGCTTCACCTGCTACCTCCCCTTCATGCAACAGCTTCACCTGCTACCTCCCCTTCATGCAACAGCTTCACCTGCTACCTCCGCTTCACGCAACAACTTCACCTGCTTCCTCCCCTTCACGCAACAGCTTCACCTGCTACCTCCCCTTCACGCAACACCTTCACCTGCTACCCCCCCTTCACGCAACAGCTTCACCTGCTACCTCCCCTTCACGCAACAGCTTCACCTGCTACCCCCCCTTCACGCAACAGCTTCACCTGCTACCTCCCCTTCACGCAACAGCTTCACCTGCTACCCCCCCTTCACGCAACAGCTTCACCTGCTACCTCCCCTTCACGCAACACCTTCACCTGCTACCCCCCCTTCACGCAACACCTTCACCTGCTACCTCCCCTTCACGCAACAGCTTCACCTGCTACCTCCCCTTCACGCAACAGCTTCACCTGCTACCTCCCCTTCACGCAACAGCTTCACCTGCTACCTCCCCTTCACGCAACAGCTTCACCTGCTACCTCCCCTTCATGCAACAGCTTCACCTGCTACCTCCCCTTCATGCAACAGCTTCCCAGGCCTAAACTCCCAGCATATTATGGATGTACACATATGGTATAGTCACACAGAATCAGAATCAGCTTTACTGGCCAAGTGGGCCTGTGTACATGAGGAATATGACTCCAGTTCACAGCAGCTTCTAGCACTTGCACACACACACACACACACACACACACACACACACACACACACACACACACACACACACACACACACACACACACACACACACACACACACACACACACACACACAAGGAAAAAGAAAAAAATGTCAGAAGAATAAATGGAACAACAGGACACTGGACGCAAGCATGGATGCACAACAGGTATGTACTACTACACAGAGTTTTATTATGGCTGAGTAATCAACAACCTATGCCCATACAGTATGCCATATTGCTTATGTACTATAGTGTCCATATGCTATACAATATACCATACCATATATACTATATACCATACCACATATACCATACCATACTATATACCATACCATGCTATATATACCATACCATGCTGTATACTATACCATATCATATATACCATACACCATATCATATACCCTATACCATATATACCATATACCATATCAACACTCCACAACCCATCATACCCATATACAACGCTATATACTCCCACTATGTTATACTGTATTAACTTACGACCCAGTATACACTACATATTCACCTACCATCCACCTCACAACTACACACTATATTATATACCTATGTTCCAACCACAACAATAACAACAATAATTGTAACCAGTATACAGCAGTTATATGTGTATTTACAATTGTACATCTGTACTGCACAAACATGTGTATTGCACATCTGGTTTAAAGAGGCAGTGCACATGGTAGATATGTAGGTGAGACATGTTGACCAGAAGGGGCTGTTTACAAAGTGTCATATTTACATAATAAGTGTGTATTCCTGCACCATACTGTTAAGTATTCATGACAGAGATGGCCTGTGGGAAAAACTGCTCCTAGGTCTGGTGGTTTTGGTAATGTTGCCCTCCTGGCTGGCTCGCCAATTTAGTCATAGGATTTTTATCCTCGACCTGCTCTGGTTCCTCTGATTTCCACAAAGTTTTAAACCCTGAGTCACTGAGAAGCTTATAATAGGTATTGCATCAGTATGTAGTCATACAACAGCAACAGACCGAGCTGGTCTCAAGAACAGACTGACTTCTGCAAGCTCAGTCCCTTCCTTTTATACACCGGCACATCCCCTCTTGAGTACTTGATGTCCTCCCTGTGTGCATTACTTTTCTTCCCATATCTTGGAATATGCTGATATTTGATAACACTCTGCCTTGGGAGCTCATGGGACCCTGGTGTGAGGAGGTTCTGTACGCCGGTGTGAGGAGGTTCGGTACACAGGTATCAGGAGGTTCTCTACGCAGGGGGTTTGGAACACTTGTCTGGGTGACGGCCTGTGCGGAGGTCTCCATGTGGTGAAGCTCATTAGTGGCATGAGGAAAGATGCACCTGGAATGTGTCGTTAGTGCCAATATGAGAGAACACTGCCAGAGAAGGCTGAATCAGTTCATCAACCTTCTTTGAGTTTCCTACCTGGGTTATTGATCATGCACCAAGACATAAAGAATACTGTGTTTCAACACGGTGTTTCAGTACCGTGTTTCAATACCGTGTTTCAATACCGTGTTTCAACACTGTGTATCAATACTGTGTTTCAACACTGTTTCAACAGTGTTTCAATACTGTGTTTCAACACTGCTTCAATACTGTTTCAACACTGTGTTTCAACACTGTGTATCAATACTGTGTTTAATACTGTGTTTCATCACTGTTTCAACACTTTCAATACTGTGTTTCATCACTGTGTTTCAATACTGTTTATCAATACTGTGTTTCATCACTGTGTTTCAATACTGTTTATCAATACTGTGTTTCAATACCGTGTTTCAACACTGTGTATCAATACTGTGTTTCAACACTGCTTCAATACTGTTTCAACACTGTGTTTCAACACTGTGTATCAATACCGTCTGCATGTGGAGTGTCTGTCTGCATGTGGAGTGTCTGTCTGCATGTGGAGTGTCTGTCTGCATGTGGAGTGTCTGTCTGCATGTGGAGTGTCTGCATGTGGAGTGTCTGTCTGCATGTGGAGTGTCTGCATGTGGAGTGTCTGTCTGCATGTGGAGTGTCTGCATGTGGAGTGTCTGTCTGCATGTGGAGTGTCTGCATGTGGAGTGTCTGTCTGCATGTGGACTGTCTGTCTGCATGTGGAGTGTCTGCATGTGGAGTGTCTGCATGTGGAGTGTCTGTCTGCATGTGGAGTGTCTGTCTGCATGTGGAGTGTCTGTCTGCATGTGGACTGTCTGTCTGCATGTGGAGTGTCTGTCTGCATGTGGACTGTCTGTCTGCATGTGGAGTGTCTGCATGTGGAGTGTCTGTCTGCATGTGGAGTGTCTGTCTGCATGTGGAGTGTCTGTCTGCATGTGGAGTGTCTGCATGTGGAGTGTCTGTCTGCATGTGGAGTGTCTGTCTGCATGTGGAGTGTCTGCATGTGGAGTGTCTGTCTGCATGTGGAGTGTCTGTCTGCATGTGGACTGTCTGCATGTGGACCATCTGTTTGTGTGTGTGTAATGTGTGTGTGTATGTGTGTGTGTGTGTTTGTAGAAGGTAAAGTGTGTTAGTGTGTCAGTGTACTGACCTGTGAGAGACAGACAGCTGTATTAACTCTTTCTGTGTGTTGTCTCTCCTCGTCTCCCTGGTGCGGCAGCAGGTTCCTTGTCTCCCTGGTGCGGCAGCAGGTTCCTCGTCTCCCTGGTGTGGCAGCAGGTTCCTTGTCTCCCTGGTGTGGCAGCAGGTTCCTTGTCTCCCTGGTGTGGCAGCAGGTTCCTCGTCTCCCTGGTGTGGCAGCAGGTTCCTTGTCTCCCTGGTGCGGCAGCAGGTTCCTCGTCTCCCTGGTGTGGCAGCAGGTTCCTCGTCTCCCTGGTGCGGCAGCAGGTTCCTCGTCTCCCTGGTGCGGCAGCAGGTTCCTTGTCTCCCTGGTGCGGCAGCAGGTTCCTTGTCTCCCTGGTGTGGCAGCAGGTTCCTTGTCTCCCTGGTGCGGCAGCAGGTTCCTTGTCTCCCTGGTGCGGCAGCAGGTTCCTTGTCTCCCTGGTGTGGCAGCAGGTTCCTCGTCTCCCTGGTGCGGCAGCAGGTTCCTCGTCTCCCTGGTGTGGCAGCAGGTTCCTTGTCTCCCTGGTGTGGCAGCAGGTTCCTCGTCTCCCTGGTGTGGCAGCAGGTTCCTTGTCTCCCTGGTGCGGCAGCAGGTTCCTTGTCTCCCTGGTGCGGCAGCAGGTTCCTTGTCTCCCTGGTGTGGCAGCAGGTTCCTTGTCTCCCTGGTGCGGCAGGGACATACAGCTGTAGCTCTGTACAGAACAGCAGGATGAGGTCTTCTCAGTGATGATGCTCTGAATAGAAGCAACAAGCAGGACCGAGACAGAGGAGCTCAAGAGCGCTCCCAGACATCCCATAATGCAACAATTCACTGGTGTCTCTCCACAGGGTCAAGAGTAACACCCTGCACAACCCTGAGTCGTGTGTGTGTGTGTGTGTGTGTGTGTGTGTGTGTGTGTGTGTGTGTGTGTGATACATCGTTACCTCGCTAGAGATGGAAGCGTTCTATTGGTCCACAGCTTCTGCAATGAAACAACTGTCTGGAAGGATGATCTGACTGTAGGTCCTCCACCATCAGGTATCTTACACAGGAACCTGCCTATCCTCTATTTACTCCTTTATCTTTCTATCCACTATCTACTCCTTTATCTTTCTATCCTCTATTTACTCCTTTATCTTTCTATCCTCTATTAACTCATTTATCTTTCTATCCTTAATTTATATATTTATCTCTCTGTCCTTTATTTATATATTATACAAACCCCAATTCCAGTGAAGTTGGGACGTTGTGTAAAATGTAAATAAAAACAGAATACAGTGATTTGTAAATCCTTTTCCACCTATATTCAGCTGAATACACTACAAAGACAAGATATTTAATGTTCAAACTGATAAACTTTATTGTCTTTTTTGCAAATAGTCTCTCATGTTGAATGTGATGCCTGCAACACGTTCCAAAGCTGCTGGGACAGGGGCATGTTCACCACTGTGTTACACCACCTGTCCTTTTAACAACACTCAGTAAGCGTTTGGGAACTGAGGACACTACTTGTTGGAGCTTTGTAGGAGGAATTCTTTCCCATTCTTGCTGATGTACGACTTCAGTTGCTCAACAGTCCGGGGTCTCCGTTGTCGTATTGTGCGCTTCATAATGTGCCACACATTTTCAATGGGAGACAGGTCTGGACTGCAGGCAGGCCAGTCCAGTACCCCCACTCTTTTACTACGAAGCCCCGCTGGTGGACCACCTGCAGAATGTGGCTTGGCATTGTCTTGCTGAAATAAGCAGGGACGTCCCTGAAAAAGACGTCACTTGGATGGCAGCATATGTTGCTCCAAAACCTGTATGTACCTTTCAGCATTAATGGTGCCTTCCCAGATGTGCAAGTTACCCATGATGCCATGGGCACTAACACACCCCCATACCATCACAGATGCTGGCTTTTGGACTCTGGGCTGATAACAGTCTGGATGGTCCTTTTCCTCTTTAGCCCGGAGGACACGACGTCCATGATTTCCAAAAACAATGTGAAATGTGGACTCGTCAGACCACAGCACACTTGTCCACTTTGCGTCAGTCCATCTCAGAGGACCTCGGGCCAGAGAAGCCGGCGGTGTTTCTGGGTGGTGTTGATATCTGGCTTTGGCTTTGCATGGTAGAGTTTTAACTTGCACTTGTAGATGTAGCGACCAACTGTGTTAACTGACCATGGTTTTCCCAAGTGCTCCTGAGCCCACGTGGTCATATCCTTTACACAATGATGTCGGTTTTTAATGCAGTGCCATCTGAGGGGTCGAAGGTCACGGCCATTCAGTGTTGGTCTTGGGCCTTGCTGCTTACGTGCAGAGATTTCTCCGGATTCTCTGAATCTTGTGATGATATTATGGGCTGTAGGTGATGAAATCCCTAAATTCCTTGCAGTTGTACGTTGAGAAACGTTGTTCTTAAACTGTCGGACTATTTGCTCACGCAGTTGTTCACAAAGTGGTGAACCTCGCCCCATCCTTGCTTGTGAGCGACTGAGCCTTTCAGGGATGCTCCTTTTATACCCAATCATGACGCTCACCTGTTTCCAGTTACCCTGTCCACCTGTGGAATGTTCCCAACAGGTGGTTTTTGAACTTTCCTCAGCTTTCCCAGTCTTTTGTTGCCCCTGTCCCAGCTTCTTTGGAACATGTTGCAGGCATCAAATTCAAAATGAGTGAATATTTGCAAAAAACAATAAAGTTTATCAGTTTGAATATTAAATATCTTGTCTTTGTAGTGTATTCAACTGAATATAGGTGGAAAAGGATTTGCAAATCATTGTATTCTGTTTTTATTCACGTTTTACACAACGTCCCAACTTAACTGGAATTGGGGTTTGTATCTTTCTATCCTTTATTTATATATTTATCTCTCTACCCTTTATTTACATACTTATCTCTACCCTTTATTTATATATTCATCTTTCTATCCTTTATTTATATATTTATCTCTATCCTTTGTTTATATATTTATTTCTATCCTTTATTTATATATTATCTTGCTATCCTTTATTTATATATTTATCTCTCTATCCTTTATTTATATATTTATCTTTCTATCCTTTATTTATACATTTATCTTTCTATCCTTTATTTATACATTTATCTTTCTATCCTTTGTTTATATATTTATCTTTCTCTCTACCCTTTATTTACATACTTATCTCTACCCTTTATCTATATATTCATCTTTCTATCCTTTATTTATACATTTATCTTTCTATCCTTTTTTTTTTTATAACTTTGTTTATTGAATTTTCCGCACAATCAACATTTACAAAATAATTGTCCTCATAAGTTGTACAGCATGAACACAAAACACATCCAACAATACACTAACACACCAGAATACAATGAGGAATAAAAACACACCCTCAAAGGAGAAAAAAAAAATCAAATCAAATCAAAACAAATTAACTAAAATAATTTAAAAAATAAATAAATAAATAAATAAATAAATAAATACAAGTACACATATTCCAATGCACTTGTCCGCAGGCCAGCCAACCCAGCACAGTCCCTCACAGACATCATGTACACATACACCCTGCCTCCTTCATCACCGGAGCTTGCCACGCCCCCACCTCCATCCAACAAGGACATCAATAAAAAGGAAAAAATATGTATATATATATACACACACATCACTCTGGAATAACAGGGAAATGAAGTCGCTTAACATAAGAAAAGAAGGGGGTCCACATTGCCCAGAATTTGTTTAGGGACCCTTTGAGTGTGTGCCTAATTTTTTCCAGCTTTATACAATTTAAAACAGACTTAATCCAAAGGGCATGAGAAGGGGGTACAGAGGATTTCCAACTAAGCAAAACCAATCGTCTCGCCAACAGGGTAACAAAGGCAATAAAATCCTTATTAATATTGGTCAGTTGCAATGTGGGCGAGGGCACCCCAAATAGCGCAATAAAAGGGTCTGGCTTGATCTGTGTGTCACATACTTCTGAAAGTGTGCTAAAAATATCTTTCCAAAAACCATCAAGAGATGAGCAACACCAAAACATGTGCACATGGTTAGCAGGAGACTGGTTACACCTCACACAGTTAGGATTTATGTCTTTGTAAATTTTCGCTAGTCTCGCTTTGGTCCAATGAGCCCTATGAATGATTTTGCATTGAATGAGACCATGTCGGGCGCAGACCGAAGAGGTATGTACCCTTCCGAGTGCCCTCTCCCACAGCCCATCAGATATTCCCTCCCCCAGTTCCTCCTCCCATGAGGATTTCATGTCATTAAGTGAGGCAATTCTTAAAGAACAAATTTGTCTATAAATTATTGACAAGGTACCTTTCAGAGTGGGAAGCGGGGTAAGAAAGGTGTCAAACTGTGTTTCACCAGGAAGGGTGGGGAAATGAGGATCCAAATTGCGGACGTAACTCTGGATCTGTAAAAATCTAAAAAAAATGATGCCTGGGAAGACCAAATTTAACTGCTAGTTGCTCAAACGTACTAAATGTATTGTCAATGTAGAGATCTTTAAACCTTTTTATACCAAGACTAGACCATATTGAGAAAGCACTATCAACCATAGATGGGGCAAAAGCAGGGTTCGAGGCCATCGGAGCAGAAAGAGAGGTTGTCTGAAACCCAAAATGGCGTCTAAATTGATTCCAGATCCTCAATGTTGTTTTGACACACACATTCTTGGTGAAAGAGGAATAAGGGCCTGTAATGGAGGAGTGAGCGAGGGAAGACAATGATGCCGGTACAGACGAAGCAGCTTCCATCTTTAACCAAATTGGGGACGGGGACATCTCTCCACCTCGCAACCAGAACTGAATGACCCTAAGATTAGCTGCCCAATAATAAAATCTAAAATCTGGTAGCGCCATACCTCCGTCTGACTTGGGTCTCTGCAAGAGCTGTTTTCGTATCCTAGGAGTCTTCTTATCCCATATGAAAGGTAGAATTAGGCCGTCTATTTTTTTGAAAAATGTGTTGGGAAGAAAAATCGGTAGGCACTGAAAGAGATATAAAAATTTAGGGAGTGTGTTCATTTTAACAGAATTAATTCTCGCTACTAAAGAGAGGTGCATCACTGACCAGCGTTCAAAATCATCCTTAGTGCGGGTTAAAAGCGAGGAAAAGTTGGCCCGAAAAAGGTTTTCAAATCGACTCGTGACCTGTACACCAAGATAAGTGAAACAACTATGAGCAACTTTGAATGGCAAGGTATGTAATGGGAATTTTTCCGCGGTCACATTAAGCGGCATCAATTCGCTTTTACTGAGATTCAGTTTATACCCTGATAAATGACCAAAGGATGTAATAGTAGCAAGGGCAGCAGGAACAGAAACAGAAAGATTAGATGTGTATAGCAATAAGTCATCTGCATATAAAGACACCTTGTGCTCATGTCCGTATCTAACTATACCTTTGATAAGAGGGTTGGAACGAAGTGCTATTGCAAGGGGTTCTATGGTGAGAGCAAACAATAAAGGGCTTAGAGGGCAACCCTGGCGTGTTGACCGTTGCAGAGGGAAACAGCCTGACTGAGTGTTATTAGTCCTGACAGAGGCTTGGGGGGACGCATACAGAAGTCTTACCCAAGTAGTGAATTTTGAACCAAAGCCGAATTTATTTAGTGTATAGAAAAGGTACTTCCACTCCACCCTGTCAAACGCCTTCTCCGCGTCCAGGGATATAATGGCCTCCGAGGTGTTGGTGTCAGAGGAATTGTACATGATATTAAATAGTCGCCTAAGATTGAAGAATGAATGTCTATTTCTAATAAATCCTGTTTGATCAGGAGAGATAATCGATGGGAGAACTGTTTCCAGGCGTGTTGCCAGAAGTTTGGCTAAAATCTTATAGTCAACATTTAACAGGCTAATTGGACGATATGATGCACATTCAAGAGGGTCTTTATTATTTTTAAGAATTAAACAGATAGTCGCTTGAGTGAGAGTCTGTGGAAGAATACCATTAACAAATGCTTCATTATACATTTCAATTAGAATAGGGGCCACTTTGGGGAAAAGCTTTTTATAAAACTCTGTCGAGTAACCGTCAGGCCCTGGGCTTCTCCCGGATTGAAGGGATTTGACAGCTCTAGACAGTTCTTCAACAGTGATTGGTTGTTCTAATTCTTTAACCAAATCCTGGTTGACTAAAGGTACATCAAGGGAGTGGAAGAAGTCATCAAATTCTGATAAATCAGCATCACTTTCAGAAGTATATAGAGACTGGTAGAAACTTCTGAACTCATCATTTATCTCCCTAGGGTCTAATGATATTCCGGATGATGTATGAATTTTGGGAATTTGATGTGATGATGAAACTTGACGCAACTTGTGTGCTAATAACTTACTGGCTTTGTCTCCCTGTTCATAGTAGGTGCTCCTAGACTTGACAAGCAGCTCAGTAACTTGATCTGTTAGCAAAGTGTCAAATTCTGCTTGCAAAGTTAAGCGCTCCTTATAAATATCTGGAGATGGTGAAACGGAATATGCGTTATCTAATTGGGCAATGCGGCGTGTTAGCATGGACAATTTATCTTTTTTAAGTTTGTTCTCATATGTGGTGTAGGAAATAATTTCACCTCTAAGATAAGCTTTCAAAGTTTCCCATAGGGTAGATGCAGAGATACCTGGGGTTCTATTTGTATCCATAAAAAAGTCAATTTGGGCCGAAGCAAAGTTAATAAAATTTTCGTTACTGAGTAATTGAGTGTTAAGCCGCCAAGGCGGTCTCTGATTATTAGCTGTTTGAAAGACTACTCCCATAGTGACAGGGGCATGGTCCGAAACCACAATTGGATTATATAAGCACGAAGATATGGAATGGAGAAGTCTATCATCTACAAGGAAGTAGTCTATGCGCGTAAAAGTGTGGTGTACCGAAGAGAAAAAAGAGTATGCCCTCCCAGATGGATTAAATGTTCTCCAAGGGTCTGAAACAGCGAAATCAGACATAAAGGTACGGACAACCCCAGCTGAGGTTGATAAAGTAGTAGATTTAGTGGAGGATCGATCCAAATGTGGGTCCAACCAGCAGTTAAAGTCACCGCCTATGATCAGCATATGGGAGGACATATCAGGGAGTGTGGAGAAAACCGATTTGAAAAAATCACCATTGTCCCAATTAGGACCATAAACATTAACAAGAACCACCTTTGTATCGAATAACCTACCACTGACAATTACATATCTACCATTGGGATCAGCTATCACATTAGAACATGTAAAAGGTACTGATTTGTGAAGTAAGATAGCCACCCCTCTTGACCTACTCTGAAATGAGGAATGGAACACCTGACCCACCCATCTGCACCTAAGTATTGAGTGTTGTGATACCTTGAGATGAGTTTATTGGAGGAAGATAATGTGAGCTTTCAACTGATGGAGGTGGTGGAGAACCCTACTGTGTTTAACTGGGTTGTTAATGCCCCTACAATTCCAAGTGAGAAAATTAAAACCATTCCCTCCAGCAGGATGAGCTACGTCAGGCTGAGTCATGTCTTAAGAGAGAGAGGACATGTTAAGGACAAGGCATAATGCAAATTAAATATTTTGGCTGACCTCAATAGTGCAAATTCAAAAAACAAAAACAAGTGACAAAACACAAGAAAACAAAACACAAATACAGAAGGAAAAAAACCCTCCCACAAAATCCCTCTTGCCGAAGCATCTCCCCAACTGAGATGCAAGCAAACCCCTAAATACAAAAAACCTTTAGAGCAACGCATACCAACTTAGCTAGCTTACTCTTAGCTACCTGAGATTTGTGACCATTGAACTAGAATAAAGCAAATGTGCATAAGTCGGTCTCCAATAACATTAGGACCCGAGGAAAACTAACTCAGTTAAGAGAGGTACAAAATCTATAAAGTGGCAAAATTGAACTTCAACCATGTAAACAACCAAATACTGGCAGTGCAGGCAGCTCAGATCAAAACAAAATGAAATGAGAATGACACAAATAGTAGGCAGTAATGTAAGTGGAATAAAATATATCTCCACATTATATCACCTTAATGTGAGTAGTCCGCTGTATACTCATCAACATGTATTGAAAATAAAAATAAAAAACCCACTACATTCAAGTGTCAACAATGAGCACTGCAAGGCTGGCTTCACTCTCCAACATGTACTGAAAATAAAAAAACAGCTGCGTTCAAATGTCAACAATGAGCACTGCAAGACCCACTTCACTAGCTAATCTGCCTACCAGCCAGCCCGCTAACTAGCCTGCTAACCAGACCAGCCAACTGATATTTTGAGCTACAGACCCGGCGGTGGCGTGACAGCTTTTTTCACCCTGTTTTTGATGAAATCGGCCGCAACAGCCGGGTCCTCAAACCTGTGTGTGGAGCTGTCCGGCAGGGTCAGTCTCAGAACCGCAGGGTAGATGAGACCATACTTCACGCCGGGACAGGCGCGCAGCTGGCGCTTCACATCTCCGAAGCTAGCCCGCTTCTTGGCCACAGCCGTGATGTAGTCCGGAAATATCGAGGCTCTTCTGCCCTTGTAGAGGAGAGGAGACGCATCTCCAGATCTCTTCAGCATGTCGTTCCGGACGTGAAAGAAATGCACCCTGATGACAAATGGTCGCGGAGGTTCACCCTCCCGGGGTCGGCTCCGCAGGGTGCGATGGGCCCGGTCTAGCAGCGGCTTCTCATCCAGGCCGAGCAGCTCCTGAAGCAGCCCGGCTACGAATTCTGTCGGTCGCGGGCCCTCTACTCCCTCCGGTATTCCCAGAAGACGGATGTTGTTCCTCCGCATTCTACCTTCCAGGTCCTCGCATCTGTTGTCCAGGTATGTCACCCTAGTTGTTAGTGAGCCGACGTTCGCCTCTAGCTCGGTAATCCGAGTGCTGTGATCTGTAGCACTGCGCTCCAGCTCCGATAAAACGACTCCATGTGCGTCGAGTTTATTCTGGATCCTCTCGATAGATCTTTTAAGCTCGTCTTTGACCAGTATCATCTCTGATCTGAGAGTGGTAGCTGAAGTGTCAATCTTACTGAAAATATCGGTTTTGAGGGAGCCCATCATGGATTGTAGCATTTCCGCGGTCAGTACTGTCATGCTGTCAGCACTAGCTGTAGCACCCGATGTTGGGAGCGGATCAGATTCAGGAGAGGGCGCAGGCTTATTGCGGCCTGCTCTTGCAGACTCCGTTTTCGGTCGATTAGATGTCATTTCACCTTCAAAGTCCTCAAATATAGTGTGAATCGTTTAAAGGACTCTTTAGACGCTTGACCACCAAAGACATGCACGATTTAGCGAGATTAAATATATAAATTTGGTCACTAACTCAGGAGCAATAGAGAAACGTGTCCTACATCCTCGACGTCCCGGCCACGCCCCTTATCTTTCTATCCTTTATTTATACATTTATCTTTCTATCTTTTATTTATCTTTCTATCCTTTGTTTATATATTTATCTTTCTATCCTTTCTTTATATATTTATCCTTTATTTACACATTTATCTTTCTATCCTTTGTTTATATATTATCTTTCTATCCTTTATTTATACATTTATCTTTCTATCCTTTATTTATATATTTATCCTTCTATCCTTTATTTATACATTTATCTTTCTATCCTTTGTTTATATATTATCTTTCTATCCTTTATTTATACATTTATCTTTCTATCCTTTATACATTTATCCTTTATTTATACATTTATCTTTCCATCCTTTGTTTATATATTATCTTTCTATCCTTTATTTATACATTTATCTTTCTATCCTTTGTTTATATATTATCTTTCCATCCTTTGTTTATATATTATCTTTCTTTTATTTATATATTTATCTTTCTATCCTTTATTTATACATTTATCTTTCTATCCTTTATTTATACATTTATCTTTCCATCCTTTATTTATATATTTATCTTTCAATCCTTTATTATATATTTATCCTTCTATCCTTTATTTATACATTTATCTTTCCATCCTTTCTTTATATATTCATCCTTCTATCCTTTATTTATGTATTTATCTTTCTATCCTTTCTTTATATATTTATCCTTTATTTATACATTTATCTTTCCATCCTTTGTTTATATATTATCTTTCTATCCTTTATTTATACATTTATCTTTCCATCCTTTGTTTATATATTATCTTTCTATCCTTTATTTATACATTTATCTTTCTATCCTTTGTTTATATATTATCTTTCTATCCTTTGTTTATATATTATCTTTCTTTTATTTATATATTTATCTTTCTATCCTTTATTTATACATTTATCTTTCTATCCTTTGTTTATATATTATCTTTCTATCCTTTATTTATACATTTATCTTTCCATCCTTTGTTTATATATTATCTTTCTATCCTTTATTTATACATTTATCTTTCTATCCTTTGTTTATATATTATCTTTCTATCCTTTGTTTATATGTTATCTTTCTATCCTTTATTTATACATTTATCTTTCTATCCTTTGTTTATATATTATCTTTACATCCTTTGTTTATATATTATCTTTCTTTTATTTATATATTTATCTTTCTATCCTTTATTTATACATTTATCTTTCTATCCTTTATTTATATATTTATGCTTTATTTATACATTTATCTTTCTATCCTTTATACATTTATCCTTTATTCATACATTTATCTTTCTATCCTTTGTTTATATATTATCTTTCCATCCTTTGTTTATATATTATCTTTCTTTTATTTATATATTTATCTTTCTATCCTTTGTTTATATATTATCTTTCTATCCTTTATTTATACATTTATCTTTCTATCCTTTGTTTATATATTATCTTTCCATCCTTTGTTTATATATTATCTTTCTTTTATTTATATATTTATCTTTCTATCCTTTATTTATACATTTATCTTTCTATCCTTTATTTATATATTTATCTTTCTATCCTTTATTTATACATTTATCTTTCTATCCTTTATTTACCCTTAAACAATATCAGTTCTCCAACTCCATCTACTCCTGCAGATCCTGTCATACTACATTCATATCTACACAATGAGTCACTGACAGTTCCAGTTATTACAGCTTTTGAGACTATCTCTCTTGATACTTTGACTAAGTTCGTGTCAGCTTCTAAACCAACTGCTTGCCTACTTGATCCCTTACCAGCAAACCTTTTTAAAGACCTCTGGCCTTTTCTTGGACCTGCAATGCTAGACATCGTTAATTTATCTCTTACTACTGGCATTGTTCCCAGCAGTTTTAAGACGGCTGTGGTTAAACCTCTACTGAAAAAACCGCACCTTGATCCAGGGTCTCTTAATAACTATCGACCAGTCTCTAATCTTCCATTCTTCTCTAAAGTACTAGAGAAGGTTGTGTATCAACACCTTTCAACCCATATATGCATAATGACAGAAACCAACGAGCAGCTTCATGGTTTGGGTCCTTATGCAACTGTACTGTTTATGAGGGTGGGACACCCGCAGTCCGTTGAGACTGAAGAGGTCGCTTAGATGATGATGAAACGTATCTGTCAATAAACGTTGTGTCCAGATAAACTAACAATAATAATAATAATAATAATAATAATAAAGTTCGTAGAAATTCAACCCCTCCTCCACGTGGCACGGACCAGACGACTCCCGGCTGCACCGAGGGTACGTCTCCAGCGCTGCAGCATCACCTGTCAACTATTCTGTTGTGTGCCCAATAAACCATCACGAGCCAGCAAGAAGCCGTCTGACTTCTTATTGGCCTGTCGACCTGAATCAAAGAACCGGCTGAGTCTTTTGCAAAAGATAAGACTCAACACTACTACTACCACTACTACCACTAATACTACCACTACTATCACCACTAATACTACTACTACTACTACTAATACTACCACTACTATCACCACTACTACTACCACTACTACTACTAATACTACCACTACTATCACCACTACTACTGCCACTATTGCTACTTTCGGCTGCTCCCATTAGGGGGCGCCACAGCGGATCATCCGTTTCCATCTCTTCCTGTCCTCTGCATCTTCCTCTGTCACACCAGCCACCTGCATGTCCTCCCTCACCACATCCATAAACCTCCTCTTTGGTCTTCCTCTTCTCCTCCTCCCTGGCAGCTCCATATTCAGCATCCTTCTCCCAGTATACCCAGCATCTCTCCTCCACACATGTCCAAACCATCTCCATCTTGTCTCTCTTGTTTGTCTCCAAACCGTCCAACCTGAGCTGTCCCTCTAATATACTCCTTCCTAATCCTGTCCTTCTTCATCACTCCCAGTGAAAATCTTATCATCTTCATCTCTGCCACCTCCAGCTCCTCCTCCTGTCTTTTCATCAGTGCCACTGTCTCCACACCATACAACATAGCTGGTCTCACTACCATCTTGTAAACCTTCCCTTTAACTCTTGCTCGTACCCTTCTGTCACACATCACTCCTGACACTCTTCTCCACCCACCCCACCCTGCCTGCACTCTCTTCTTCACCTCTCTCCTGCACTCCCCGTTACTTTGGACAGTTGACCCCAAGTATTTAAACCAAAATGCCTTCATCACCTCCACTCCTTGCATCCTCACCATTTCACTGTCCTCCCTCTCATTCACACATAGGTATTCTGTCTTGCTCCTGCTGACTTTCATTCCTCTTCTCTCCAGTGCATACCTCCACCTCTCCAGGCTCTCCTCCACCTGCTCCCTACTCTCACTACACATCAAAAAACAAAAACAACCAAAAATAGCAGAAACCTACATTAATCTTTACAGTACGCATAAGTCATCATCCAACAGCAGAGACATACATAAATCATTCCAATGGACAAACTGTTCAGACCAAAATAAAAACTGTCAGAGCCACAAAGCTAGCTAGCTAGCTAGCAGGGCTAGTGGCCGACAGCTTGTGAGCTAACTTTTGCATCTGTGTACCAGTGGCGGCTGTCCAGTAGAGGGCGCTGGGGCGCTGCCCCCTTCAAACATCAAGCGATGAAAATGTACTGAAACATGTTAAATATAATTTAGTTGTATAATGCAAATTATTATGAAATAAAGGTGTTTTTCAGTCTGCGAGCGAGCGCCTGTCAGCAGCCAGTAAATATTTGTTCCAAATGGTACTTGGTTGATTTCTGTCTGAACACATACTAGAATAAGAATATACATATAATTCTTAAGTGTATATATAATCATATACTTAAGAATTCACTTGCTGCAGAAGCGGAACTCCTTTAATGTGTGTAGCACCATCTCGTGTATTTTCTACCAGTCATTTATTGAAAGTCTATTTGTTGGTTTAACAGGTTGACTGTGAAGGACAGGAACAGCCTAAACAGTATGGTTCAGGTCTGCTCCAAGAAAATGGGAGTCCAGCAGAGAGACTTGTGCTCCCTCTGGGAGAAACGTGTGGCCCACAAAGCAAAAGGAATTAATTGTTAGCCAATCTGACCTCGTCCTGTCCAGTCAGTTCACTTTAATGCCTCAGGCCGGTGCTATCAAGCGCCCCCTAGGGGAACAAATCGCTATTCTAGGTCCTTCATTCCTTCTGCTACCAGGCTGTTAAATGCTGAGATGTGTCATTTTAAATGATGATTTATGTTGTTTGAAACAACAACAGTTGGTTTATACCTTGTCTGTTTTCCACATGGCTTGTGGGCCTGTACGTTCACTGACTGTAGGGGGGGAATGTAACGAGCAATGCATCTTGGGATGCTTGATTTATTAATTTATTATCCTATTCTTTTGACTTGTGAGGGTTTTTCCCCTTGTCCTGGTCCTCGTGTGAGTCTGCATGCGGGGCCACATGGGGGTGGCGGTGTGCATCTCTTGCCCATGTACTGATCTGTCTGTTGTCTCTGACATGGCGATGGTTGCCGCTTGTCTGTGAGTTTGTGTATGTCTGGGAAGACTGTAAGAACTGAACTGCCCTTCTGGGATAAATAAAGTTGTCTGAATCTGAACCTTCCTGGGTGAGGGGCACCGGCCAAACGATACCTTATGTAAGCCCTCAAACCTGTGGCGAGCAGGTGACCCGAGGCTGATGTCTGATTGGTTTCTTCGGAGTTTCCAGGGGGCGCAGTTCTGTGCGCCCCAGCCACTCCCACTTTTATTGGCATTGAATTGGTATTGTTTTAATGTCTTTTGATCTAATTGTATTGGGCAATTCTCGTAGCTGTCAATCATATTCACACCCACCACGAAGCCTCGTCTCCACTGTCAATCATCCACCGTCTATGTACCCTTATAAAATCTATAGGCCACATTGTCCTTCTTAATAACTCTGACTGTGTGGACATTAAAGCAGCTGTCAGGTGTGCTGCGCCAAGCGAAATTGCGCCCCCCCCCAAAAAAACCCAAAACTTTTTAGCACCAGCCGCCACTGGTCAGAGCCACAAAGTTGGCTAGCTAGCAGCACTAGTGGCTGACAGCTTGTGAGCTAACTTCAGCATCTGTGTTCTGTTGCCTGCAGCAGGCAGAGGGCTTCTCTCCCGTGTAGTGTGTTTTCTCTACATCCACAGTATGGAATATTAATTAGACATGCACAGTATGGAATATTAATTAGACATGCACATTATGGAATATTAATTAGACATGCAAAGTATGGAATATTAACTAGACATGCACAGTATGGAATATTAACTAGACATGCACAGTATGGAATATTAATTAGACATGCACAGTATGGAATATTAACTAGACATGTACAGTATGGAATATTAATTAGACATGCACATTATGGAATATTAATTAGACACGCACAGTATGGAATATTAACTAGACATGCAAAGTATGGAATATTAATTAGACATGCACAGTATGGAATATTAACTAGACATGTACAGTATGGAATATTAACTATACATGCACATTATGGAATATTAATTAGACATGCACATTATGGAATATTAATTAGACTTACACAATATGGAATATTAACTAGACATGCAAAGTATGGAATATTAATTAGACATGTACAGTATGGAATATTAACTAGACATGCAAAGTATGGAATATTAACTAGAAATGCAAAGTATGGAATATTAATTAAACATGTACAGTATGGAATATTAACTAGACATGCAAAATATGGAATATTAATTAGACATGTACAGTATGGAATATTAACTAGACATGTACAGTATGGAATATTAACTAGAAATGCAAAGTATGGAATATTAACTAGACATGTACAGTATGGAATATTAATTAGACATGTACAGCATGGAATATTAATTAGACATGTACAGCATGGAATATTAACTAGACATGCAAAGTATGGAATATTAATTAGACATGTACAGCATAGAATATTAATTAGACATGTACAGTATGGAATATTAATTAGACATGCACATTATGGAATATTAATTAGACATCACTGTGGCTCCGGTCTTGCATTTGCGGTCGTTCCACTGAGATATTTAAGAAACTCTGTTGCACGCGTGTTGTTGTTGGGTGGTACGACGATAGCGCGTCATAACATTAATATTGCAGGTCAACCGTCCCACACCTCCCACACCTCCCACACCCGACCGCAGAATAATAACTAACTGCGGTTTTAGGCCTGTGCCAAGCGCTTAGCTATCCCTTACCTCCTCACAACCCCAGCGACCACAGGCCGGCATGCGGCCAACGGGGGAAATGCCAGAAGTCTATACGTGACCTTCTGGAACAGTGTGTATTGCTCCAGGTGTACATCCTACTATTCAGAAACGTACCCCTCCAATTATCAGTACAGTCAAACCTGCTCATAAGTAGCTTCAATGTAGAACTGGAGTTTGAGAGACGACCTGGGGGCCATCTATCACCACCCACACTGAAGTCGCCCCCTATCAGTAAGTAAGCATCAGGAAATGTAACTAACCAATAAGCCAGTCTACCTCCCAAACAATCAAGTAGCTGATCATTGCCTGCTTTAGAACTGAAACCATAGATATTGGCAACAATCAAACTTATGTTGTTAACCTTGACAACCAAACAGACAAAGCGACCATTAGTGTCATAGTCTGAATAGTCCTCCAAAATTGTTTTTTTAAACAAGATACCCCTGCAGAATGCTCTGATCCATGGGACAGCCAAAACTTACAAGCTTTGGCAAGTGAGTGCGCTTCTTGAAAAAATACAAAATCAGTTTTTAGCTGCTTGGCAAATAAAAACAAGGCCTTACGTTTTACATCGTTTCTTAACCCCCCTGGCTTTTAAAGAGAGAATAGAAATAGACATGACACAGCTAGGATGGCTTAAATGCAGAGAAACAACTTCCCTACGGGGATCAATAAAGTATCTCAAAATCTTGGTTTTGTTATTTGCACAGGTGATTGTCATCATCACTGCCCTTAATAAACACCAGGCAAACACTTCCCAGGTGTGGTATCTTGACTACATGAAACAAGCACACACACAGGATTTGTTTACTTACTATATATTGATAAAAACTTCGGGAGCACAGCCATCTCGGCAGGCATTCATTACACAACAGAACTACATCCGGGGAAGGTTCTAGGTAGTAATGGGTAAACCAATTTACTGCTACTGCCACCTAGTGGACATACAGGTAAGTGGATCGGTTTTTTAAACAAGTTACTACACTCCTCCACCGTTAGGCTAACAAAAAGGTCCTCCACAGGGATCACCAATACTAATAACGATGAAACAAAGTAGGCATGTGCCAAACCTGACCTCCAACTAGTGTAACGTGATTCAACATGACTCATTCTAGTCAACATTTAAGTCACTTTCGAAGAAACAATTGTTGTTTTTTTCTAACATGTTTTCAATGCCACCTAGGAAGTTCCGGGTGGACCACCTGACTCCCGTGAGATCAAGGCACATTCTTGCCTTGCCTGGAACATGATCTCACCACTATCTATCATAGTCTTTCAGAAACGTAAGTTCGGGGATGCTTCTGCCGGGTGGATTGACGAACCTCCTGTGGCGGTGGTGTGACAGGTAAGACCACTCTTTCAGGGATCACCCTCTCTGGCCCCCGAGGTTCAACCGCAGGCCTCTGTTCAACCTCAGGGTTCTCTGATAGTCTCGCAGGACCTACTTCTGAACTGTGTTCCAGCTCCTCTGGAGGTTCCATAGGTTGGTCTGGAGATTGGCAGGACTCTGGGTGACGTGCTCGCACCTGGTCAACGTGTCTCCTCATCCTCTGCCCACTGCCAAGAATCACTGTATAGGAAACAGGACCAGAAGACGAGTCAACTGCTGCTGGAATCCATTTTGGTCCTAAGCCGTAATTCCTTGTGTATACGGCATCCCCGGGCGCAAATCTTCTCAGCTTGGCCGTTTTGTCACGATGTTCTTTCTGTTTCAGCTGTTTCTGTTGAATTTTCAACTTTAGGTCAGGTTTCAGTAGGTCAAACACAGATCTCAGCTGTCTGGACATCAACATTTCTGCAGGCGACAACCCTGCAGATGCGGTAGCTGAACAAGAACCTGGAAACTCTGGCCTCGATGCTATCTCCTCTCATCTTTCTCACCCCCCCCCCTTTAAAGGTCTGCACTGACTGCTCCACTAAACCGTTAGAGGAGGGGTGGAACAGCGCTGAGGTGACATGCTGAATCTCGTTCTGTGACATAAAATGGCTGAATTCCGCACTTGTGAAGCAACTGCCGTTGTCAGACACTAACATCTGTGGCAATCCATGGACTGCGAAGCACAGCCGTAGCTTTACAATTGTTGCCTGTGTTGTAGAGGCATTCAGCGGATAAACCTCTAGCCACTTCGAATGTGCGTCGATTATCACCAAGAACATCTTGCCCAAGAACGGCCCTGCATAGTCCCCATGAATGTGAGACCATGGCAGCTCGGGCCATTCCCAGGGGGGCAGTGGTGCATTAGGTGGCAATTTTCTGTTTTGTTGGCATTCCACGCATATGCTGACCTCCGTTTCGATATCCTTGTCCATCTGCGGCCACCACATGTAAGACCTTGCTAAACCTTTCATACGAGCCATGCCCGGATGTGACTGATGGAGCATCTTCAAGAGAACAGATTGCCCCTGTGGAGGAATCGCCGTTCTGGCTCCCCACAGGACACACCCATCTCGCATACTCAACTCCAGACGGCGGGCATCTTGTCCTCATATGGCATGAGTTGAGGATCATTTACCTCTGGCCAGCATTTCAAGACATAGCTTTGCACCAGGGACAGTGTGGCATCCCTCGCCGTCCACTTCCTGACTTGTGACACGTTCACCCGTACATCGTCCATATGATCCATCATCAGCACTTGATCCTGTAGACCGTCATCCTCAACCAGCTCTGGAACCGGGAGTCTACTGAGCGCATCGGCGTTACTATGATACTTGCCCGGCTTGTAGATTATCTGATACTTGTATGCTCGAAGTAGAACTGCCCATCTGAATTCTTGGGGAAACCATCAGGGGGACAGGCTTCATCTCATGGAATAAGGATAGTAAGGGCTTATGGTCAGTGGCGATCGTGAATCTACGACCATATAGATATTTATGAAATCTCTGTATTCCAAAGATCACGGCCAGGCCCTCTTTATCTAACTGGGAGTACCTTTTCTCAGAAAGAGTGGGTGTCCTTGACATAAACCCCAGTGATTTTTCTGTGCCATCGGGCATCTTGTCCGAAAGCACTGCTCCTACCCCATACGATGAGGCGTCGCATGCTAGGATCAATTCTCTGTCCGCAGAGTAATGGACTAGCACTCTTGCTGATTGGAGAAGCTCTTTTGACTTTTGGAAAGCTTCATCTTGCTTTGTAGTCCATGCCCATTTTTCATCTTTTCGGAGGAGCTGGTGCATCGGCGCAAGCAGCGTGGAGAGGTTGGGAAGGAAACGGTTATAGTAGTTAAGTAAAGCAAGATATGCCTTGAGCTCTGTGACACTGGATGGGGACGGAGCTTCCACAATGGCTTTAACCTTCGACTCCATGGGATGCAAACCCTGCGCGTCTACTTTATGTCCCAGATAGTACACCTCATTTTCCAGCAGTTGGCACTTACTTCGTTTTAGCTGTAACTCAGCCTCCTCCAGCCTACTAAGCACTTCATTCAGGTTTCGCAGATGTTCTTCCTTGCTAGCCCCGGTGACAAGAATGTCGTCTAAGTATACTGCGACCATGGCTATGCCCTGTAGAAGACCCTCCATTGTTCTCTGAAACACGGCCGGCGCCGACAATACCTCAAAGGGCAGGCGATTGTAAGTAAAAAGGCCTTTGTGAGTATTCACCGTGAGGTAATTTTAGACTCGTCATCCATGAGAATTTGAGCGTATGCATGGCTCATGTCGAATTTAAAAAATTGCTGCCCCCCCCCAACAAGGCCGCAAACAAATCTTCAATTCTTGGAATAGGGTAGTGCTCTAGCGGAGAGACACGAGTGACAGTTAGTTTGTAGTCTCCGCAGAGTCTAAGTGAGCCATCCGGTTTCAACATTGGAACCACGGGACACGCCCACTGCGAGTGTTTGACTGGCGTAATGATCTGCTCTTTTAACAGTCTGTTGATCTCTGCTTCCACTTTGGGGCGCATTGCAAATGGAACAGATCGTGGGCGGAAGAATCTGGGCGTGGCGTCAGGTGCAACATGGATTGTGGCCTAAACCCCCTTTAAGCTCCCAAGCTCATCTTTAAAAACATCCTCGTGTTTTGCAAGCTGCTGTTGCAGTGTCAGCTCTTCTACTTTCATATGCTTAATTTCTCCCCAATTAAGGTTTATTTGCTCTAGCCAACCTCTACCCAGCAGACTTGGACCAGTACCACCCACTACATAGAGAGGTAAGATTTTCTGTTGGTTCCTGTATTGGACATTTACCTCTGTGACCCCTAACACCTTTATGCTTCCCCCTGTGTAAGTCTTTAATTTAACTGCTGAGGGCTTTAATGCAGGCTTTTTTGCATTTGTCCACTGCACCTTAAATGTTGACTCATTCATCAGAGTGGTGCTACATCCGGTGTCCAGCTCAAATTCCACCATGTTCCCATTGATGTGCATGCCCACTGTAAAGGGTTTCACTTCTGCGTGGCTCCTTGGTACGCTGTACATTGAGAAGCTTGTTCCGAGCCCTCTGATTCGTCTGAATCGGCTGTGACGTGATGTGAGCGGCTGCTGCGGCCTCAGCCCTGCGCGTTGATACGCTGCCTTTGCTCTCTGCTCGTTTTAGCGTCACTGCGCTTGTTCTTGTTTCTACGCGCCTGCGCAGTGTGGCCTATCCTTCCGCACGAAAGGCGTTTCTCTTGTTTACATCGGCAACCCGACGGTGCTAGTCTGCCTTTGGAGCGGTAGCGGTCTTTCATCCCCCCTGTGCGCGGCGGGTCTCGGTCCCCCCCCTCTGAATGCTGTTTACTCCGCATACGAGCCGATCCCGGAGCTTCTGTAACAGCGTCTGTCCGTAACTGCGGCCTTGAGCTGATCTCCGCGGCTCCGCCTCAGACTACTCAGCACCAGACCCGCTGGGCTTTCTCATGCGCCGATCCAATTTAAAGCGCCGTACGGTTCCGCTGGGTTTGGGGTTCAAGCGGTCTTTCAGCAACGTGTCCAGCTCTAGGAGAGTGCGTCCTCCTCCTGGCTTGTCAGGGCTGAGGAAGCTGCGCATCACACCATCCGTTGGTGCCCCGACAAGACTTATGAGAACCGGGTTCTGTCTGGCCGCGTCCTCTGGCCCGTCTGCGATAAAGAACTGTTCCACACCCGCACAGTGTTCTGCCCAGCTCCCGGAGCTCCTGTTGCCCCCCCCCCCCGGCCATGTTCAGTACAGTGAACTTTCCTTTCTTCCCCCTCCTCGTTCTGCCGGGGGGGGGGTCCTCACCCACACGCTCCTCTCCTACAAGCAGCGTGTCCGGCTCGAACCTCGTCGCCAAATGTGCAGTAGCTTGACTACATGACACCAGCACACACACACACACACACACACACACACACACACACACACACACACACACACACACACACACACACACACACACGGGAGCACAACGCAGCACAGCCGTCTCGTCAGGTAGTCATTACACAACAGAACTACATCCGGGGAAGGTTCTAGGCAGTAATAGGTAAACCAATTTACTGCTACTGCCACCTAGTGGACATACCGGTAAGTGGCTCTGGTTTGTTACACAAGTTACTACAGCAGGTAAGATGACTCATAACATCATGTCTCATCTGGTTCATCAGGTCCAGGTCTGTGTTGTACCAATTGGAGGACAGCAAGTTGAGGCTTCTAGCCGGTACTGCCCGAATGAGTAGCTATTTCTGTATTCCCTGGAACTTTCCAACTTCGGCCAGTCGGCTGCTGGAGGCCGAGCCACTCTCTTAGTGCTAGGTTGGCGTGCTACTATGCGTTCATATTCCTCTATCTTGGACTGGTCGACGTTAGCCTTCAGCTCCCGGGTGGAGTCTTCATAGGGCAGCGACTGCACCATTTAACTAGATCCAAGGTCACAGTCTCATCGTTTTCCTCTGCGCTTTCTGAAACATCCAGGACTTGGCCCGCCGCCACATCGTCACTGTTAAAGGGCTTGTCATCCATGTCAGTGATGAAGTTGAGCTGCTGCTTGGCCTTAAACTTCTCGACTTTCTGATGGATCTTCTTATCCTTCTCCATCTCCTCCAAGTGCACCCAGCGACGACGGAGGTAGGAGAAGCTCTTCCTCCACTTCCTCCCCTGACCCCAAGTGTTTTGTGGTGGCGTGCAGGCTGATGATCTCTGGCTGCAGTGAGGCTGCTGGTGGGAGACGTGAGCAGCTGGTTTGGTGTAAGGTGCAGTTGCAGAGTTCAGAAGCAGTTTCATTACATTGCATTCAAACGCTGACAAGCATCTGTCTGGTTTTCAGTGGGAGTTTTATTCGTGGTGAAATGATCAAACACTGATTCAAACAATTCTTACATTTTCTTCTTCTCTAGAATCTCCCCAGAAACTTGGAAATGATATTGAGTTTTTTCCTTGCTTTTCATCATGCAGTGTGGGTTCGAGTCCCCAATGAGATGGTCCTGCTGACCTTCTACCATCTGGAAGGATGGCTCCTCAGCTTGGAGACCACATCCTGACCCTGCAGCCAGTCCCATAAATGCATTCATTATTTCATAGTCTTTACAAGCATCAAATAAGAAAATATACAAAAAAGAGTTTTCTGTTTTTCAAAGAATATATGCAGAGGTTTTTTGATCTTAGAAAACTTGTTTTCTTTATTGTGACCCCAACTTAGTCCTCTAGTCCAACTTAGAGAGTCACCGACTACG
This sequence comes from Lampris megalopsis, assembly GCA_022114975.2. NCBI lineage: Eukaryota > Metazoa > Chordata > Actinopteri > Lampriformes > Lampridae > Lampris > Lampris megalopsis. The sequence continues at coordinate 2,213,145 of JAJHIY020002111.1, forward strand.
CTCACATGCACACCACCATTCCCTACGCTGGCGAAGATATGAGTGCGTATCGTTTTTCACAAGGCATATTTAGATTTACAATATCAGTCATCTTTGCTCTCAGTCAGCGAGTTTAACATCTGATGGCAACACAGCATTCACTTCTCATTTACAGAGAAAAACAAGTATTTTCAGCTACTTATTGGTAAGACAGAAATTATTCCTGTATTTAATATTCTGCTAAATTATCCTCACACTTAACATTTTTATCAAACAATAAAATGACTGCTACAGAAATCCTGGCTGTGGGGTTAAAAGCAGGGGAAACTCATGTTCCAGGTTAGTGTCTTATCTGGAATAAGATAGCAATGATAATAATAGTTTGTTTGGCGCATGAGATCCGGCAGGACGATGATGTTCGCAGATGACACTGTGATCTGTAGTGAGAGTAAGGAGCAGGTGGAGGAGAGCCTGGAGAGGTGGAGGTATGCACTGGAGAGAAGAGGAATGAAAGTCAGTAGGAGCAAGATAGAATACCTATGTGTGAATGAGAGGGAGGACAGTGGAATGGTGAGGATGCAAGGAGTGGAGGTGACGAAGGAGTATGAGTTTAAATACTTGGGGTCAACTGTCCAAAGTAACGGGGAGTGCAGGAGAGAGGTGGAGGAGAGAGTGCAGGCAGGGTGGAGTGGGTGGAGAAGAGTGTCAGGAGTGATGTGTGACAGAAGGGTACCAGCAAGAGTTAAAGGGAAGGTTTACAAGATGGTAGTGAGACCAGCTATGTTATATGGTTTGGAGACAGTGGCACTGATGAAAAGACAGGAGGAGGAGCTGGAGGTGGCAGAGATGAAGATGCTAAGATTTTCACTGGGAGTGATGAAGGAGGACATGATTAGGAAGGAGTATATTAGAGGGACAGCTCAGGTTGGACGGTTCGGAGACAAAGCAAGAGAGACAAGGTTGAGATGGTGTGGACATGTGTGGAGGAGAGATGCTGGGTATATTGGGAGAAGGATGCTGAATATGGAGCTGCCAGGGAAGAGGAGAAGAGGAAGGCCAAAGAGGAGGTTTATGGATGTGGTGAGGGAGGACATGCAGGTGGCTGGTGTGACAGAGGAAGATGCAGAGGACAGGAAGAGATGGAAACGGATGATCCGCTGTGGCGCCCCCTAACGGGAGCAGCCGGACATAGTAGTAGTAGTGATCTTATCTGGAATAAGGACCTTCATGGGTTATGTTGTGCAGGTGAACGTAGTCTTTTCACACCAGGACCAGGAGGCTGTGGACATGGCTCGCCACCACAAAAACACACCTTTCAGCCCCCCGTTTCCACCAAACCACAATTTCTAATGAAAGCAAAACATTTTCCACATCGACATCAACTAATCATAGCATGAGGAACCAAAAGTACAGGACTACAGGTATCAGAATGCACTGGAATACAAGCAGAAACAACAACAACAACAACAACAACAACAAACAGCCCACTGGTTTCAGCTGGATTGTGGACTGGTACCATCACGGTTCTAGTGTTCAAGGTGTCAGCGTCATGAGTTCATATCACATGTGAAGACTCCTTTTTTCAAAAGTACAAAAAACCTGGAGCAACGTGGAATATAAAAGCTGTCTCCTCGTGACGGCCGCTCATTTCTCCTGGGTCGTTTTGAAAATCTGCTGGAGAATTCAGTCCCGATACCAGACGAGTCCAAATGCTCCAGATCCACCATCAGCACCACGACCACATCCGCCTTACAAAAGTTCCCAGCATGCCCTGGGTCCAAGCCCCCCCCCCCCCCCCAGCAGAGAGAGCGATGGAAACGAGAAAAAGAAGAGAGAAGACAGACATGTGGAGGGAGGAACGTAGACTGGACTGGAAGACAGCGCCTCCGTGTGGTTCCTGGAGCTCTGCGGCAGCACAGAGTCCGCTCAGGACCAGCACCACAGGAAGAAAGGCCATTTCGATTGGTTCAGTTTTTTTAGCACATGACATTCTTTTTTTTATAACAGAACCCCCCCCCCACACACACAGACACACACACAGACACACACAGACACACACAGACACACACAATACCCAGGACCTTCTTAGAAATCCCAGATGTCTATGGACCCCTTCAAAAGACTGCCCCCTCCCCACCACGCCCCTCCCCACACTGCCCGTAGAAAAGCTGAACAGGGTTTTGCAGATTTACAGGGAGGAAAAGTCGTATGTGGCATCATAGCTGCCATAGTTACATCACCACGACGTGGGGGGGGGGCAGAGACAGGGGTAAGATGTGTTTCTACTACCACTACGTGGCGCTGTACTGTGCTAAACACTAAGACAAGCAACTATAGCTTGACCCAGAAAGAACTACAACAGAAAGACGTGAGAGAGACAGACAGAGAGAGAGACAGACAGAGGGAAACACAAAGAAAGGGAGACAGAGAGAGAGACAGACAGACAGACAGACAGACAGAGAGAGACAGAGGGAAACAAAGAAAGGGAGACAGAGAGAGAGACAGACAGACAGACAGAGGGAAACAAAGAAAGGGAGACAGAGAGAGAGAGACAGACAGAGAGACAGACAGAGGGAAACAAAGAAAGGGAGACAGAGAGAGAGACAGACAGACAGACAGAGGGAAACAAAGAAAGGGAGACAGAGAGAGAGACAGACAGACAGACAGACAGACAGACAGAGAGAGACAGAGGGAAACAAAGAAAGGGAGACAGAGAGAGAGACAGACAGACAGACAGAGAGAGAGACAGAGGGAAACAAAGAAAGGGAGACAGAGAGAGAGAGACAGACAGAGAGAGAGACAGAGGGAAACAAAGAAAGGGAGACAGAGAGAGAGACAGACAGAGAGAGAGACAGACAGACAGAGAGAGAGAGACAGAGGGAAACAAAGAAAGGGAGACAGAGAGATAATGAGAGACAGATAGATAGATAGAGAGTTAGACAGACAGAAAAAGAGAGAGGGGGCTGATATGTTGCTGGCTGGATGAGTGTGTCCCTCCCCTCTCCAAATGGCTGCATGGTGTGAGGGGCATCTGAAGGAAGGTCAAAGGTCAGCTGGTCAGGCGAATGGAGCAGGATTAGTTTCCTTTCTCCAGATGGTGCCTGAGGGGGCAGCAGGAAGGGTGTTCGTTGGGGCAGGAGGCGTGAGGAGGGGTTTGGCGTAGGCTACAGGAGGAGTCTGGACAGGGAGGCAGCAGTGGCGGCATCCCGGCTGGTGGTGCTAGGAGGAGGAGAAGGAGGAGGAGGAGGAGGTGAGGAGGAGTGTGAGGAGCAAAGCCACCAGGAGAGACACACAGGAGAGAACCACTCCGCTTGCGCCTGAACTCTCATCTGTTAGGAATGGCTCCGGAGACTCATACACTGAATCATCTGAGAGAGAGACAGAGACACAGAGAGACAGAGAGAGAGAGACACAGAGAGAGAGAGAGAGAGAGAGAGTTTAAAGCTCTGAAAACCCAAGAACTGAACCCCGAAAAGAGTCCCCTGAAGCAGCTGGCTCTGAGACTCATTAACCCTGTAACAAATACTAAGACCAACCAACCTCAGGCCAGCACTGCATCCCAAACAAAGTTTACAATAAATCAGGCTATAAAACAAAGCAAGAACAATTATCTGAAACATTGGAACGCTGAAATCAAAACTCAAAACAAACTAGAAGTCTATCGGGCCCTAAAAACAAACTATGATCTGGAAGAATACCTCTTAACTGTCAGAGACAGGAAGCAGCGACAGACCCTCACCAAATACAGGCTCAGTGACCACAGTCTCGCCATGGAAAAGGGGAGACACAAAAAGACCTGGTTGCCAAAAGAGCAACGATCATGTGGTCAGTGCAAGACAGATGAGGTGGAGACAGAGGTGCACTTCCTCCTTAAATGTGACAGATTTGAAAAACAGCGCCGGGCTTTTGTCAAGGAACTGGAACACGTGATTCCAGAGGACCAGGAAATGGACGACGCAGGTAAGCTGCGGGTGGTCCTGGGAGGGGCCAGCGGCGAGCATTGCAGCAAGATTTATATTATCTTGCCACAACCTGAGAGACAGTGGGGGACGGCACCTATTGCTACTATTGTTATTTAATATCATAATCATTGTTGTTGTTGCTGTTATTATTATAATCATTGTTGTTGTTGTTATTATTATAATCATTGTTGTATTGTGTTGTTGTTTTACATGCTTTGGCAATATGTACACAAATGTATGTCATGCCAATAAAGCACATATTGAATATTGAATATTGAATTGAGAGAGAGACACAGAGAGAGAGACACAGAGAGAGACACAGAGAGACAGAGAGAGAGAGAGAGAGAGAGAGAGAGAGAGAAAGGGAAGGAAAGAGAGAGGATAGGACAGGTTATGTATTACAGGTAACCTTATATACTTTCCACCATGTTTCCCTTTCCTACAGTGGTCTCCATGGCAGCAGGGCAGTGTGACAGGATGTTGGGAGGAAGGGAAGAGTTGCATGTCATGTAGACAGCAGCTGAAGAGGTAGTCAGCCTCTGTCACCCAGTGTTAGTGACATGTTGAACACCGACCTCAGCCCGCTATCATTTGTTTTAATGAGACATGCTAGCTTGGTTCTTTTAGTTAAATAACACAAGTTTAAACTGTGTAAAACATGAAGGAAGTGACTGATAGGTTAATTTGCAGAAGAATCTTACCACAGCAAACTAGTTGAAAGCAGCAGGCGACAGACTGATGCCAATAAAAACCTGACGCACTGCGAAATACATCACTGCTTAAGCACATGACAGAATCTTCAGACATTATAGACGGGTATAATACTGCAGCATTCTTAACAGGGTTACTAGGGATAAGACGTGTTGTTCTACATTTCATAATGTTAACCAAGACACAGTTGAGGAGCTGCTGCTCTCTCTTTCAGATGACACATCTCCTAGTACAGATAACCTGGATGGAATATTTTTCAAGATTGCAGCTAGGCTGCTCTCCAAACCGATGTCATATCTTAATAGATGTCTACTAAATGGCACTTGTCTGGAGCTATGGAAAGAGTCTAAATGATACTCTTACACAAAGATGGAAAGCGGGTTTTACTGGCTCCAATTGTAGACATATTAGTATACTCCCTTTGCTGAGTAAGATACTTGGGAAGATAATTTTCAATTAAATGTTAAATTATTTTTGTAGAAATGGATTACTTACAAAAGCACAGCATGCTTATAGCCCAGGGCCCTCTGCTAGCACTGCATTAGTACACATGACTTATCAGTGGTTAATCTATATGGATGACAAGAAACTAGTTGGGGCTGTGCTCTTGGATTTTACTGCAGCTTTTTATGTCATTGACCACAGTATTCTTATTGATATGCTCAAATGTTATAGTTTTTTACCTTTAACACTCGCTTGGATGAAGCGTTATCTCTCTCGCAGAACACAGCAAGTATTTTTCGATGGCAGTTTTTCTGACAGCAAAAAAATAAAAAAATAAAAAATCACGTGGTGTTCCACAAGGGAGTTGATTGGGCCCACTTTATTTTTTAATTTTCATAAATGATTTACGGTGCTGTAAAAAACGCTAATGTAGTCATATATGCTGATGACTCAACTTGACTCAATGACTCAACAAATTAGTACTAAACATTGCCAAAACTAAGTGTATTGTATTTGATAGTGGGAATATTCTTGCTGACACCACTGCACTGATAAACAGATATCCCATCTTTGTAGGTGGGATATCTGTATAGAGCTTCTTCTGCTTGGAATACGCTCCCCATCAATATCAAACAGACTAAAAGTAGATTTTCTTTGAAAAAGTTACTAAAACAAAAAATGTCGAACCTCATATAGATGTTATTGAGGTTTTGCTGTTTCGGAACATTGGTTGTTTTTATTTTTCGTTTTGTTGTTGTGTATTTGTGACAATTTTGTTTTTGATTTCACTCCAGGTTACTATTGTTTATTGTTTCATATGCAGTTATTTCACTTATTTTCTGATCTTTGTATTTGGCTTGTTTTGCCTTTTGTTTTATTGATAGTGTGACTTTAATTATTGTTTGTTTTTTGTTTTTTTGTGGACCCCAGGAACATTAAACATCTACTTTATGGAAGGTAATGGGGATCCAATTAAAGAATCAGGAATAAAGGTGTGCACCTCTTAAACCATTCAGTGTTATTTACACACACACCCACCAGTGTTTGTTCATGGTTTATGTTGGTTGGTGCAGTCAAGCCCGGTGCTGCACCAACATCTGTGATGGTAGAAAATTGCGACCATTATTAAAGCTACGCAAACATTTGGGAACCTTCCAAGAGCGTTTGGTGGCGTTCTCTCTCACACTTTGTCTGTTGTTCTGGAATCGCTCCTTTTGTTGTTTATCTGAACCCACAGGCAGGTTGTGTGTGTGTGTGTGTGTGTGTGTGTGTGTTTGTGTGTACATGTGTAGTCTTGTGAGCACGGAGCCATCGACCACCGCACACCCGTGACAGACAAGCGCCTCCTCCCTGCACCGAAACAGGACACGCACTGACACATGACGCAAATGAAGTACAGATGAACACTGAATACTGTTTGAAATGTCCATCCATCCTCCACCCAGCCACCATCCACACCGCTTGTCCTGCGCTCAGGGTGGCGGGGTGCTGCAGCCTATCCCAGCAGCCAGGGGGCGGCAGGCGGGGAGACGCCCTGGACAGGCCGCCAGGCCATCACACAGCCATTATCGTTGTTTGAAATGTTCTGCATCAAATATTGATGATCTGTTGATACCCCCCCCCCCACAAAGCCAGGTTTGAACTGTTAGACGTTATGTGCAGATCAGATGTTCCTAGTCTGCATGGCTGAACATACAGTATTTCTCTCGCACTGTTACGCAGTGCAGACAGATGAACAAGTTTGTTGCAGGTTTAGCTTGATAGTGAACTCTGGATAAAGGACTCGCCCCACAGGAAACCAGATCATATAATCACCTAATCCTCATGTGCTGTCATGTCTCAGCAGGTTATATCTGATGCATCATGTCAGACTTGTCACATTAAGGCTGAGGCTGAGGGTTAGCTTACCCGTTACCTTGCATTTCTAGACACGGATATTTTTTTCATGACACTACAGGCCCTTTGACAATGTTTCATGGCCCCATAATTTTCCAATGAGCTGTCATGAAATGAGAACGAACAATTCAGTTTATTTTCCTGTTTTCTCACATACTATATAGCCCAGCATCTTTGCACTCTGAACCATTGCACCATCATCTCCCCGTTACAAAGCCATTGTTTTTTTCTTTTTTAAAATAGGATTCTCATACACACCTGCTTGTAGTAGTTAACGTCTATGTTGACCTTGTATGTCTGTTCTGTGTACGTACACGGAGTCAAACTGCTCGCGTGTGTAACCGAGATATTTCCTGGCCTGGTGCGGGGCTCGAGCCGACATGTACTGCGTCACAAGGCGACGTCGCTAACCGCGTGACTAAAGGGACCGACCCCCTGCTTAATCGGCCGGTGAGTCTTTTTGTATATGTGTAAGCCTACTTGATCAAGTAAAACGGATTCTGGTTTATTACTTTAATCTAAGTAAACATGGACACGAATGGATCATCTGAATTACACATTTTTTTTTAAATCAGCTAAAAAAATAAATGATGTGGTTTTGTTGCTTCATCAGAACGCGACCTCCAGCTCCGCACTGGGGCGGTTTGCAGCTGAGTGTGAAATGGCCAGGATGAGAGTCAGCACCTCCAAGTCTGAGGCCATGGTTCTCTACCAGAAAATGGTGGATTGCTCCCTCCGGGTTGGGGATGAGTTGTTGCCTCAAGTGAAGGAGTTCAAGTATCTCGGGGTCTTGTTCACGAGTGAGGGTAGGATGGAGCAGGAGATTGACAGGTGGATTGGTGCAGCATCAGCAGTAATGTGGACGTTGTACCGGACCGTTGTGGTGAAGAGGGAGCTGAGCCGGAAGGCAAAGCTCTCAATTTACCAGTCAATCTTCGTTCCAACCCTCACCTATGGTCATGAGCTTTGGGTGGTGACTGAAAGGGTGAGATCGCGGATACAAGCGGCTGAAATGAGTTTCCTCCGTAGGGTGTCTGGGCTCAGCCTTAGAGACAGGGTGAGGAGCTCGGACATCCGGAGGGAGCTCGGAGTAGAGCCGCTGCTCCTTCGTGTTGAAAGGAGCCAGTTGAGGTGGTTCGGGCATCTGATTAGGATGCCTCCTGGGCACCTTCCTTTGGAGGTTTACCGGGCACGGCCAACTGGGAGGAGACCCCGGGGTAGACCCAGAACTCAATGGAGGGACTACATGTCCAGTCTGGCCTGGGAACACCTTGGGATCCCCCAGGAGGAGCTGGAGGGCGTTGCTGGGGAGAGGGAGGTCTGGAGTGCCCTACTTAGCTTGCTGCCACCGCGACCCCACCCCGGAGAAGCAGCTGAAGATGAATGAATGAATGAAAAATTCTGCTAAAAAATTCCTAAACCAGTGGAGGGGGAACACTAGGCTCAAACATTCCTGTTAAATAATTCCTCTGTTTAAGGATTCCTATGGAAACATATGCACATAGCATTACAGCGGGCTGGGATGCAGTACAGATGAGTTAAGGTTTAATGCTGCAAGCCTGGATGCAAGGTCTCCTGCTTTAGGATGTAAGGTCTCCTGCTTTAGGATGCAAGGTCTCCTGCTTTAGGATGCAAGGTCTCCTGCTTTAGGATGTCAGGTCTCCTGCTTTAGGATGTAAGGTCTCCTGCTTTAAGCAGACAAGTCTCCGTCTTCCATTTCTGCTCTGTTCTGTCTTGTCTGATGAAGGCCAAAACTTTTTCACAAAAATGTGTGAAAAACGTTCAGAGGACATTAAAGTAGAGATGCTAACATTTACTATAATACGTATATATATATGTGTGTGATAAAATAATTACTGATTCTGATTCTAAGTACATGTGATGTGGACTGACAATCACACACAGGTTTCCTGTGCGTCCTGTGCATTACTAGTCAGAACCAGCCCACCAGTCCAACTCCACAGCATTAAACATACCTGCATGCATCTGTTCACTTATGGAAACAACACCCAGCCCAACTGTCTGGTTATTCACCACAGAACCTGATGGCTTCACTAAGGAACTCACAGAATAGGATCTGGGTACTCAGCTTAAACTGCTTCTGCATATTTTCTGATCAAAATGCCTTTTCTCCCCAAACAAGGCATTGTCATAGACCTCAGCTGGTCTCAGTAGATGGACGTTGTCAGACAGTCTGTCACTCTAAGCTTTCTAACCTACCGGACTCCGGTTATTTGATAGGATAACACAACAGAAGAGGAACATCATCTGGTTGACCATGTTCTTCCATTATCATTCATTCAACCGAGGTAACCCACTTCCCCTGCAGGGAAACACAACCACATCTGTGTCTTGTTAAAACAGGATTTGTTTACTTTGTATAGAACGTTAATTATCACGGTTAATTACTACAATACGTCAAATGTTTACTAATACATTCCCCACGGGCTGTTCAGTGTATGAAGACTTGTTTTAACAGCTTGATAACATGTTTGCTCAGGTATTCGGAGAACAGAGAAGGATGGGAGGAGGAGAAAGGCATGCTTGGATATAATGCTGGACTTGATCCTGGTCTGAACCAAATCGTTAACCTTCCTTTTCTCCGCTGACTTTGAACCAACACTTCTGGTCCAACGTCTTCAACATAGTTTTGATATGATTGGGTTATGTGAAACATGGCTGAAACCAAATGTTTTCCTTCCCTTAAATGAAGCTTCTCCACCTGACTATACTTATGCCCATGTAGCTCGGGCAAATAAACAAGGTGGGGGTGTTGCCTTAATATATAAATCTATTTTCAATCTGACTTCTAGACTCGAATCTAAATTCCAGTCTTTTGAGTCTCTTGTTCTTGGTCCGTCTCCCTCAGCCATGAATAGACTCGGCTCAGTCCAAATTGTGACTCTCTATCAGCCTCCTGGCTGTTACTCGTTATTTCTTGAAGAATTTGGAGAATTTGTCTCAGGCCTTGTTACTCACTCTGATGAGATTCTAATTCTAGGTGATTTAAATATTCATCTGAATAAGGCTGCTGATCCTCTAAGTAAAGCCTTTCTGGCACTAGTTGATACTTTTGGGTTCACTCAGTTTGTTCAAGAGTCGACTCATTGCAGTGGTAACACCCTTGATTTGGTTTTATCTAAAGGAATAGCTGTTTCTGATCTGAATGTCTTACCAACCACATCTGCTGTGTCAGATCATTTTCTCATCAAATTTGAAGCATTATTGGCCTGTCCAGTTAATGTCGGCACAGATGTAATTGCCACTCGCCATATCGGTCCCTCCACTGTAGCTGCATTTGACCAGCAGCTGCCTGAAGTCTTGGCTCCTTTCACTGTGGTAAATGACTCTGTTGAAAATTTCACTAGTGACTTAAATGTGGCCCTCTCCAGTCTCCTCGATTCAGTTGCACCTCTCACTACCAGAGCTAGGCGACTAAAGAGGCCTACACCCTGGTTTAACAACGAGACACGTTTCCTGCAGGAAACTGGAACTTAAATGGCAAAAATCAAAATTGGAAGCTTTTTACCTATCATGGCACGAGTGTTTATTGAAATACAAGCGTGCTTTATCTACTGCAAAAACATCGTATCTCTCTCACTTAATAAATATTAATAAACATAACCCCAGATTTCTCTTTGACACTGTATCTAAACTTACTAAAAAGCAGTCGTCTATTAGCTGCTCACCATTCACAGCCCATGAATTTCTAGGTTTTTTCTGCAATAAGGTTGATGAGATCCTAAACAAAATTAGTTCTTCAACTCCATCTACTCCTGCAGATCCTGTCATACTAAATTCATATCTACACAATGGGTCACTGACAGTTCCAGTTATTACAGCTTTTGAGACTATCTCTCTTGATACTAAGTTCATGTCAGCTTCTAAACCAACTGCTTGCCTACTTGATCCCTTACCAGCAAACCTTTTTAAGACCTCTGGCCTTTTCTTGGACCTGCAATGCTAGACATCGTCAATTTATCTCTTACTACTGGCATTGTTCCCAGCAGTTTTAAGACAGCCGTGGTTAAACCTCTACTTAAAAAACCGCACCTTGATCCAGGGTCTCTTAATAACTATCGACCAGTCTCTAATCTTACATTCTTCTCTAAAGTACTAGAGAGAGTTGTGTATCAACACCTTTCAACCCATATAGAAGAAAACGATGTATATGAACCTTTTCAATTGAATTTCAGGGCCTGTCACTCCACCCACTGAAACTGCTCTGACCAGAGTGGTGAATGATCTTTTGGACTCTGATTTCACTTCTGTGCTTCTACTACTGGACCTCAGTGCAGCCTTTGACACCACTGATCACTGTATACTTTTAGATAGATTAAATTGTAATGTTGGTGTCTCTGGCTTAGCTCTCTCTTGGCTTAAGTCCTACTTATCTGGAAGAACACGTTGTGTCTGATATAATAATATTATATCAACATTTTCTGACATTAAATATGGTGTGCCTCAGGGCTCAGTTCTTGGCCCGCTACTTTTCTCTCTTTACATTACACCTCTTGGCCAAATTATACGCAGTTATGGAATTAATTTCCATTGCTATGCTGATGATACTCAGCTGTATGTGCCTATAAGGGCTGATGATCATACTCAAATGACTAACTTGGAGGCCTGCTTGGCTACTGTGAAAAACTGGATGTCACTTAACTTTCTGCTTTTAAATTCAGATAAAACCGAGATGCTGGTCATTGGCCCTGCTAGACACAGACACCAATTTGATCAAGTAACGACAACAATCGACAACTCTGTGGTTTCACAAAGTGTGGCAGCCAAAAATCTTGGAGTTACGTTTGATCCCAGCCTTTCCTTTGATAAGCACATTAAAGAAATCACCAAGACTGCCTTTTTTCACTTACGTAACATAGCTAAAATTCAGTCTTTTCTCTCCATGGCTGATGCAGAGACTCTAATACATGCATTTGTTTCATCCAGACTTGATTACTGTAATGTTCTGTTCTCAGGTCTGCCACATTCTAATACTAAAGTCTTCAGATGGTTCAGAATGCTGCTGCTAGAATCCTAACTAAAACTAGGAAATTTGTCCATATTACACCAATTCTTGCCTCCCTTCATTGGCTTCCTATCCACGTTAGATCAGAATACAAGGTGCTTCTGCTGACTTATAAAATCCTAAATGGGCTTGCTCCATCCTACCTGTCTGATCTCCTTAAACCTTACATGCCATCTCGAGCACTTCGTTCTCAAAATACAGGGCTCCTGGGGTCCGCGGTGGTGTAGCGGTCTAAGCATTGGCTTTGTGTCGGTGCAGTTGCCCACTGGGGACCGGGGTTCGCGCCCCGGTCTCGTCATATCCGACTATGGCCGGACTCGATGAAGCAGCGCTGTCTTCGGGAGGGGGCGGAGTCGGCTTGTGTTCGTCACACGAATGTGTGTGTGTGTGTGTGTGTGTGGTGTGGTGTGGTGCGGAAAGCAGTGGCTCGGCCTGGAGTTCGGCGAGGCGACTCCTTCCAGACTGCCGGCCAGAGAGATGCAGTTGGCGAACGCATGCAGTACGAGGGTGGTGTTTGAACTAAAATAGGGATCGATTGGCCACTAAATTGGGAGAAAATGGGAAAAATCAGAAAAAAAAATCAGGGCCCAAAGTTAAGAAGAAGTCAGCTGGTGGCAGCAAGGCCTTTTCCCATCGGGCCTCGTTCTTGTGGAATAACCTGCCTGCTGCCATCAGACCATCAGAGTCTGTTGAGTCTTTAAATCCAAATGTAAAACTCATCTTTTTGTCTCAACCTACAATTGGTTGCCTTTAAATTGAGTGCTTCACAACCTGTACTGCATGGTGGGTCGGTTCCTGTCTCAATGAATTTACCAACCACTGTTCTGCCCACGAGATTATAGAGTATAAATGATAGATTAAAGTATAGATTATAGAGTATAGATTATAGATTAATGTATAGAGTATATATTAAAGTATAGATTATAGATTAAAGTATAGATTATAGAGTATAGATTAAAGTATAGATTATAGAGTATAGATTATATATTAATGTATAGAGTATATATTAAAGTATAGATTATAGATTAAAGTATAGAGTATAGATTAAAGTATAGATTATAGAGTATAGATTATAGATTAAAGTATAGAGTATATATTAAAGTATATATTATAGATTAAAGTATAGATTATAGATTAAAGTATAGAGTATATATTAAAGTATAGAGTATAGATTAAAGTATATATTATAGAGTATAGATTATAGAGTATAGATTATAGATTAAAGTATAGAGTATAGATTAAAGTATAGATTAAAGTATAGATTAAATTATAGATTATAGAGTATAGATTATAAATTATTGACTATTGCAAACTGTTCTCTTCTCTCACATGTCTTTTCTCTCTCTCTGGCTGATGTCTTCTCCTTTCTCTTCTCCTGTGTGTGTGAATGGTGTGATGCGAGTCTGCCTTGTGTGCACGTGCAGTCTGTCCTCCTGCCAGGTCTCCATGGTGATGGTGGTTGCCACCTGGACACTGCTTGGCATCCCCCTCATCACGTTTTTTTTAAGAAAATACATATCTTATAAAGCCATATAATTGTGTTACCCTGTTTCACGGTTATATCCTTCTCTCACTCAGATGTGTGACTAATGTTTTTTTTGTGTCTCCATGGTGATGGTGGTCATGTGGCTCTGGTCGTGCCTGGGCTGTTCTGGTGGCATCTGGATACTGCTTGGCATCCTCCTCATCATATATTTTATAATTCCATTATAATTGTGTTATCCTCTTTCAGTGTTGTAGTGTGTAGAGTGTGTGAACACAAGGTCGTTGCTCTCCCTGAGGTGTCTTCCTGGTTGTCCTCCCTGTTAAAGGGTTTAGGGAGGTGTTCCTCCTCTGATGAGAGGGTCTAAGGACAGGATGCTGTGTTGCTGTAAAGCCCCCTGAGGCACATTTGTAATTTGTGATACTGGGCTGTACAAATAAAACGGACCTGACTAAACCTCTATCAGCTAATTTAGCACTTCCTGTTTGTGCTGTTTCAGATGGCGAGACAGAGTTTGCTTTTATCCACAACCAGGAAGAGAGAGGAAGACGCTGCCACTGAGTCAAACTGTTTCCTGCTGGCATCTGTAGCTTCTAAAACCATTAGCTAGCTTCCTGGTATAGCTTTCAAACAGGTCCTGCAGCAGGGCCCTGCAAGACGCCAGGCCCTAACAAGGTTTCAGGTTGGTTTGATGGTCAGAGGTCAGAGGTCAAACTGCAATCTGTTACCTTTCAGTGTTATTTCCGCCAAACTACGCCATGTACTAAGACCAGTTAACCAGCAGAGGGCTCTATAGATCCACTGATCCAGGGCTGCTGGCTTGACCCCTGACCTCTGTGTGATCCTGTGGTTTGTTTATCTGCCCCTGATGACCCCAAGACCCCAAGGCCAAGGAAGGTGGTGGAGGGTAACAGAAGAAGCGGGAGATGGGAGCCGGTGAATTCATCACATAATGTGTGTTTCCTACCATAATGTGTCATTTTGTGTTTCTCTGAGGAAACTGATGAAATCAGCGAAGAAGGTCTCACAGGAGACTCTCCAGCCGAGATGCAACGGGGCAGAAGGAAACAGGGGAGCGCCACAACAATGAGGACTACTTACTGGTGGGCTTGACGTAGACCTTCAGCTTCAAACAGGGTTTTCCAGCCAGGCTTGGGTGAGGAGACGCTGGAAAACAGAAAGACCAGAAGGGAGAGAGAGAATTGGAAGGAGAGCGGAGGAGAAAGAGGAGGAGGAGGGTGGCGGATAGAGGGAGAGAGTTATCTGCTTATTCTTAAAGGACGTTTCTACAGCAGCTTTGTGTCAGCGGCAGCCATGTTGGAGCTCCTGTTTTCCTCCAAACGGACAGCCTGGACTTCACTTTCAAACATTGACAGATAAAACGCTGCTCCTGCTTCTGGTTCTGGTTCTGGTTCTGGTTCTGGTTCTGCTTCTGCCTCTGCCTCTGCTTCTGCTTCTGCTTCTGCTTCTGGTTCTGGTTCTGGTTCTGGTTGTGTCAGGGGGACTCGGTGAATATGACACCTTCTTCCCAAAGAGGAGGATATGACTTCATAGAAACATAAAGTAATATAAAATAATGCAAACTATAACAACATGAAGGAATATAAAGGACTGGCGGCCTGTCCAGGGTGTCTCCCCGCCTGTCCAGGGTGTCTCCCCGCCTGTCCAGGGTGTCTCCCTGCCTGCCGCCCAGCGGATGCTGGGAGAGGCTCCAGCATCCCGCCCCCTGACTGACAGCAGGACAAGCGGTTTGGATCATGGATGTATGGAAAATACTTAAAATATGATATAAAATATCTGTGACAGTGACGAATCAAATCTGCTTTGCTCTCGTTTCAGCTTAGTGTGTGTGTGTGTGTGTGTGTGTGTGTGTGTGTGTGTGTGTGTGTGTTCAGCGTTTCTCTCTTAGTTTTGCCTCGTTTCTACAGTTAGACAGACAAGTGAGGAGGATGAGGGTGTTGTAAAATATTAAAATGAGTTGCTTTAATGCCGAGCAGGGGTGCACTTCATCACGACACTCTTCATCACGACACTCTTCATCACGACACTCTTCATCACGACATTCTTCATCACGACACTCTTCATCACGACACTCTTCATCACGACATTCTTCATCACAACATTCTTCATCACGACACTCTTCATCACGACACTCTTCATTAGCTGAAGATACACTCCCAGTCATGACATGCACACAGACACATAGGGACTCATGCAGCGTGTTGGGAGGAAGGGCGGTGAAGGCCTGGGGGGCGTGGCTTAACCATGATCACACCGCCGCACTCTGCTAATGCTGTTAGCGCCACGCATCACAAGCTAAACTAATGACACCTGAATGAGTCGTGGTGCTGGACAGGAGCTGACCGGTCTCACAGTGTGAGGACAGTCTGACAGGAGCCGGTCTCGCAGGAGCTGGTCTCACAGGAGCCGGTCTCACAGGAGCTGGTCTCACAGGAGCTGGTCTCACAGGAGCTGGTCTCACAGTATAAGGACAGTGTGACAGGAGCTGGTCGGACAGTGTGAGGACAGTACGACAGGAGCCTGTCTCACAGGAGCTGGTCTCACAGTGTGAGGACAGTGTGACAGGAGCCGGTCTCACAGTGTGAGGACAGTGTGACAGGAGCCGGTCTCACAGTGTGAGGACAGTGTGACAGGAGCCGGTCCGACAGTGTGAGGACAGTGTGACAGGAGCCGGTCAGACAGTGTAAGGACAGTGTGACAGGAGCTGGTCCGACAGTGTGAGGACAGTGTGACAGGAGCCGGTCTCACAGTGTGAGGACAGTGTGACAGGAGCCGGTCTCACAGTGTAAGGACAGTGTGACAGGAGCCGGTCTCACAGTGTGAGGACAGTGTGACAGGAGCTGGTCCGACAGTGTGAGGACAGTGTGAAAGGGGCTGGTCCGACAGTGTGAGGACAGTGTGACAGGAGCCGGTCTCACAGTGTGAGGACAGTGTGACAGGAGCTGGTCTCACAGTGTGAGGACAGTGTGACAGGAGCCGGTCTCACAGTGTGAGGACAGTGTGACAGGAGCTGGTCCGACAGTGTAAGGACAGTGTGACAGGAGCCGGTCTCACAGTGTGAGGACAGTGTGACAGGAGCCGGTCTCACAGTGTGAGGACAGTGTGACAGGAGCCGGTCTCACAGTGTGAGGACAGTGTGACAGGAGCCGGTCCGACAGTGTGAGGACAGTGTGACAGGAGCTGGTCCGACAGTGTGAGGACAGTGTGACAGGAGCCGGTCTCACAGTGTGAGGACAGTGTGACAGGAGCCGGTCTCACAGTGTGAGGACAGTGTGACAGGAGCTGGTCCGACAGTGTGAGGACAGTGTGACAGGAGCTGGTCCGACAGTGTGAGGACAGTGTGACAGGAGCTGGTCCGACAGTGTGAGGACAGTGTGACAGGAGCTGGTCTCACAGTGTGAGGACAGTGTGACAGGAGCCGGTCTCACAGTGTGAGGACAGTGTGACAGGAGCTGGTCTCACAGTGTGAGGACAGTGTGACAGGAGCTGGTCTCAGTGTGAGGACAGTGTGACAGGAGCCGGTCCGACAGTGTGAGGACAGTGTGAGGACAGTGTGAGGACAGTGTGACAGGAGCCGGTCCGACAGTGTGAGGACAGTGTGACAGGAGCTGGTCTCACAGTGTGAGGACAGTGTGACAGGAGCTGGTCCGACAGTGTGAGGACAGTGTGAGAGGAGCTGGTCTCACAGTGTGAGGACAGTGTGACAGGAGCTGGTCCGACAGTGTGAGGACAGTGTGACAGGAGCCAGTCTCACAGTGTGAGGACAGTGTGAGAGGAGCTGGTCTCACAGTGTAAGGACAGTGTGACAGGAGCTGGTCCGACAGTGTGAGGACAGTGTGACAGGAGCCGGTCTCACAGTGTGAGGACAGTGTGACAGGAGCCGGTCTCACAGTGTGAGGACAGTGTGAGGACAGTGTGACAGGAGCTCGTTCGACAGTGTGAGGACAGTGTGACAGGAGCTGGTTCGACAGTGTGAGGACAGTGTGACAGGAGCTGGTCTCACAGTGTGAGGACAGTGTGACAGGAGCTGGTCTCACAGTGTGAGGACAGTGTGACAGGAGCCGGTCTCACAGTGTGAGGACA
Source organism: Lampris megalopsis (assembly GCA_022114975.2). Lineage (NCBI taxonomy): Eukaryota > Metazoa > Chordata > Actinopteri > Lampriformes > Lampridae > Lampris > Lampris megalopsis. The sequence continues at coordinate 2,230,750 of JAJHIY020002111.1, forward strand.
GTGTGACAGGAGCCGGTCTCACAGTGTGAGGACAGTGTGACAGGAGCCGGTCCGACAGTGTGAGGACAGTGTGACAGGAGCCGGTCCGACAGTGTGAGGAAAGTGTGACAGGAGCCGGTCCGACAGTGTGAGGACAGTGTGACAGGAGCCGGTCTCACAGTGTGAGGACAGTGTGACAGGAGCCGGTCTCACAGTGTGAGGACAGTGTGACAGGAGCCGGTCTCACAGTGTAAGGACAGTGTGACAGGAGCTGGTCTCACAGTGTGAGGACAGTGTGACAGGAGCCGGTCTCACAGTGTGAGGACAGTGTGACAGGAGCTGGTCCGACAGTGTGAGGACAGTGTGACAGGAGCTGGTCTCACAGTGTGAGGACAGTCTCACAGGAGCTGGTCCGACAGTGTGAGGACAGTGTGACAGCAGCCGGTCTCACAGTGTGAGGACAGTGTGACAGGAGCCGGTCTCACAGTGTGAGGACAGTGTGACAGGAGCTGGTCCGACAGTGTGAGGACAGTGTGACAGGAGCTGGTCCGACAGTGTGAGGACAGTGTGACAGGAGCTGGTCCGACAGTGTGAGGACAGTGTGACAGGAGCTGGTCTCACAGTGTGAGGACAGTGTGACAGGAGCCGGTCTCACAGTGTGAGGACAGTGTGACAGGAGCTGGTCTCACAGTGTGAGGACAGTGTGACAGGAGCTGGTCTCAGTGTGAGGACAGTGTGACAGGAGCCGGTCCGACAGTGTGAGGACAGTGTGAGGACAGTGTGAGGACAGTGTGAGGACAGTGTGACAGGAGCCGGTCCGACAGTGTGAGGACAGTGTGACAGGAGCTGGTCTCACAGTGTGAGGACAGTGTGACAGGAGCTGGTCCGACAGTGTGAGGACAGTGTGAGAGGAGCTGGTCTCACAGTGTGAGGACAGTGTGACAGGAGCTGGTCCGACAGTGTGAGGACAGTGTGACAGGAGCCGGTCTCACAGTGTGAGGACAGTGTGAGAGGAGCTGGTCTCACAGTGTAAGGACAGTGTGACAGGAGCTGGTCCGACAGTGTGAGGACAGTGTGACAGGAGCCGGTCTCACAGTGTGAGGACAGTGTGAGAGGAGCTGGTCTCACAGTGTAAGGACAGTGTGACAGGAGCTGGTCCGACAGTGTGAGGACAGTGTGACAGGAGCCGGTCTCACAGTGTGAGGACAGTGTGAGGACAGTGTGACAGGAGCTGGTCCGACAGTGTGAGGACAGTGTGACAGGAGCCGGTCTCACAGTGTGAGGACAGTGTGACAGGAGCCGGTCTCACAGTGTGAGGACAGTGTGACAGGAGCCGGTCTCACAGTGTGAGGACAGTGTGAGGACAGTGTGACAGGAGCTGGTTCGACAGTGTGAGGACAGTGTGACAGGAGCTGGTCTCACAGTGTGAGGACAGTGTGACAGGAGCTGGTCTCACAGTGTGAGGACAGTGTGACAGGAGCTGGTCTCACAGTGTGAGGACAGTGTGACAGGAGCCGGTCTCACAGTGTGAGGACAGTGTGACAGGAGCTGGTTCGACAGTGTGAGGACAGTGTGACAGGAGCCGGTCCGACAGTGTGAGGACAGTGTGACAGGAGCCGGTCTCACAGTGTGAGGACAGTCTCACAGGAGCTGGTCCGACAGTGTGAGGACAGTGTGACAGCAGCCGGTCTCACAGTGTGAGGACAGTGTGACAGGAGCCGGTCTCACAGTGTGAGGACAGTGTGACAGGAGCCGGTCTCACAGTGTGAGGACAGTGTGACAGGAGCTGGTCCGACAGTGTGAGGACAGTGTGACAGGAGCTGGTCCGACAGTGTGAGGACAGTGTGACAGGAGCTGGTCCGACAGTGTGAGGACAGTGTGACAGGAGCTGGTCTCACAGTGTGAGGACAGTGTGACAGGAGCCGGTCTCACAGTGTGAGGACAGTGTGACAGGAGCTGGTCTCACAGTGTGAGGACAGTGTGACAGGAGCTGGTCTCAGTGTGAGGACAGTGTGACAGGAGCCGGTCCGACAGTGTGAGGACAGTGTGAGGACAGTGTGAGGACAGTGTGAGGACAGTGTGACAGGAGCCGGTCCGACAGTGTGAGGACAGTGTGACAGGAGCTGGTCTCACAGTGTGAGGACAGTGTGACAGGAGCTGGTCCGACAGTGTGAGGACAGTGTGAGAGGAGCTGGTCTCACAGTGTGAGGACAGTGTGACAGGAGCTGGTCCGACAGTGTGAGGACAGTGTGACAGGAGCCGGTCTCACAGTGTGAGGACAGTGTGAGAGGAGCTGGTCTCACAGTGTAAGGACAGTGTGACAGGAGCTGGTCCGACAGTGTGAGGACAGTGTGACAGGAGCCGGTCTCACAGTGTGAGGACAGTGTGAGAGGAGCTGGTCTCACAGTGTAAGGACAGTGTGACAGGAGCTGGTCCGACAGTGTGAGGACAGTGTGACAGGAGCCGGTCTCACAGTGTGAGGACAGTGTGAGGACAGTGTGACAGGAGCTGGTCCGACAGTGTGAGGACAGTGTGACAGGAGCCGGTCTCACAGTGTGAGGACAGTGTGACAGGAGCCGGTCTCACAGTGTGAGGACAGTGTGACAGGAGCCGGTCTCACAGTGTGAGGACAGTGTGAGGACAGTGTGACAGGAGCTGGTTCGACAGTGTGAGGACAGTGTGACAGGAGCTGGTCTCACAGTGTGAGGACAGTGTGACAGGAGCTGGTCTCACAGTGTGAGGACAGTGTGACAGGAGCTGGTCTCACAGTGTGAGGACAGTGTGACAGGAGCCGGTCTCACAGTGTGAGGACAGTGTGACAGGAGCTGGTTCGACAGTGTGAGGACAGTGTGACAGGAGCCGGTCCGACAGTGTGAGGACAGTGTGACAGGAGCCGGTCCGACAGTGTGAGGACAGTGTGACAGGAGCCGGTCTCACAGTGTGAGGACAGTGTGACAGGAGCCGGTCTCACAGTGTGAGGACAGTGTGACAGGAGCCGGTCTCACAGTGTAAGGACAGTGTGACAGGAGCTGGTCTCACAGTGTGAGGACAGTGTGACAGGAGCCGGTCCGACAGTGTGAGGACAGTGTGACAGGAGCTGGTCTCACAGTGTGAGGACAGTGTGACAGGAGCCGGTCTCACAGTGTGAGGACAGTGTGACAGGAGCTGGTCCGACAGTGTGAGGACAGTGTGACAGGAGCTGGTCTCACAGTGTGAGGACAGTCTCACAGGAGCTGGTCCGACAGTGTGAGGACAGTGTGACAGCAGCCGGTCTCACAGTGTGAGGACAGTGTGACAGGAGCTGGTCTCACAGTGTGAGGACAGTGTGACAGCAGCCGGTCTCACAGGAGCTGGTCCGACAGTGTGAGGACAGTGTGACAGCAGCCGGTCTCACAGGAGCCGGTCTCACAGGAGCTGGTCTCACAGTGTGAGGACAGTGTGACAGGAGCTGGTCCGACAGTGTGAGGACAGTGTGACAGGAGCCGGTCTCACAGTGTGAGGACAGTGTGACAGGAGCCGGTCTCACAGTGTGAGGACAGTGTGACAGGAGCTGGTCTCAGTGTGAGGACAGTGTGACAGGAGCCGGTGTCACAGGAGCCGGTCTCACAGGTGGAGGGGTTTCATTTGGTGCCATGCTGCCAGTGTGAGGCCATTTTCATTTTCATTAAAGGGAGGGGCAGCTGAGGAACTACTAGTCCCCTCATAGACACTAGTCCAGCTTGTAGGCCAGCTGTTATACCAAACCACCCTCCATCTTGAAGCTGGTTGGTTGATGTCGTCATGGATGTGCAGGGACAGAGAGTGATGAGCAGCAGTCTACAACACCGGAGGAGCAGGCTTGCTGCCCCCTGCAGACAGGCTGGAGAGCCTCTCCAGTGGTCAGTCTTCAGGGCCCATTTCAGAGCCAGCGGTTCCTCTCCTGTGTCTGGCTGCGGGTCTGTGATGTGCTGGGAACAGACCCGCCCCTCCACGGCAGCCGGCCACAAAGCCACAGCTTATTAACTAAAACCCCACCGCTGCCCCCAAATGACCCCTCACAGCCTGTAAGCAGAGCAGACTTGCCCCGCTCCTCAGCTGACATCCCGCTGAGCCACAGCCTGACTGTTAGCCCGGGCCAGGGATGATGAAGGTACAGCAGGGTGTGTTTGTTGAGGAGACGACAGACTTCCAAACTCATTTCTGCCTCCACAATTCCTCCTCGCTTCATCGCAACATAACCGGAGGCCTGGGCTGGAAAACAGGGAGGCCTCGTATCTGTCGAGGTTGCTTCAACATGGCCAAGTTCATCTGGTCGAGTCCCGGATGGGATTCAGCCACGTCCAACAAGGGGCCCTGTGACCTTTCACTGAGCCAGTTATATTCGAGAGGAAAAAGAGGGCAGGGCCACTAGACCTGTAAGTCATCTTCCACATAACCGTGGAAACCAGTAAAACCTGTGAGTCAACATCCATGTAACCATGGAAACCAATAAAACGTGAGTTGTCAGCCATGTAACCATGGAAACCAATAAAACTTGAGTTGTCATCCATGTAACCATGGAAACCAATAAAACTTGAGTTGTCAGCCATGTAACTATGGAAACCAGTAAAACCTGTGAGTCGTCATCCATGTAACTATGGAAACCAATAAAACTTGAGTTGTCAGCCATGTAACTATGGAAACCAGTAAAACCTGTGAGTTGTCAGCCGTGTAACCATGGAAACCAACTGAACAGGCAGCATGGATGATTACAGTGTGTGTGTGTGTGTGTGTGTGTGTGTGTGTGTGTGTGTGTGTGTGTGTGTGTGTAAACTTTTACATGTTCATGTGTTTGTGTGCTAGTGTTGCAAATGAGTGAGACTGAGAAATGCAGTAATGAATGTGAATCATATCACACACACCTACACCCGTAGACAGTAATATACTTACAGATGTAGTAGTACTCGTGTCCCGGGCGGAACTCGAAGCCCAGAGAAAAGGGGGTGAAGAGCTGGAACTTCTCAGAGAATTTGAGAGGTCCACTGGGGCTCTGGGGCCGGTTGCACTCCCAGCGTTTGAAGCCCTTCATGCGGTGGTCACAGGTGGTGTAGCCGTCGTAGTTGACCATGAAGAGGACGTAGCGCTCCATCTGCTCCTGTGGGAGCGGCCCCTCGTAGTGGGGGCAGTAGATGTCCAGGTAGTCGTTGATGGCCACCTCCACTGTGTACTCCTCCTGCTGGAACCTGCCGGGAGTACAGCGGTGAGACAACGCACACCAGGAAGTAGACATACCCAATACCACCTTGTACTCATGCCATGCTGGAGACACACATGACAGTGGAGACACACATGACACTGGAGACACACATGACAGTGGAGACACACATGACAGTACAGACACACATGACAGTGGAGACACACATGACACTGGAGACACACATGACAGTGGAGACACACATGACAGTAGAGACACACATGACACTGGAGACACACATGACAGTAGAGACACACATGACAGTGGAGACACACATGACACTGGAGACACACTTTACAGTAGAGACACACATGACAGTGGAGACACACATGACAGTACAGACACACATGACAGTGGAGACACACATGACACTGGAGACACACATGACAGTGGAGACACACATGACAGTGGAGACACACATGACACTGGAGACACACATGACAGTGGAGACACACATGACAGTACAGACACACATGACAGTGGAGACACACATGACAGTGGAGACACACATGACAGTAGAGACACACATGACAGTGGAGACACACATGACACTGGAGACACACATGACAGTAGAGACACACATGACAGTGGAGTGCGCTGAGGTCAATCAAGTCACTTTTCTGGACGTCTGTAGTTGTTATCATGTTTTATTTAATGTGGATTCGTTATTTAATTTAATTATTTAATTTAATTTTATTGTTTTATTTTATTTAAATTATTTAATGTAATTATTGTAATTAATTAATTTTAATTATTTAAATTATTTAATTTAATATGGATTCGTTATTTAATTTAATTATTTAATTTAATGTAAATTATTTAATTTAAAGTAAATTAATTAATTAATTTAATTTACGTTAATTATTTAATTTAATGTGGATTCGTTATTTAATTTAATTATTTAATGTAAATTATTTTAATTAATTAATTTAATTTACTTTAATTATTTAATTTAATGTGGATTCGTTATTAATTTAATTATTTAATTTAATTAATTAATTTTAATTAATTAATTTAATTTACTTTAATTATTTACTTTAATGTGGATTCGTTATTGAGTTTGCAAAGTTGGTTATGGCTTGCCCCCCCCCCCTTTCCTCACTCTCCCGAGCCGTCCCGGTCTCTGCTCCACCCCCTCTGCTGATCCGGGGAGGGCTGCAGACTACCACATGCCTCCTCCCATACATGTGGAGTCACCAGCCGCTTCTTTTCACCTGACAGGGAGGAGTTTCACCAGGGGGACGTAGCGCGTGGGAGGATCACGCTGTCCCCCCCCAGTCCCCCCCACCCCCACCCCCAACAGGCGCCAGCTCAACTCTTCAGTCCTGCATCAGGTGAAGTAACGCTGGAATGAATCCGCCACGTGCTGCGACTTAATACTAACTGACCTGACTTGGACACACGCACACGCGCACACACGGTCACAGACACGCACACACACACGCACACACACACGGGCACACGCACACGCGCGCGCGTCAGGAAGTCGTCCCCTCCTCTCCTGGCGGGAAAAGCAGAAGGAATGGACGTGACGTGCAGGACGTTCTTTTCTGCGCTGACGTGTTTGTGAGTGTGTCACGTGTTCATTGGTTCTTCCAGGTCATGTGATCCTGTGTCTGCCTGCTGTCGCCCCGCCCCCCTACGTGTTGGAGGCGGATGGAGGGAGACGGAGATACGAATGGAGTGGAGCCAGAGAAGTTCTCCATCCAAGCTGTTGTTGATTAACGTTGGACACAACTACACAACCACACAACCACACGTACTCTGCCTTCAGTACTTCCACGTCCTCTCACCCCGAGTATGAATGATTCATGACGTGTCCAACATGGAGGACAGAGGATCTGTTGGACCACAGGATGTGCAGATGTTCTGTGTCTTGTAGACGAATGAATCCCAAAGCTTCAGCTGGGCCGAGCTGCAGCTCCACAAACACCACAAACACACGGAGGCCATCCATCAGACGGGAGAGACGTAGTTCCCAGGAGACCCTCCGTCAGCCTGACAACCAACACCTCCCCTGAACTCCATCCCTCCACCCCTCTGTTCCCCATCCCTCTGTTCCTCCATCCCTCTGTTCCTCCATCCCTCATCCCTCTGTTCCCCCATCCCTCAGTTCCTCCATCCCTCTGTTCCTCCATCCCTCATCCCTCTATTCCTGCATCCCTCTGTTCCCCATCCCTCTATTCCTGCATCCCTCTGTTCCTCCCAGTCTTCTCTCTCTCTCTCTCTCTCTCTCTCTCTCTCTCTCTCTCTCTCTCTCTCTCTCTCTCTCTCTCTCTCTCTCTCTCTCTCTGAGTGCATGCTGGGAGTTTGGTGATGGAGAGCATGGTGAGTTTGGTGGAGAGTCTGTGACTTTTTCTCGGGTTTTCCTCTTTTTTTCTACTGTTTATTGTATGGTTGTTGTGTAGTTGTGGTTGTTCTTAGTGTAGTTTGATGTGGGCTGGGTGGTTGTGTTTAGTGGAGGGTGAGCCGTGCTTCTTGCTGGGCATGGCGTCCCTTCAGACACCGTCCCTGCCTTTGAGGCATGGCGTGAGGGTCGCGCCGCGGCCCAGTACCACGGTGCAGCAGGTGCTGGTGGTGGTAGGAGAACAGGTGAGCAGGTGGTGGTGGTGGTAGGAGAACAGGTGAGCAGGTGGTGGTGGTGGTATGAGAACAGGTGAGCAGGTGCTGTTGGTGGTAGGAGAACAGGCGAGCAGGTGCTGGTGGTGGTAGGAGAACAGGTGAGCAGGTGGTGGTGGTGGTCGGAGAACAGGCGGACAGGTGGGTGGTAGGAGAAGAGGTTAGCAGGTGCTGGTGGTGGTAGGAGAACAGGTGAGCAGGTGGTGGTGGTGGTCGGAGAACAGGCGGACAGGTGGGTGGTAGGAGAAGAGGTTAGCAGGTGCTGGTGGTGGTAGGAGAACAGGTGAGCAGGTGCTGGTGGTGATAGGAAAACAGGCGAGCATGTGGTGGTAGGAGAATAGGTGAGCAGGTGGTGGTGGTGTTAGGAGAACAGGTGAGCAGGTGGTGGTAGGAGAACAGGTGAGCAGGTGGTGGTGGTGGTAGGAGAACAGGTGAGCAGGTGCTGGTGGTGGTAGGAGAACAGGTGAGCAGGTGGTGGTGGTGGTAGGAGAACAGGTGAGCAGGTGCTGGTGGTGGTAGGAGAACAGGTGAGCAGGTGGTGGTGGTGGTAGGAGAACAGGTGAGCAGGTGGTGGTGGTGGTAGGAGAACAGGTGAGCAGGTGGTGGTACGAGAACAGGTGAGCAGGTGGTGGTGGTGGTAGGAGAACAGGTGAGCAGGTGCTGGTGGTGGTAGGAGAACAGGTGAGCAGGTGCTGTTGGTGGTGGGAGAACTGGTGAGCAGGTGCTGGTGGTGGTAGGAGAACAGGTGAGCAGGTGCTGGTGGTGGTAGGAGAACAGGTGAGCAGGTGCTGGTGGTGGTAGGAGAACAGGTGAGCAGGTGGTGGTGGTGGTAGGAGAACAGGTGAGCAGGTGGTGGTGGTGGTGGTAGGAGAACAGGTGAGCAGGTGGTGGTGGTGACAGGAGAACTGGTGAGCAGGTGCTGGTGGTGGTAGGAGAACCGGTGAGCAGGTGGTGGTGGTGGTAGGAGAACTGGTGAGCAGGTGCTGGTGGTGGTAGGAGAACAGGTGAGCAGGTGCTGGTGGTGGTAGGAGAACAGGTGAGCAGGTGGTGGTGGTGGTAGGAGAACAGGTGAGCAGGTGGTGGTGGTGGTAGGAGAACAGGTGAGCAGGTGGTGGTGGTGACAGGAGAACAGGTGAGCAGGTGCTGGTGGTGGTAGGAGAACAGGTGGGGCATGGAAACCTCTCGTTTGCCTCAAGAATGAATAGAGCGGTGGTGGTCTTTATGAAGGACCAGGGGTTTGTCCACCAGCTGACAGAAAACAGCTAGCTTGTAAACGACGAGTTTACACTCGTTTCCCCACTGGCGGTGCCTCCCACCCGGATCACCGTGTCCGGAGTCCCTCCTTTTATTCCCAACGAGGCGCTGGCGCAAGAACTGAGGCGCTTCTGGAGGTTTGCAGGTGGATTCCGGACGGTGAGTCTGGGCTGTAAGGACACCAGATTGACCAACGTATTCTCATGAACGGTTCGTGTGATATTGTACGAAAAGTTATGCATAATTTTTTGTGGAGCGATTCAGAGTGCCTGCGCGCGGGGTGACGGCGGAGCGCCTGCGCAATCCTCTGCGGGGCTGTTGCGCCTGCGCCGCCGGGGGGGGCGCCCCCCCCAACCCTAGGGTTAGGGTTAGGTGCCTGATGTGGGTTTCATGTGAATTTTTGTGCATTACTTTTCCTACGTTTTCCTTCGACCAGGGAATGAGAAGAGCTGGACTGACGCATGTCCAGTCTCTCTGCGGAGACACGTGGTCATGTGTTGGGACTCTCCGACTCGAACACTGGATGTCTCTTTCCGTGTTAAGCTGTTCAGCACCAAATACAACTGTTTTTCAGTTGGAAGGCTGTTTCGTGTCTGCACCGCTTTTTTCCTTTCTGCCAGTCGGGACTCGGGAGCGCAGGAGCGTATAGGTTAGGGTTTGGGCCGGACAGTCCTACGCAGGAGCGTATAGGTTAGGGTTTGGGCCGGACAGTCCTACGCAGGAGCGTATAGGTTAGGGTTTGGGCCGGACAGTCCTACGCAGGAGCGTATAGGTTAGGGTTTGGGCCGGACAGTCCTACGCAGGAGCGTATAGGTTAGGGTTTGGGCCGGGCAGTCCTACGCAGGAGCGTATAGGTTAGGGTTCGGGCCAGACAGTCCTACGCAGGAGCGTATAGGTTAGGGTTCGTGCCGGACAGTCCTACGCAGGAGCGTATAGGTTAGGGTTTGGGCCGGACAGTCCTACGCAGGAGCGTATAGGTTAGGGTTTGGGCCGGACAGTCCTACGCAGGAGCGTATAGGTTAGGGTTTGGGCCGGACAGTCCTACGCAGGAGCGTATAGGTTAGGGTTTGGGCCGGACAGTACTACGCAGGAGCGTATAGGTTAGGGTTTGGGCCGGACAGTCCTACGCAGGAGCGTATAGGTTAGGGTTCGGGCCAGACAGTACTACGCAGGAGCGTATAGGTTAGGGTTCGGGCCGGACAGTACTACGCAGGAGCGTATAGGTTAGGGTTCGGGCCGGACAGTCCTACGCAGGAGCGTATAGGTTAGGGTTCGGGCCGGACAGTCCTACGCAGGAGCGTATAGGTTAGGGTTCGGGCCGGGCAGTCCTACGCATGAGCGTATAGGTTGGGGTTTGGGCCGGACAGTCCTACGCAGGAGCGTATAGGTTAGGGTTCGGGCCAGACAGTACTACGCAGGAGCGTATAGGTTAGGGTTTGGGCCGGACAGTACTACGCAGGAGCGTATAGGTTAGGGTTCGTGCCGGACAGTCCTACGCAGGAGCGTATAGGTTAGAGTTCGGGCCGGACAGTCCTACGCAGGAGCATATAGGTTAGGGTTCGGGCCGGACAGTCCTACGCAGGAGCGTATAGGTTAGGGTTTGGGCCGGGCAGTCCTACGCAGGAGCGTATAGGTTAGGGTTCGTGCCGGACAGTCCTACGCAGGCGCGTATAGGTTAGGGTTTGGGCCGGACAGTCCTACGCAGGAGCGTATAGGTTAGGGTTCGGGCCGGACAGTCCTACGCAGGAGCGTATAGGTTGGGGTTTGGGCCGGACAGTCCTACGCAGGAGCGTATAGGTTAGGGTTCGTGCCGGACAGTACTACGCAGGAGCGTATAGGTTAGGGTTTGGGCCGGGCAGTCCTACGCAGGAGCGTATAGGTTAGGGTTCGGGCCGGACAGTACTACGCAGGAGCGTATAGGTTAGGGTTCGTGCCGGACAGTACTACGCAGGAGCGTATAGGTTAGGGTTCGTGCCGGACAGTACTACGCAGGAGCGTATAGGTTAGGGTTCGGGCCGGACAGTACTACGCAGGAGCGTATAGGTTGGGGTTTGGGCCGGACAGTCCTACGCAGGAGCGTATAGGTTAGGGTTTGGGCCGGACAGTCTTTGAGTGTCCATTGAGCCTCTCCTGTGCAGGTTGAGGAGGAGGCTGAGGGGTCTCTCCCTGCCAGAGCTAGCTCAGCACCCTTCTGTTGTTGTATCAGCATAGGCCGTTGGTCTTAATGTGTCTGTCCAGGGACAGGGACATGTCCAGGAATTAAAAGAAAGCCTGGTCTTATATGAACTGCTTCTTCAGCCAAGGTGAACTGGGGGAAAAGTCAGGCTTGTTTGGTGGCTCAGTGGAGTTTGGGGAGCACTTCTGGTGTTCCTGTGAACCTCAGGTGGGGAGAAAGAGGTGTTAAAATCCTAGGAGTATACTTGGAAAGTGAGGACTTTCGGGGAGGAAGAACTGGGAGGGAGTGCTGGAGAAGGTGGAAGCCAGGTCGTCTAAATGGAAATGGTTGCTACCCCAGCTGTCCTGCAGGGGACGAGCTCTCGTAGTTAATAACCTGGTCGCCTCGTCTCTGTGACACAGACTCACTGTTTTAGTGCCACCGCCGGGCCTTGTGGAAGAGATGCAGGAGCTATTTCACAAACCCACCGGACTCTATAGAATCAAAGAGGACAAGAACTAAAACTGAAAAC